>OZ025297.1:177326577-177926577 GCA_964019185.1 Maratus speculifer | reverse complement strand
TAAAGAGTGCGTATACTGCATACATTCAAGGGCGTATTTGGTGGCGTCCAGCATCGAACCCGGTACCTTTAAGCCTGGAGATCGGTGCTATGACCACTAGGCTATCACGGCCACACCAAATGTGTTTTAGTAATAGCTATTAAAAATGTAAAACTATTATCTCTATTCATTGCTAGCTTTTTTCTAGTTATTTTCAGAGATGTTCTAGTAACCGAGTAAGATTACAAAAAAAATGTTTAGTAATTACAAGGATCACTAATTTTTTTTAGTAGATCGACCTTTTTTTTTACAGTGTAAACACTCTAATCTTTCACTGACAGTATTGAAACTCTCTAATGTTCTGTAAATACAGGAATTTCTAAAGGTAAAATAACATTAATGAGAGCCATTTAGTGGGAAGTTTTCGACATAAATGAGAAATAAATATACAGGGTGCCATGTAATAATTTATTGACTTCAATGTCATGTGGCGTATATTGAAATACTATGATTCAGATGTAACTAAAAACAAAGATATTCTAGTGATTGAAATTTAAATTGTGAAAATTTGAAAAAGGTACAAAGAATTTGTGAAGAATGGTCTGTAACACTTAAATAAATGTTGAATAATCATTATCATTTTTAAGATATGCCTTTAGAAAAATGTCCAAAATGCTATAATCTTTTTTTTTTCCTTTATCAACAACGTATTGGAAATACAAACAAGCCGAAAGTTTCACGTCAGTCGTAGCAAATGCGGTGCATCTGTACTATGCTACATTTAACTTTGTTGGAAAGTATTAAAAAGTATGCTAATTTGTATAATTAACGAGTAGTTTGGCAACTTATATAGTTTTTCGAAATCGGTCGACCGGATAATCAAGTAGTATCCTCAATTCCGTACGAGACTATTATTATGTATTAAAAATATTTAAATTAAAGATTAAAGTTTATTTTGGAAATGCAACGCATTTTCTAAATAATTTACATTTTTATATGTATATACATATATTATAATTATACATATCCATGATAATTAAGTATAACTGTGACTCTCAACGACTAGTTCCCTAATGTTTGATTGGTACAACATTTCTTTCAAATAGGATTATCTAATGAATTCGATCCGAAGAATGACAAATAAATTTATAAATACATGCAGGAGTTGAATTGTGTTTATACTAATGTTTCAGGTATGTAAATTCAGAATTGAGCGTGGCAAACAATATCACTGCGCTGTTAAAAATTAAGAATGTTTTGACTCAGTTTCATTTCGTGTAAATTATATTAGAAGTTGTTTCTTTTCTGTCCATTTTCTGGTATTTATAGATAAATTTCGGAAAATTTGCATGCATCATAAGAATTTTTTAACTTGAATGTGCATGTAGTAAGCACAACAGTTTGTTTGTTAAGGGTGCTCAGGGGTTGAAAACTTTTCAAAAAATCGTTTTTTCTAGTTATATTGATCTAGTTTTATTATTCAATTAATTCTGAACAAAATTCAAAAAACCGCATAAAAATATTTGCATTTTTAACGGAGTTATAAGCATTTATCAACACTTTCAAAGCCGCACCTATGTAATTTCAACTTTAAATAGCATTTTCTCAAAACTTTATTTTTGATGACTAAAACCAAGAATTAAAAAAAAAAAAACTATTTGATGGAATAGCTTAATTTTTTTTGCATGCATACAACATCATTATCTATAGAATGAATTAATATAGTTTAGATAGTTTAATATTTTGAGTATTTTTAATGAAAAATATTGTATTTTTTAGGAGTTTTTTAAATTTTCAAATATGAGAGTTATTTTAATAATGTTGTTTTTCAGTGATAGTTATATCCTTAA
Organism: Maratus speculifer; assembly: GCA_964019185.1. NCBI lineage: Eukaryota > Metazoa > Arthropoda > Arachnida > Araneae > Salticidae > Maratus > Maratus speculifer. The sequence goes on along the minus strand of OZ025297.1, from coordinate 177,924,748 downwards.
TTCATTCTATAGAGTAAAGTTTCCTGATCATTTTAAAGCAAGAATTAGGTTCTTATGTCAATTCAACGTTAACATATCTTGGTGTTGGTGATATAACACATAATTTTTTTTTCGAAAATTGTGTTACATAAATTTTGCTATATTTCTTATTATATTACATTGAAGTAATTCATTTTATAATTTTATAAGACTACAAACATACCTTTAAAATATCAGAAAGTTTAAATTTGTTACTTAGAATACTTCTGTATTTAAATGGACTCGAAGCGAGAGCTCTGTTTACATGTTTTTCCGTATAGATTAACCCCTAAGCCCCCTTAAATTATACATTATTCTTTTATTCTCTTGATTTTGGTTATGTTTCAACTAACTATGTTATAATGGTTCTGTGAGTTAGATAAGTTCTTTTAAATATATTATGCAGTTCTAGTTTATTTATTCCAGTTTTTGTCAAATTAGATATAAAATAAATGCTGGTCTGATCTTTCTGGCTCCATTAAGATTGACGGAGTTTTTGGATTAAATATACCTAAAATGTCACTATCATAAGTCAAAAAATACCTATATTAATATATATATTATATTATATATAATTATTATATATATATAAATATTATATATTATTATATTATATATAAATATTTTTATTTTTACGATCATTTTTAGTTAGTGCAGCTTTATCCTACACTTAAATGTCATAGCACATACCTTATTATTTCCGCATAGGAACAATGCATTCCTCAGGCGCGATAAATACAACATTTTCTCAAAGTAAAGTAATATGACTTTAGTAAATAATTAGAAATGCAAAAGATTCTCATTCAATAGAAATAAATGTATTTCGTAATCCCGTCTAGAGGGAAAGTTTTCAAGTGTTATTCTATTAGAATACAGTGCGTGTCAAAAGTTTAAGCACAATAGCAATTTTCAAATAACAATTTAAATATTCAATTTATTACAATATATGTCTTGTATATGTTAATAATATCTATTATAATACCGAATTTATTGAAATTAACTTTTAAATTTTATTTCAAACCACGGAGTTTAACAATAGAACAAAAAAAAACTGTGTCAAAAGTTTAAGCACAAAATCGTTTTTATGTAAATTTTACAATTCGACGTAAGCGGTTGCGCACGCAAAAAATTTCTGAGTGTATAAGAAGTAGTTAGTTTTTGTTTATGAGTTATAAATGCCTCGGTCGGAAGAATTTTCAGAGGAGGAGGTGATAAAAATATGGAGTTTCTGAAATTGCAAGTATATTAAAAAGATCAAAACAAAGTATTCATCAAATTTTGACTCATGGTAATAATTTCAAACGAAAATTTCTTTCAGGAAAGCCGCGAGTGACTAGTTTGCTCGAAGATAGTCGTATCAGAAATTTGGCTTCAACTGGTAATTATTCCCTTTCGCAAATAAAACATGCAGTTGGAGAACAAATATAGTAAAAAACTGTTCATAGAAGAGTTTTGGAATTCAAATACATTAAATACAGTAAAATGGCTCGATTACCTTGTCTCAAACGACACCATAAAGAAGCTAGATTACAATGGGCCAAAGAGCATATGTCTTTTGGTGAAAAGTGGCTGAATGTCATATTCAGTGATGAAAAAAATGGAACCTGGATTTCCCTGATGGGTTTAAGTACTATTGGCATGATCTCCTCAAAGAACCTAGGAATGTATTATGCCGACAACATAATGGTGGTTCTGTAATGGTATTGGAGCTATTTCTTTCAATGATCAGACATCTCTAGCATTCATCAGTGGTCGTGAAATCTCTGAAAACTATCAAGAGACACTTGCCAATCATTTGCTTCCTGATGCCGAGGTTTTGGGGGAGAAAAATGGTTATTTCAACATGACAATGCTTCGATCCATACCTCAAACTCAACTTCATCGTGGCTTAAGTTGAAAAAAGTGTCTCTTTTGAAATGGCCGGCAATTAGTCCTGATTTAAACCCTATAGAAAATATGTGGGGTATTCTCACTCATGCAGTTATCCAAACGGAAAGCAGTATTCTTCAGTTAATAATTTGAAAGATGCCATTGAGAACGCATGGTTTAAAATTGAACCAGAAACAATATTGAATCACATTTTATCGATCGAAGACCGTATATTTAATGTAATTCAGCAGAAAGGAGCAATAATGAAGTATTATTTTTTTTTATTATCATTGTTCTGCTAAAGACTAAAAACTACTGTGCTTAAACTTTTGGCACACTCATTTTTGTTGTTTTGATAAATTTTATTATTTATGATAAATTTTATAACATAAATCTGTTAACTATCTTTTTAAAACTATAATTTGTAGATTATGAAGGGTGAGTCCGAATTGAAAGTTAATATAATTGTTCAATAAAAAAATATATAAATTGAGGCCTACGTTGCTAGGCATCTTCTTTGAAGATATTATTTTTCTTCTTCACTAAGGACCACGTTGAATGTTGTTGGAATAATAATATGTTATTATTTCATTAGTGTGTGAGGGAGTGACGTTTGTCATAAAGGCACTTTAGTATTTCTGAGATCGTGACGTCAATAATTTAACATGTGTAAGCGTAAAAGCGACATCTATCCTCTCTTTTACTTTAACTTTCTAGAGTGTGTGTGTCTCTTTCAGATTCTGCAGTTAGGCTCGCGGTTAGTAGTAATATGTTAATTTGAAGTATCTCAGTGTGCAGCATATAAAAGCTTGGAGTTTGAGTGTGTGTGGTGTATCTCTGGCATTAGCCAGCGGTGAGTGTCTCTGGCTGCATTAGCCAGCTAAGAGTGTCTCTGGCATTAGCCAGCCAAGACTGAGTGTGACTAGCGACATTAGATAGCGAAGTGAATCACTCGCGATAGCCAGCCGAGTGTTCTGGAGATATTAGTCAGCGAAGTGTGTTTTCCGCTGGTATCTAGCAGATTGAAAGTAGCATCGATTCTCCAGTGAGTTGTGAAGGAGTTTTGGTATTCGAATACAGAAGTTGGCCGTGGTAAGAAATTTAATAGTAATTGCATTTGATTAACTCTAGTTGAATAAAGGATATCTACAGCCACGGGCTGTCTAATTAGATTTTATTTAGCAGTTTAGCTGAAAGATAATGAGAAGTAATCAGAGTTGCCCAGATTGAGCTAGTTTCCGGAGCTGTGAGTATGAGCTTAATCTTTTAGTAGTTTTCTCAGTTGTGAAAATTAAGACTTGCTCCACTTCCCTTAAGTCCTTATCGTTTTAAATAAACTGTGTTTTTATCATAATTCCTGAGTATGTCTGCATTTAACTCCCAGCACGAGCACCCAACCGTTACAAATGGCGCCCAACGAAATGTCGGACATTGTGAGATTGTGCCACGTGTATATTTTACCGGTGAAGGTGACATTAGTAATTTTTTAGTCAAAGTAGATTATTATATTTTGTTCAATAATATACCTGAGAAAAATAGATACGTAGTGCTTAAGTGCTCATTGAAGGGCGAAGCACTTTTGTGGTTAGAGAATATAGGAAAATTTCTGATTAATGATGAAGCGAAAAGATTTGAACAGACTGTGATTGAGTTAAAAAAGGCATTTCCTCCCGTTAAAGATAAAAGTATTTTAAGAAAAGAATTCTATTGCAATAAGCAGAATATTTATGAATCGGCATCAAAGTTTTACCTACGTAAGCTTGAACTGAAAAATAAATTGGATTTAGGTATCACATTTGAGGAATTGTTGGACATAGTTTTTCCTCTTTTTAATGCAAATATACAGGACTATATTTAAATTAGAGCACCTAAGAATTTTTCAGAAATGCACCAGATATTATCGAAGTATGAGACTCGGCATAGCTCGGATCAACGGGATTCGCGTAGCCCTCGGCAGAGACCTGTCATGGATAGTAATTTGAGAAATGAGGGGGAACGTAATTTTTTGAGAAGGGGACAGCGATTTCCGAGTAATAATTTGCGTAATAGAAATGATGGATTTGGTCGTAATATGTCGAATACTGTTAATGGTAATAGGAATTGTGGTGGTGGTAATAATTTTAGAAGTGGTGAGAGATATATGTATGGAAAGAGGCAGAATAGTGGTTATGATCGGAGAGGGGGAGTACGGGACAAGAATGTTTCTTCGCAAGTAAGGAGATTAACTTCGGATGAAAATTTGGAAAATAGGTCAATGTAAAAGAGATGTGTTCAGAGGTCGGAAAAGTCTTCTGTGAGTTTGAATAAAGTTACTATTAATCCGGTTGAGTTACCTGAAGTGTTAATTGTGTTAGATGGTATTGTCGTTAAGAGTGTCTTCGATACAGGGGCAGATAAGTCGTTCATTTCTTTTGATTGTTATCGGAAATATTTTTCGTATAAGAAGTTGAAGAGGTCAAGTCTGGTGGTTCAGTCGACACAGGGAGTAGCTTGTGATAATAAAGGTTCAGTAGAGTTGGAAGTTGAAATTCGTTCGGTTAAGACGTGTTGGGAGTTTTGTGTGTTAGATGGATTAACGGTGCATTGTATAGTTGGTGTGGATTATATGAAGGATAGAGGAATTAGTCTGGATTTCTTTAAAAAGTCGTTAATCGTGAATAATGATGAGAATGTGAGTAAGAAAGAGCCTGTTTCAGTGTCAGTTGGTTTGGAGGAGTCGGGTTTAAGTGAAGTCGAGAAAGGGGGATTTAATAAGTCTTTGGTCGATTTTGGTGAAGTCTTTTCAGATAAACCGAGTTTAACTAATGAAATTCATATTGGTTTTGACGCACTCGTTGCTAGTAAACCATTTCGTTATGATTTTATATCTAATATTTTTAAGTCTTTGTGTGAGAGGCTGGAGATCGATCATTCTTTTACTGTTCCGAATCGTCCTCAGTCTAATATGGCTGAACGTGTAAATTGTACATTAATTCAAATGATTTCTTCTTATGTTGGTTCTCATCATGCAAATTGGGACCAGTTTCTTCAGCATTTTGCGTACGCACTTCGTATGGCAGTTCACGAGTCGACGGGGAAAACGCCGGATGAATTGTTTTTGGGTAGAAAAGTCATTACTCCATTTCAAAGGCTAGTTATGGTGTCGGATGCGGAAAGTCAGTTTATGTGCCAGGATATTGAGAGGTTGGTTAAGGAGGCTCAAGTTCAGATGGGAAAAGCGCATGAAAAGCAGGCTCAGTATTATAATATGCGTAGAAGGGAGTTAGAGGTGAAAGTTGGAGATTTTGTGTTAGTAGAAAAGCATTGGTTAAGTTCAAGTCGTCAGAAGAGAGTAGCTAAGTTTGGTCCGAAGTTTGTAAGTCCGTTTGAGGTTTTGGAAGTTCGGAATAATAATTTGATTGTAAATGTCAATGGTGAAAGAATAACTGTTAATCTGGATCAGGTTAGAGTTTATAAGTTTAGAGAAAATGGTAGTGAAGGTTCTCGTGTGTCTAGTGGTATTTCGCAAAATGCCCGATCCAATGAGTGTCCCGAGTCCAGCACTTCTTCATCTAATTCTTTTCATCAATATTCAAATAGAAAATCTGGGCAAACAGCTCCCAAAACTGTTATTGAAAGTAGAAAGCCTATCAATTTGAGTTTGAGTTTGAGTTTTGAGTGAACAATGCTTTGAGGTTTATAGCTACAATGGCTGTTACCTCAAATGATCCATAAACCACAGAAACGACTACAGAACACTTTATTATTACAAGAAATCCATTACATACATTTTACACATCACAAGGACAACACCCGCACACCCATGCCGCTAGCTGGACTCGAATCAGGGTCCAGCGGTGTGGGAGGAGCTCACGCTACCGACCACGCCACTGGATCGGCAAGCCTATCAATCCGAGAGCAAAGTATGAAAATAAAAATAAAAGGGCTGTGTCAAATACATCAGACTCTGTGTGCCATAAAAGGAAAAAGATCATAAACTGTCCCGTTCCTCCACTTGTTAGGCAGCAACCTCAAAAACATAAATTATCTAATAGTTCAACGTCTTCAGTAATTAATCCTCGGAAGAGACTTCATATGGACACTCGTTAAACTGTTAAAAGGACTTTAAAGTCTGAATTTTTGCCCAATAAGAGACAGCATAGATCCGGAAAGAAACGTGGCCTAGGATCTTCAGTAACTTCGGGTGCATCGAGAAAGAGGAGACAACATTCAGATTACCGGCATCAGCAGTGTGAATCTCGCCATGGAGTGACCCCAGTGAACAGATCAGAGCGGAGTCGTCGAGTGGAAACTACAAGTATCCCACGGCATCCGTTCAGGACCAGGCTGCAGGCACGACAGTCAACTGTGGCGTCACCGTACAGTTCTGAGGACGAAAGATCCTTCGTGCAAGGTTTTTGGGACAAGAGGAGAAAGCCATCCTGTAGTATGAAGCCGGCTAGCAGCGAATCATCTCTATGATTGGGTGATCATGTTCCTTATTAAATTTCTATTAGAGTGCATATGTGTGGTAGCAATGTGAAGGAATAAAAAGCAGAGAGACTGTTTTGTATTTTTGGCCATTTTTAGAATTTTTTGACGGACTCACGATTAGTGCTTAATTGTGCTCAAAATTTGTTTGCAAAATTGTTAGTTTTATGTATGTTTGAAATTTTGGTCTTAACTGCTTTTAAAAATTCTGAATCTATTGTTAAGTTGTTATGTTAGTTGTTAAAATGTTATTATATTGTTATACGGTTCATGTGTTTTAAAATGTATGTTAATGTATGTTTAATTTTCAGAAAGTATAGATAGTAATTTGGGTTATTTTGAACACGCGCCGCGAGTCAGGCGTGCACGTGTTTTGCGGTCAAGAAGTCCTTGACACGCCTTTCTATCTCTTATACTAACATTTAATGAATTAACTTTCTCCTTATCTTTCGTGTTTCATGCGTTACGTTAGTACTTTAGTTGGGAATGGTTTCCGCAAGTTGCGAAGTTTTAAGCTGCATTTGAATATGAAATTGTATTGTATTAAAATTGAATGTTAATGTGATTTTCTTGCAGGGAAGTATACCTGTGTTAAATATTGATATTGCTATTTTTCTTTTAGTTAATACAGATGAAGAGTATGATGACGTCATTTTGTAAATTTGATATTTTCTATTGTTGCATAAGCACAGCTATGTGACGCTGTACGTATGTGCCCCAATTATTGTGAAAGTGGAGCCAGTTCTGAAGAAGTTTTGGGAGTTAGTTCATTGGCTAATGGGTATGTAGGTATTACGCAGTAGCAGAGTTATGGTAGTACGAAGTGAATTTAATTTTAGATGAGTTCGGAATTTTGTTGAGGAAAATTTTTGCGCATTGGGTTTTTTGGACTTTGTGTGAATTCTAGTATTAGGAAAGTTTTATGGAGAAATTTTTGATAAAGTTATGGTTGTATTTCAATATTGAGTAAAATTTCGAAAGTTTAGTGTTTTGAGGAATTTTAGCACTCCCAGTGGAGTGGGTTGTTTTGAAAGTAGAAGTAATTAGTTTTGAAAATTTTAAGAGTTTTGAAAGTTTTTCGGAGGCTATTTTTAAGATATAATGATGGTTGAATTGAATATGTGAATATTTGAGGCAAACTGAGGTTTTTTGTTGTGATGGGTTAAAGTTAATATTTTAAAAGTTATGTTTCGCCGCTAAATTTCGCCCATCACTTTGTTTTTTTTACGGTTTGAAATTTATAACAAGAAAAAGTCCTGGGCATGCATTTGGCCCAGCCCTTTTTCTCTGTGGAATCCGAGGGGGGTTGTGAGGGAGTGACCTTTGTCATAAAGGCACTTTAGTATTTCTGAGATCGTGACGTCAATAATTTAACATGTGTAAGCGTAAAAGCGACATCTATCCCCTCTTTTATTTTAACTTTCTAGAGTGTGTGTGTCTCTTTCGGATTCTGCAGTTAGGCTCGCGGTTAATAGTAATATGTTAATTTGAAGTATCTCAGTTTGCAGCATATAAAAGCTTGGAGTTTGAGTGTGTGTGGTGTATCTCTGGCATTAGCCAGCGGTGAGTGTCTCTGGCTGCATTAGCCAGCTAAGAGTGTCTCTGGCATTAGCCAGCCAAGACTGAGTGTGACTAGCGACATTAGATAGCGAAGTGAATTACTGGCGATAGCCAGCCGAGTGTTCTGGAGATATTAGTCAGCGAAGTGTGTTTTCCGCTGGTATCTAGCAGATTGAAAGTAGCATCGAGCCTCCAGTGAGTTGTGAAGGAGTTTCGGTATTCGAATAGAGAAGTTGGCCGTGGTAAGAAATTTAATAGTTATTGCATTTGATTATCTCAAGGTAAATAAGGGATACCTACAGCCACGGGCTGTCTAATTAACTTTTATCTAGCAGCTTGGCCGAGAGATAGTGAGAAGTAATCAGAGTTGCCCCGATTGAGCTAGTTTCCGGAGCCTGTGAGTATGCGTTTAGTCTTTTCGTAGTATTCTCACTTGTGAAAATTAGACTTGCTTCACTTCCCTTGAGCCCGTATAGTTTTTCATAAACTGTGTTTTTTATCTTAATTCATGAGTATGTCTGCATTTAACTTCCAGCACGAGCATCCAACCGTTACAAGTGTATTCTTTAGAACAAATAATATTTGCACTTTCATTTTTGAAAGTTATCTTCTTTAACTACATAAATATGAAAACACGGCACTGTATACGTAAATACAACAGGAAGAAGAGTTTTAAATCTTGTATTTTTAAAGTTCTTTAAAAGAAATATTGTCGGAGCTGAAAGTTTTGCTTCCGATTTAACAGCTTTAGGGAAAATGTCAACATCACCCGCGCAGAATCATTTCTGAAGGTAAGAACATGTCTGCAGTGAATGTGACGTCAGTAGAATGTTTTTAGGGAATTCTTTTTCTTCTCAGGACAACACTTTTGTGGTGCTGCCATCTCTTGCGACACTTTGGAAACAAACAAGTCTTCATGAAGAAAGTCTTCTTTTCAATAGATTATGTGAAAAGGAAATTAACTTTCACTCATTAATAATATATTATTTTGAAATTTTCTGTGCGTAAACTTTTGACACGCAATGTATTTACAAATTGTTCATTAACTGGGGGTTGTTAACTTACGTGGCAGACTATCCAGGATAATTTTGTTTGTTTTGGACTTTGTAAGTAAAATAGCAGATAAAGAGAGTTTATGTTACTTTTAAAATTGTTTAAGTCTTGCTATATTAAACTTAAATAGTTGTAACATTTCATAAATAAAAGGTAATTTTGTTTCAGTATTGAATCTTCAATTTTTAACCATTGCAACGATTCCCTTTAACATGTTCTATTTTTTTTTTAAACTTTATTTACTATTATTAATATTCCTAAAATTTGGCTTTGTTCTGGTGATCTCGCAATTGTGACTATCATTAATATAAGTTTAATTTCATAGTTTCTTGATTAAAGATTTTTGAATGTAAAAGATTAATCAAATTTGCTTTGACATTTATATGGAATAATATATCATGACTGTATTTTAGGATTTAATGTAGTATTTCATCAAAATGACTAAATTTCAAGATAAAATTCTTGTAATATCATTATTAATTTAATCTTGACAAATTGTTAATCTTTAAGCGATAAATTTACTATATTTTACGGTGTATAATTAGAAATAAAATTGAAACATTTTAAAATAAAATATAACAGGCAATATGAAATTAATATCTCAGATTTATTAATAACTAGCTGTTCTACCCGGCGTTGCTCGGGTTCATAAAATTAGCAAGAATTGCGAAAAAACTTTAAAAATCATAATAAAAACCTCGAAAAATTTAAAAAATGCTGCACGAATTTCGTCTAAACTTCGTTGAAAAGAGATGGGCTAGAAAATTGAAGTTGGATTATTTTTACTAATGTGGAAAAATCTTACAAATCGCAAAAAAATATTAAAAATCTCATAAAAATATAAAACAAAATTCAAAAATTGTGTTTCAAAATTCGAATAAATTTTGAAGAAAAGAGATCAGAATTTAATAAATTCGGCCAAAAATTGAACCTCTAAAAAATCGAAGCGGGTCTCAAAAAAACGTAAACATCGTTTTAAAAATGGCAAAATTTTCAAAAATCATGGAACTCAAAATTTACTCTACTTGGATAAATGTTTTGAATCTAATTAATTTGATAATGTAAAAAGCATTGAAATACGAAAAAAACTGCTAAAAAATCGCAATAAAAATCTTTAATCGCACAGGAGAAAATTTATCATATTAGCGAAGAAATTAAAAACCGAATTCCTTTCACATATCTAAAAAAAATCGCCGTGAACTCAAAAAAAAGCATACTGCATTAAAAATTGTTGTAGATCAAAATAAGAGATCAAAAAATTACCATAAAGGATAAAAGTTTGAAACCAAACTCTTATTAGTCTAGAAATTTAAAATCGAATTCCTTTGAAAAATGTTAAAAAAAAAGACTGAGAAAGCCCAAAAATTGCATCGAAAATTGTAATGAAAGTCGTAAAACATTAAAAAATCCCTAGGGTAAAAATTCACTGTTATAACATAAAATATTGTAATCAAGAAATTAACCATATTAACCAAAAAGTTTGAAATCGAAATCGATTTCCAGATTTAAAAAAATCGCCACGGAACTTGAAGAATGGCTAAAAATTACATTGAAAATTGCATTAAAAATAGCTAAATATTTGGAAGTCAATGCTTAAACAAAAATATTAAAGGGGGGGGGGGGGTTATGATCGAAATCATTCATAAATTACAAAATGTAGGCATGGAAAATCATATTAAGAGATAAAACATTGCATTCGAAACATAACTACATTAAACAAAATGTTTGATATCAAAATTGGTTTCTGAATGGCAGAAAATCGCCAAGGAACTTAAAAAAATGGCTAAAAATCGTATCGAATACTATATTAAAAATCGCTGAATATTTAAAAGTCATGGCTGTAAAAATTTAATATTCAGTCGAAAATATTGTAATCGAAATCGTTCATGAATAAGGAAAAGTCAACACGGAACACCTAAAATCCCCATAACTAACTAAAAATTACATTGAATATCGCATTAGAAATTGGCTAAATTCATAAAAGCGTGGAGAACAAATTGTACTATTTATGCTAAAAGTTAGAAACCGAAATTCTTTTACCGATGTCAAAACTATCACAGAACTTGAAAAATCACTATAAAACAGATTAAAAATCAGTAAAATTCAAAAATCCGAACAAAATTTGCCATAGTAAGATAAACATTTATATTAAATTCCTGCGGACATAATTTACCATAATGGGACAAAACATTGAAATCTGAACTCTTTCATTAGTTAAAAAATATCGACACAAAACTTGCTAAACATTTTATGAAAATACACAAAAAATCTGAATCATTGATGTCAAAATTTACTACATTAAGCTACAAATTATTTAAAAATTTCTTTTCCAATTGTGAAAAAATCGCCGTGGACTCGAAAACATCTAAAAATTGTATTCAAAAATTCATTATAAATCTTTTCAAATTTAAAAATAGCGGGGGACAAAATTTACATTAATAGAGTAAAATAGTGTAATCTGAATTATTTCGTAAATACGAATGAAAAATTTGGCGCAAAGCGTGAGAAATAATGAAAAAATTGCTAAAAATTGCATTAAAAAATCACTAAATTTCAAAATTCGTAAATGAAGTGTAAATGTTTGAAATTAATTTCCTTTTCGAAATTTCAAAAAATAGCCATGAGATTCAAAAAACCAATACAAAATCATTTAAAAATTCATTAAAAATCGCTAAATGTAAAAACATCCCGTGAATAAAAAAAATATTCTAGTCGTGTAAAACGTAGCAACCATTCTTTTTTACATGAATTACAAAAAAATCGACGCAGAACACAAAATATATCAAAACTCACATTGAAAATCGACAAAATTAAAAAAAGGTAAATGGTGAAATTTACTATATTAGGCTAAAAGTTTGAAACCAAAATAAGTTTTTAATTGTTAAAACACCACTGTGGTGGAGATCGGAAAAAATAGTACTAAATTGCATTAAAAAGTTCATTAAAAATGCATTGAAAAATGCACTAAATATCGCTAGTTATTTTACTTACCCATCATACGTAGTATAGGGTAAGTCTTGCAATCGTTTTGAAAATCGAAAAAAAATTTTTGACGGATTTACACGTTTTAGATAGTGGAGATTCCGAAAAACATATTTTTAGAAAAAAATTTCTGCCGTCCGTCTGTCTGTCTGTCTGTCTGTCTGTCTGTCTGTCTGTAAACGCTCTATCTCCCGAACAAATTGAGATAGAGACTTGAAATTTTGTATGTAGTTAGTATGTAAGAATGGGACGAACCCTATTTAATATCAGCAACCTCGATTATCCGGAACTATTTTTTTCGGACTCTCGAAAAATTCGTTCTGATGAAAGGTATATGAATTTTTTTGTTCTAAGGAATGAACGTAAAAGGCAATAAAATAACACACATTTTGTATATAGAACAAAGTCGATCGGATTATTAGTTGCCGAGATATTTGTAATCTTGTTTTCCACATTCTTCGATTTTTCATGACCCTGTATTTCATTCAAATTTCAATTCAGAAGTATATTTTAATTGGAAATGAGACGCGTAATCCGACGCTGTTAATTGTTAGTTAATAGAATTATTATTTTTGGAGTTATAAGGATGTTTCTTTTACGCAGTTCGGTACTACTTGAGTAGTTTGGCGTTTTATATAATTTGTTGAAATTGGTACATCAGCAGTTCTTTAATATAGCATTACTATGTATATTAACAATATTTAAATTTTGTTTATGAATTGCAATGCATTGTATAAATAGTTTCACATGTTTTATTTTCATATACATATCCATGATGGGTAAGTATTACGGTGGCCCCCAACGACTAGTTTTAAATCGCAGTAATCAGAATTTCATCAAACGGATAAGACATTCTAATGGGAAATCTGAACTATTTGATTATCCGGTTGACCAAGAAATTATCTGGGTCAAACCATAAGATTAAACTACAATAATGGCGGATCGTAAATTCCATATTCACTTGATATTAAACATGTTACATATGTTTGTTACGTCATCAAGTGGTTTTTACTTCTTATTTTTATATGTATTTGTATTAACATGGCTTGAAATTCATTTTTTCGAAGGTGGGGAGTCTCCCTACCAACATTTATAAATGGAGGGGAGTTTGGCTGTTTGGGAAGGGAAAAAAATGTTTAAAATCCGCCATTATTTTATGTGCTATTTTAAGAATTACCAGAATACAGACATAAAAAATATCACTGAAGCAATTTTTATCAACAATTCAGAATAATTATGCGAAATGTGTAAAAAATACTTTTATATTGTCTAGTTTTTACTGGCGGTAAATTCCCTAACGGTGCTAATTATTTTTGTCACAGGTCTAATTATTGTTTTAATAATGATTAATAAAACTTCTAATTAATTTAATAAATTTATAGTTATAATTTATAATTAATTGTTATATCCAATATAATTTTCTGTATATTAAATGTGCAAGATACAAATTTAATCATAAAATAATACTTATTTGAGTGTAGAAAATAAGAAGTATCACTATTGTTTTATTGTTTGCATTTCTTAAAAAAAGGGGAAAGTCAAATTCATCGAAAGAGACTTAAAAAATGAATACTTTGTTGAATAAAGGGATACTTTTTGTTTAATGAATGGCTGCTTTCAGGAATTGTACTCACTGAGAAGGATTTGGAGCTGTCAGAAACTGATTTTAGAGCAGCAAAGAAAAAAATTATATATTGAAGCAGGAAAATTAGTTTGTTAAACAGAAAAATGAACTCCCCGTAATATTATTTTTGGAGGGGAGGAAGGTTCCCTTTGACGAAAGTTGCATTTTTTTTGCAATTGTTTGATGAAATGTGTCTTTTTTTTAGGATCTTTTCACAAAATCTCCCGTTTTTTGGGATTTTTTTACGAAATTTGCCGTTTTTTCGTGAATTTTATGAGGAAATTTGCCGTTTTCTCGCGATCTTTTGATGAAATCTGATGTTTTTCCGCGATTTTTTTTACGAAAATTGCCGTTTTTCGCGATATTTTCGGGAAATTTGTTGTTTTTAGTGAATTTTTTGTCGAAATTTGTCGTTTTTCACGATTTTTGGACGAAATTTGAAGTTTTTTTTTTTTCGTGAATCTTTTGAGGAATTTAGCCGTTTTTTCGCGATCTTTTAATGAAATCTGATGTTTTATCGCGATTTTTTTTACGAAAATTGCCTCTTTTTGTGATATTTTGGGGAAATTTGTCGTTTATAGTGAATCTTTTGTCGAAATTTGTCGTTTTTCGCGATTTTTGGACGAAATTTGACGTTTTTTCGTGAATTTTCTGAGGAAATTTGCCATTTTTCCGCAATCTTTTGATGAAATCTGATGTTTTATCGCGATTTTTTTTACGAAAATAGCCCTTTGTCGCGATTTTTGGACGAAATTTGACGTTTTTTCGAAAACTGCCGTTTTACAGAATTCTGTCACAAAATTAGGCATTTGTTCGAGAATCTTTTGACGAAATTTGCCGGAAATTAGTCGTTTTTTCGAGATCTTATAACAATATTTGCCGATTTTGTCGATTACTCGCACGAAAATATCATAAAATACGCAAAACGGTCGTGGGAGTTGATCATAGTTTCAAAATGCAAAATTGTTTCGGCGGGAGCCTCCCGTCCACGTTATTCTTTTGGGCGGGATTTCAAAATGTTGGGCGCGAATCCTGCCATCCCGCCCTGAAATTCAAGCCCTGATTAATGTTTTTCTAAATTATCTCTTCTTTCATTATTTAACATAAAAATTACATCTATTTGCATAATTCGGCTTGTTTCACGATTGATATAATTTGGCGAAATTGGTCGACAGGATTATCATGTAGTAAAAGGAAATCATTTATAGATAATAAAAAAATCGACACAGAACACAACAATTCTTGAAAAATCGCGTTAAAAATCTCTAAAATTATATTAGATTAAAAGTTTGAAATCAATTTTTAATCAAAAAATCACCATAAATCTCAAAAAATTTCTAAAAATTGCATTGAAAAGTGCATTAAAAATCACTAATATTAAAAAATCACAGGGGTCAAAATTTACTCTAATAGGGTAAAACGTTGTAATTGGAAATATCTCATGAATGACAAAAATCCGATATCAAACGCAAAAAATCTCGAAAAATCGTATTAAAATAGCTGAAATTCATAAATCTTAACAGCTAAAATTTAATACATCAGCCTGAAAGTTTTGAGCAAAATATCTTTTACTAATGTCGAATAATTGCGGCAAAATTTACATTAAATAATTCACTAAAAATCCAAACATCGTTGCATGAAATCCAAATAATTTATATTGAAAAGAGAACAAAATTCACTAATTTAGGTCGAAAGAATGAAACCACTTTGCTTTTCGCTAATATGGAAAAATCGCCTCGAAACCCACTAAAATTCGTATATGAATTAAATTTAAAAAACTGAAAATCGGCCTTCAAGGTGTAAAATTTCATACATAACTTCGTGCAGCGGTCTCTCCAGAGCATTGCCAGTACTTTAAAAATTTTAACATGCGTTATAAACTACCTTAAAGTGTAAAACAGATCTCCTTATTACATTTCCTAATTTTGTTTGCGCCCCTCCTTTCACGCACCCTGAAATGTGTCACATCATTCTTTGTTTAAATTTTTTAGCATGTATTATAAACCATTTTAAATTTTAAAATAAATCACATTGTTATATTTCCAAATTTTAACAAAATCGCGTTCTGTTAGTTCCATTTTTCACCACCAGCTAGCGCACTCTATTCTTCAAAAACTTTATCAAAACTATACTCTGTTAAACAACCTATCAGGTGATATATTACTCGAGGGGATAGCGGTTTTAAGCAAAAATTTAAGATATTTTATAAAATTGCTATTCGAAAATAGTGGTAACTAAATTTTTGACATTTTAGGTAAATTTCGCAAAACAAATACTACTTATTGCATTCTCAACAGCTCAAGATTTTGATAGAATAGCTATGAAAAAATAGATGCTAAACGCAAAAAATCTTAAAAAAGCGTTAAAAATCACATTGAAAATCGTATTAAAAATCGTTAAAATCTAAAATTCGTAACAAACACAAAATTTAAAACTAAAAGTTTGAAACGGTTTTCTTTTTATCAATCCCCTCCCCCCCCCCAAAAAAAAAAAAACACCGCAAAATCAGAAAAAACATTAAAAATAGCTTTAAAATACGTTAAAAATTCAAAAATCGCTGTACAAATTCCGAATAAACTTTGCTGAATAGGGAAAAAAATTGCTATATTCGGTTAAAAGAATGAAACCGTATTTCTTTCACTAATGGGATAAAACTGAAAAAAAAATCGCTAAAAATCGCCTAAAAATTATAAAAAAAATCTAATCAAAAAATTGAAAGTCGGGCTTCGAGGTGCAAAACTACATGTATAAAAGTACCTTCCCTCCACATTTTATAACTCTACGTACAGCAGACTCTTCAGAACAGCGCTGACACACACACAAACTTGTCTCTTTATTATTACAGATTAAAAAAAATAGCGTTCTATTAGTTCCATTTTCCACCACCAGGTAGAGCACTCTATTCTTCAAAAACTTTATCAAAATCATACTCTGTTAAATAACCTATCAGGTGATATATAACTCGAGGGGGTAGCGGTCTTAAGCAAGAATTAAATTGCTATTCGAAAATAGTGGTACCTAAATTTTTGACATTTTAGGTAGATTTAAAAAAAAATACTATTTATTGCATTCTCAACAGCTCAAGTTTTTGATAGAACAACTATGAAAAAATAGATGCTAAACGCAAAAATCTTTAAGAAACTTTAAAAATTGCATTAAAAATCGTATTAAAAATCGTTAAAATCTAAAAATCGTAACAAACACAAAATTTAGGGCATTAAGCTAAAAGTTTAAAATGATATTCTTTTTATCAATCTCAAAAAATAGCCGCAAAATGAGAAAAAACACTAAAAATCGCATTATAAATTCGTTAAAAATTCAAAAATCGCTGTACACATTCCGAATAAACTTTGTTGAAAAGAGAAAAAAAAAATTGCTATTTTGGGTTAAAAGAATGAAACCGTATTCTTTTCACTAATGGGATAAAACCGCAAAAATAACGCTAAAAATCGCCTAAAAAATTATAACAAAAAATCTAAACAAGAAATCGAAAATCGGGCTTCGAGGTGCAAAACTACATGTAAAAAAGTACCTTCCTTCCAAATTTTGTAACTCTACGTGCAGCAGTCTCTTCAGAACAGTGCTCACAGACAAACATCCTTCTCTCTTTATTATTATAGATAGATAAAACATTTGAGTAAGGAGCATAAAACATATCATTCCTCAATAAATTTGTATTTTAAACAAATAGTACATAGTATTGAAACACTTGTTGTCCGTTAGAACCACTTTTCAAATTGCTATTTGAACTGCAAATGACACGGCAATACTTTTTAAAATAACTCATAGGCTTTACAACAACTTACATTTTTTTAATTATTTAACAAGATTTTGAAAAAAAAAATGATTTTTTTTTTCCTATTTACTGATGTACACAGTTATCGCCTTAAACTGCCAAATATTATTTTAAATGTATTTTTTAACGCATCAGTGTTTCTAAAAGCGCTTCATTAAAATGTTTTTTTTTTTTTTTTTTTTTTTTTTTTTTTTTTTTTTTTTATCTTAATAGCACACTAAAGAAAAAAAATGTTTCAGCAAGCCTTATAAAATTAAATGCTGAAAAAAAGTATTTTTTATCTTTTTTTGTTAACGAGTCACTTCTCGATTTGACATTTCTGGAGTGCCAATGAAAGATTATATGGATTTGGGGCATCATTTTTAAAAGAATTTAGAAAATGATTAATTGATTTTTATACTTTTCATTCAATTTATTTGAAAATATATATATATATATTTAAAATGTAAAGAAAATGAGATTTTGAATTTCCATTAACACAACTAACTTTTATAAACATATAACTAATTGATTTTTGCTGAAATGTTCAGGAAATATCAGTTATACACTTTTTTTAGAATAAAGACAATTAGTCCGATATTGTTTTTATGTTTTCAAACTAAAAATTTTAAACTAAAATCTGTAAGTATTTTTCATAAATGTTTAAAATTATAAAAAAAAAAATCATAAAAGTAATTATTTATGATATTATAAATTTATATTATTGTGTCTTTATTATGCTTAAAGTTGGAAATACATATTTACATTTTTAACGTGATTATTTATAAAATAATACGAAAATTTCAGAGAATACATATGGATCTCAAAAGTTACAGGTTTATTTGCATAAAAAAGAATTTGACAAAATTTAACTTTTATTTTCATTATTTTTTCTGCTGCTTAAAAAGCTGGAGTTGAGTCAAAATTTAGAGAGTAATTTAATTAAATACATTAGTATAACACTTCAGAGTTTTGAAATTACATATTAACTTCTTCTGGAGTTATTAAGTTATTTAGTTATTTTTTTAGTTGTTTTGTTCTTAAGTTTTCTTTTTTTTTTTTTTTTTTTTTTTTTTTTTTTTAATAAATCATTGTATGCAAGCTGTACGCAATTTAATAGCGTAAAACATAACGCTTAAGCATTACTTAATAGCGTAGCGTAGAGTTATTAAGAATTATTACACAGTATTTAATAAGAAATAATCCTCTAAAGATACTTTTTAAATCATGGTAAAATACAAACATATGTACTTGATTATGTAAAGAAGCAAAATTAAAAGAACAGAAAAATTTACTTACATATTACTATTTAAAAAAATTTTAAATTTAAACTGAATGAGATTACAAAATATTTTTTCTGTATTATTAGCTTAAGGTTATCAGTTGAATTATATCAAAATGGGAACACACATGGATTCCTTATTTTCTCAAAAAAGGGTGCTATTTTCACTAAAAAAGGTCTTAGAACATAATATGTTTACATTTGGGAAATGTTAATAAAAGAATCGTATCCTCTTGAGAAGAACCGAGTGCCGCGTTCTCTATTGTTCCTATTAACTAGGCCCGGGGGTACACCTAAAAAGGCCTCGGCATTCCTGGGAGCACGACGATCAACCATCCGTTTGATCTATATCTAAACTATTGTGGGATCATTACTGAAAAATATCAAACACTTTGCAGCTAATCTTTGCTTTACGCAAAGGAACTCCAAAAGTAAAATTCTAAATAGTTTTTTTTCTTTTTTTAATGACATTGCTTAGAAATTCAGAATCTTTTTTAGAAGTGTGTTATGACATCTGAGATATATTTTCTTTCATTGAAATGACTATTCTCCCCTGTGAGCAGAAAAAAATAATAATTTATTATTTGTCCTTTATAGATTGGAAAAATACATTATTCTCTCGTTGGTTCTTTGTAATTGTATGTTTCATTTTTCAACCTATGGTAAAATGCTGGGTGTGTCCAGCTCTTTGAATTTACATACTTCTCCATTCCCCGTTCAACTTTACATCTTTCTTGCACCTTTACTTCTGCCTCATTTTTTTTAGGATAGTTTATGATTTACTGTTTTCAGATTCAGTAGAATTCAGTAGCTCCCCTTTTGAGTTTGAAACTCATTTTTTTTCAAATTAAGACATAAATGTAATACTGTGATAGTTGACAGTTATAATTTTTTGTAACTTAATTACGTTAAAAAGGCGGATATTGTATTATGCACTTTCCACCAATATGTTTTATTGCTCTCAATATATTGGCTTCTGACGGAGCATACGCGAAGACATAAACAATAGTTCATAAAAAATGTAATTCAAGATAAAATGAGGCATAATAACTATCACGACATTTTTCTGAGATTTCTCTTACCAGTTCTGATTTTTTTCACAACCCCGGCAAGACATTTACGTAGTAACTTAATCATATTAAGATAGGTGTTTTAAAACAATTTTATTTGAAACTAGTTGGAAATATTCTCAGTTGGAATATGCTCAGTTGGAAATATTCAATTCGTATGCGGTGGATATATCGATTATAAAGCCTCATACGCAAAGTCTTTATCACGCTAAAAAGAGGATCCCAGAATATGAAAATAATAAAAAATAACAAAAAATAAAAAATAAAATCTTACAAAAAAAAAAAAAAAAAAAAAAAAAGTAATAACTTTTTGTCCCTTGCGCCATGAAGATGAAAAAATACGTACATAAGTCTTATTTTTTATGAAATATATTTTTCAAAAAACTTTTTTTTTTCTCAGTTAGTTTTTTAATACATTTTGATGATATGATAGAGAAAAAAATGATTAATTGTTGCTTGAAACTAAATCACAAAATACATGTGTTTCCTAAAAGTCATCAGTTTCTTTGTTTTAAACTGATTTCACATGCAAAATAAACAGAAACATCCGTAAAGAATACATACATTCCAGAGAATAAAGGGATACTTCTCACAATAAAGAAAAAGTGGCAATTAAAAAAGTTATATTTCACAGCAAAGGAAAGAAGGAAAAGAGTCCAATATTTTTACAGTAACAAAAATTTATATCACTGAAATCTGCATACAACAGAAAAAGTGTGAAAAAAGTAAAGCACGTAAAAATGAATTAATAAAAGAGATTTTTGAAAATTATTATCGCCCACTGATTCTATTGTTGCAATTGAACATATAGTGTCATATTTTCAATCTTGTAATTTTCCGGATGTCAACCCTTATGAGATTTTTGATGGAGTAAGGTGCCCATAAGTCTGGCGTACCAACGCCCAATAATACGCCAAATATTTATTTATTTATTTATTTATTTAATCATCTCATTTTTCTATCACATGAGCTGTGTATACATTTTAACTTAGTTTAAAATTTGATATTTCTTTTAATCACAATGTAATATAAAAAATCTAGAAAAGACATTGAAATGTTTTTAAAACTCTCTCAGACATGTATATCTATATATGTCATAGAGGTTTAAATAAAATATTCGAATTTTGTTTTGCTAGAAGCATCTGAAATACAAATAGAATGTTGAATAATTTATAAAAGTACAAATAATTATTTTTCCTAAATTAGTAATAAAATTAAAAAAAAAAACACATATCATTTTTTATAGAAAGAAAGCATTTCATTTTCTAGAAAGAAATTTTTCTTATACGTATTTCTTTATGTGAAATGTATTTTATTTTTATATGTAAAATTTATTTTGTCAAAGAAATATTTTATACATTTTGTTGAAAATTATTTAATCAAATTATTACATTAAAGAGATAATAAAAATCTATTATGTCGTAAACAGGAAGCATGTTATACTATGTTGGCTCAATAATTCCTTTGCTGATTACATGAAAACTCTAAAACCAATTAAACATTGTCCATTACGGAATTGCATTTGCGATAAATAAATTTACGACTTTTTTTTCAGGATAAATTACATTTTATTTAAATAGAATGTGTATTTGTAATTCGTTGTTTGCTGTGTTTAGAAAAACTTTCTTGCTTTCGACATCTTTTCTTATTTTGTAAATACTACTGCTTTAATTATAGGATTTTCCTTTAATTAAAACAAAGTCTATCTAACAAAATAAAAATTAATTTTCTCAATTTGACGTTGATAGATATTTTGAATGTAAATATACCGAAAATCAATATCGGATTTCCTTTTCCACTTAAACAGAAATACCTCTCTAGTAAATGAATTTAGGCATGCTTTCAAAGTAATGCGAATATATTTGTACAGCATACATATTTCCATCTCTAATTAAACATAGATATGGAATGTGTGACGTCAGAAAAGAGGTATTTTAGCTTTGTGTAAATGCAAAGATATTTCTTTTAAGACATGATTTATTGTGTATTTCGTAATTATATCCCATCATTAAAATAAATTAACGCATTGTTTATCGTAGCTCTCAATGATATAAAGTTTACTGATACTCTTCATTTTATGCTGTGAATTCCGAAGATAAAGTGATTCATAGTTGTAATATTTTAAGCGTAATTCTTATCTTTTTAATTGTTCAATATCGAAGCATTTTGTCTGAAAATTTGTTTTAGAGAACGCTAATTCGTAGAGAGAAATCTTTCCATACAAATAGAATTTTAGCTTGCGTTTCTACGTCGCGTTGGTTACGTGAAGGGGTTGATCTTATCGTATTATCATAGTATTATTATTATGGCGTATTCTCCCTTTATATTTATAGCTCTGGTACCAGTTTGTAAAGAGGGATTTTCGAAATACTTTTCTCTACAAAAGAAAATATTTGGTGCACGCAATCGACGTAAAGAGTTTACAATTGTTGAACAACCTCGTGTTTTGACTTTATTAGATCAAAATGATTTTGTAAGTCGTAAATTCTTAGATTTGCAAGCATCAGGACAAACTATCTATGACCTAAAATATCTAAGGCCGATTTACCACATGACTGTACACCAAAACGAAAATTTCTTTCAAAAAGATCGAGAAACACATCAGTTTTAAAACGTGAATAATTTTTAAAACGTGATATATTGTTAATATCAATTACAGCTATAGCAGAAATAATTAAGTTTAGAAATGCACGTCAAACTTAGCTAATAAGGTGCGTTCGTACTGTAACGAAATTTTAAATATACTCAGATATTTGTGTAATAGTATAGAGTTCTTCGAATACCGTAGACTATCCGAAATTTTTGTGCATCTCTGTAAATACTATCTTCTTTCTAATATGCTGGAAGTATTTTTTTGTGAATCTCAACAGCATATATCAATTTCCTCAACTGTGAAATAGTTTAATATTATCAAAACATGCCCCAAACAATGTTTCCCCAATGCCATTATGTAATTGTTTATGCATTATGCATACTTTTTGTGGTCCTGTAATTTAGTAACAAATATTCTGTGCACGAAATATTGTACATAATATATATTTTAATATATATTTAAAAGAAGCATATCAATTTTACTATGTCTGAAAGTGTGTAACATCTTTAAAGTGCACTTAAAGCTATTTTTTCCCATTTATTATGATGTAATGGAATACTTTTGGTTGTCTCTGTAATTAAACTAGACATCCGTTTTTTGTAAAATTAGAAATGACTTGACTGACAAAATTATGCAACACTTATATATTTTAAATTTCAAATGCTTTGATTATGCAGTTTTTACACTGCTACATTCGTTCAGACAGACAGCCGGAACGACGACTATAGGTGCTACGTATTTATATAATTACGAACGCACCTAAAAAACATAACTAATGAATATATCAGTAAGGACCACATGTCGCGAACTTCACATTTTTCATTGACAGTCAACATTATTTTTGCTGCCACTGTAGTATAGATGATATATTTTACGTTTACAAATTTAGATTGTACTCAGCTGAACGTGATGAACATTGTAAAAAAGGCAGATGATTATTAATTTAAAACATATTGTACAATAATGATCAACGAAAATACCATAACTTATTCCAACTGTCACCGAAGATTCAGGTTAGCATTCCTTTACCTTTAAAAACCTCAGAAGATTGTTTATTTTAATACTTGAAGGAAGTATTTATAAACATAAATCTATATTATATGTCTTTCATTTTCGGAAATTATTGCGAGTAATATATACAGTGAATATAATCAGTTTTCTAAACCACAATATTCCCACCCAATAGCCGAGAGGTCCTAGGTTCGAATTCAATAGCGCCCGTCATCCTGATCATTTTCCGTGATTTTCTTCGAACCTTGAATTTTCTTGCGTAAATAATTGTTAGTTTCCCTTAGAAAGACCCTCACGGTGGGCACGTATGGCCTATATCTCTCGTGTTAATAATTTTCTGTCATAAATACAACCAACCAAACGAACCAGAATATCACGTTTGCGGATGCCACCAATTCTCAGGTAAATATTTTAATATTCATAAAATATGTTTAACAAACTAACGTAGAATACTTATAGCATTAACCTTAATATTGAAATTAGCCCTCTGTATCACCGTGATTCAGATATGCAACACACACAAAATACAATAATGCTTACACAGCAAGTTTTAAAACACGCTTTCATTTGTTGTTTCTATTTCCCAACACACCAATAAATAAAAATTGATTATTAGTATTCTCAACAGACGATGATATTGAGTTAATTTCTCATACCAAAGTCTCGTTTCATCTTTTGAGAAGCTTCAGATCGACTGTGCAAAAAATATCTTAGTAAATTTTGTCAAATTAAAATAGCTGCAGAATTCCGAAAGAAGGTTTTTTTTAAGCTAATTTTGTATGCTTTAAAATATTGTATTAGAAAATGGACAATATTTATGAGAAGTACATCAACTTCTGTTTATTGTCGATCTGATAAAAGTATCTTTCAGTCCTTAATTATTGTAGTTTCAGAATAAAATTTTTAAAATATTTTTTACATGCTTAACATGATGCATTCTAACATCGGAGTGAATATTATTCAAAACTGACTTGTTGAGCCACAAAGGGTTAATATTATTTTAATGCAATTTTTTATACAAATGTAGTTATGCCGCTGAAAATGTTTACTTGAGACTTGATAGAATCCGAAGACTGTTTTTTCCAGTTAATAAGAACTGATTAATGCATTTAAAATCTACTAGAAAATGTCTCCAAAAATTACAGGTGACTGGTGAAAATTTGTTTTCTAAACATTAATTTCATTTTTGAAAATAAATTATTTTCAGAATTTTCTTATGATAAAGGAACACTTTTCGGAATTTTGTGTTTTTATGCTTTTGAACTTGTGATTATTGTACATTTTCATTAATTAAGAAATAATTGCCTTTTTTTACAATGTCGTAATATTAAGATAATATTATGCTGTAACTTTATGCCATAGCATTAAGATAATATTTAGAAAATGTAATAAAATTTAATACCGTGTACGAAATTATAATATAACCTTTCCACGTTGCTTACACAAAAATTTCCTTCTATTGTCTATATCTTCCTAAATTTGAAAAGGACAAGTATAAACAGATATTTCATTTTATTAGATTGTACACTTTGAATACACAATATACTTACGTAACTCGCTCAAGAAGTATTTAATAGAACGATATAAAGTGGCTTTTTAAAATTATACATTTGGGCTGCTTCAATTTACATTTTCAATCTGCATTTCTGTCTAAAATGATGAGAATTCATAAAGCGATATCAAATGCCTGATTAGTATTCTAAATATAGTTTCTAAGTTTGAAAAAGTAAGAAAAAGAAAAAAAAATCATTTTTTTAGAAGCACAAAAAAATCTGGTAACATGAATAAAGTACTTTACTTTTTTTAGCAACATAAAACTAAATCGTTTTTCAGTGTAAGTTCAAGAAACAAACCACTCATGAGATTAATGTAACAACGTTGAAAGACTTAAAATTGATATCAAGTATACTTATATTTTTTCCCCGAAAATGCATTCATGCAAAAAAATCAATTAGTTTTAATGTTGAAAATGTTAATATTGTTTCTTTTTTTGGATATTCAGGGGAGTCTGTAAAAAAATAATGTTATTTTTTCTGCTTTAAATGAGTTTGATGTTAAAAAAATATATATATAAGTTTCAAGATTCCAAAAAAAAGTAGATAAAGAAGTACGTTTTTATGTCTGTGTTATTTTTTTAAACAAATGCTCAAATAATTCTATGCGAGCGAAATTTATTCGTTTAATTTTCATAAAAAAAAAAAACTGACTAAAAATGAAAATATCGAATATTTTAACAAAAATATCTAATTGTAAAAAAAAAAAAAAAAAAAAAAAAAAAAAAAAAAAAAAAAAAATGCAAAGAAATTTGAATTCAAAAAATAAAACAAATGGATAAATAAATGAAATTCACAATAAGATTATTAAAGAAAGAAGTTAATCAATTATTATAGAAATTAATTATTATAGAAAGAAGTTAATCAATAGTACTTATATCGGGTGTCCCAGGAATATTGGGTCAAACTTTAAGGGGAGACAGGGGCCATCAGAAGGATTCAGATTTGCATAGCAAACAAGGTTCTCTTTGCCGCTCGACATTACTCCTGATCACGATAAAATACTTCATTTGGCGCGTAAATGAAAAATCAAACTCGCCAAATTGCGAGTGGTAAATTTCTGCTCTGTTTGTGTGTCTGTCGATATTCTAATTCACATTTCTGAACGATTCGTGTTGCTTATCATGTTTAATAGCACTGTGCATTTACATCGATGTATTAATAGATATAATGACTCAATAACAATTCAATTTATTAACAATCAAAGACAAAGAAAATATTACACGATATGCATTTCTCCATTGTCATTTTATCACTATAAATACGTTGGAGTCACACTGGTAAAGGCAGAAATAAAATTATTCACTAGAAGTGCCAAAAAGAAAATAGTTTTGCTGGAATGTGGCGGTAATAAATATAGTTTAAAAAAAATAAAAAACACCCTTATTAAGTATATCAAACAAAAAAGTAAAAAATTATTCGTAGTATAAGCTGAAAACGAAACTAGATGAAAAATACTATATTACTATAAAATCATTGTTATTATAGAAATCAATTAATAAGCAATAAATAAAATTATCGTGGAAAAAAAGCTTGGGGTGCTCCATCTACCATGTTCCATCTATCAGTTCTTAAGAAGCACCGCACGCTTTTTTCCACGATAATTTTACTTATTGC
Source organism: Maratus speculifer (assembly GCA_964019185.1). Lineage (NCBI taxonomy): Eukaryota > Metazoa > Arthropoda > Arachnida > Araneae > Salticidae > Maratus > Maratus speculifer. The sequence goes on along the minus strand of OZ025297.1, from coordinate 177,898,271 downwards.
TTATTAATTGATTTTTATAATAACGATGATTTTTTAGTAATATAGTATTTTTCATCTATTTTCGTTTTCAGTTTATAGTACGAATTATTTTTTACTTTTTAGTTTGATATACTTAAAAAGCGTGTTTTTTAGTTTTTTAAAACTATATTTATTTTTCACTTTTTAGTTTGATTACTTTAAAAGCGTGGTTTTTAGTTTTTTTTTTAAACTATATTTATATTTAATACAAAACCCAAATTAATCGGTTGGATAGTTTCAGAGCAATTGATGAACATACATAAAAATAAAATACATACGCATCGAATTGATAACTTCCTCTTTCTTTTCTGAAGCCGGTTAAAAATAAAAATTGTAATACGGATTTTTTTTTAATTTTACATAGATGTAAATAATGTCAGGAGTGGGGTTCGAATCCACAATCTCTTTTGAAAAACAGAGCTTCAATCCGGCGCCTTAGACCGCTCGGCCATGCTGTCTACACTCAATTCAGTGAACGTATTCAACACTTTTAATTAGCGAAAAATCACTAATTTTATTAGTTTTTGCCTAATTACTAAAAAAGTACTGAACCAATTTCGATGAAACTGAAGTGGTACCATTTCGAGAGCATCGTCTTTCATTTAACACCAAAACCAAGTTAATCGGTTGCATGGTTTCGGAGTAATCGGTGAACATACATAAAATAAAGAGAGTTGCAAACTCACAAACTCACAAACATACAGGTGAAGTTAATAAAAGCGTGGTAAAAATAGCCATTTACCATACTATGTATTGGTTGTAAGTAAAGTGTCATTGACTGGTGAATGTTTTCTATTGTTTAGAAACGAAATCGTTTAGCTGTTTTTAGTGCATATTTTCACAACTGTATGAATCAAAAATACCCATTTGAAATTTTTACTTAAAAAGCTAGAATAATGTCTAAAACATGCACACATAATAGGAAACATATAAAATGTACTTTGTGTTTAACAGTTTCTGTTACGGGTAACTGATTATTTTATTTTATAAGTAATTACAGAAGATTGCGTTACTTTAGAATATATTAAAACAAGTTGGAAATAACACATGAATCGTAGCAAATGACGTGTGTTCGTACTACAAAGAAACTATAAAATATTCAGATATTGCTGTTGTAGTATATAGTACTTTGGATGCAATATAGTGGTTGAAATTTTTTGCGTGTTCCTGTAATTACTATCTGATTTCTATTATATAGGAAGTAATTTGTATTAAACCTCAGAAACTTATATAAATTTCAAAAAATGTGAAATAGTTTAATTTTATTAAAATGCACCCTAAACAGTACTTCCTCGTATACCATTATGTAGTACAATTTTTTTGAGTGACCCTGTAAATTAATAATATCTATTCTTTCTATCATAGATTATACAGAATGTATATTTTAGCATATATTTCATAGATTCATGTCAATTCTATTTTATTCGAAAGAATGTAACATCTTTAAAAAATACTTGAAACTATTTTTTCCTTTTGACCGTAATGTAATGGAATATTTTTCATTCTCTCTCTAATTAAACTAAGCATCCGCTTTTTATTAAATTTCAAAAGACTCGACAAAAATATACAAAAATAATATATTTTAAATCTGAAATGATATGTTTGGGTAGTTTTTGCTCTGTGATATACAGACAGACAGACGGACGGAGGGACTGAACGATGGCTATAAGTGCTACTTATTTATGCGATTACAAGAGTACCTAAAATATTCTGATCTTTGTGTAATGGTATACAATATTTCAGATACAGTACAATAGCCGAAATCTTTTGTGTCCCTTTAAATACTATCAACTTTCCATTATACAGAAAATAATTTGTCGTAATCCTCATCAAAGTGTATCAATTTCATAAAATCTTAAATAACTTATTGCATTTAAAACCCGCACAAAGAAATTCGATATAACTCAGTTCTCCCTATATAAATATGATATGAAATACTTTTGTGTTTCCCTGTAAATCAGTAACAAATATTCTTTACACCACAAATTGTACTGAATGCATAATATAGTATGTACTTCATAGACACATAAAAATTTTATTATGTTCGGAAGAGTGTAACAACATTTAAATGCTTTTGAAACTTTTCCCCATTATTCGTAATGTATCGGAATAATTTTTATTGTCCCTATTATCGCAAACAATGCGAAATCGAAGCTATAAAATCTACCCGAAAATATAGACATCGTCGTTTTACTTTAAACGTGTGAAAAATAATTTAAATATCTTACAAAAAAAATGAAGCTTCAAAACATTTCAGATAAAAACTTAACACAAACTTTATTCCAGAATAATTCTACTACTTTTTCATTTCTCATGATCGTATGCAAAAAATAAAACTATGACCATGGAGTCACTATGAGAGTTTGGACACCAAAGTAATTACAAATATTAATCTAATTCGCGACATTCTCCCACCTTGAGTTTTCGACAGATAAACTCAACAATGGGTACAATAAAATATAAAATAAAATATGACTAATACTTACATTACAGTGATAAGATACAATTCTTACAATATTACATTTCTCAAAACAGGTAAATAAACATTTTCTTCTGCAAAATTCAAATAAAATTAAACATATTATTACAAATTCAAATTAACACTATTAAATATACTAAAAAATAAGAATAAAGTTTTTAGTTGAAAGAGTAATTAAAGTAACATTTTGGGACAGTCACTATTCTGCCACGTCTCGTTCTTAATACTGGATTACTAGAAAGTTCTTTTGGAATCTCTAAATTGTGCAGTTTTTGGACAGGTCGCTAAAGTTCACCATTTTCAGTTATTAATCGTGCAACTCTTGGTTGCCATCTTTACCAGAAATAACTTCTTGCACTCGGGCTAAAGCCCAATAGGCACGTTTCTTATCAGACTCTGCGAGTACGACATCACCAACGGTCAGTTGCTTGACATTCTTTTACAAAGAACTTTGCTGGCGCAATTGTCCTAAATATTCAATACGAAATCGCTTACGTAGGGGTTCTCGAACATGTTGCCTATACTTAACTCTTTTATTTAATTCTTGCGCGTCAATTGCATCAAAATCTCTCACATCTGAAGATCTTATGTCCTGTAAAAACATTGATGGTGTTAACGGTGCTAGATCGTTCACATCTTCAGTAACATATGTTAGAGGTCTAGCAATCACAACTTGTTCACAATCACAGAGAATTTTGAACAGTCCATCGTAGGATAGTGAAGCTCTACCTAGAACTTTTCTCAGGATGCGTTTCACCATTTGTATCAATCGCTCCCACCAGGCAGCGGTAGGTAGGTTAAATTTCCGGCGAATCTTTTGGGCACTAAATCTTCTGCATCCTACACATTTCTGTACTACAGCTCGAATAGTTTTCCTAACTTTTACGATCCAGTAGTCTTCTCGTAACGATGTCATTATAAGAGCCACTCCTGCATGCAAAAGCTCTTGGTGTTTCCAGGAGATCAGGCGATGGACTACAGGATGGTCAGAAGGCAAAAGAACAGGGTATTTAAAACTGAAAGCATCTTCTCTATAAATAACTTGTGTTTTCACTCTTATAATACCATCTTCATCTAGGATTGGTCTTAAGCTACGTATCTTCTGATTATTCTTCACGTTGAATCTGTCTTTCTGAATCAAAATTATCAATTTTCTTTCGGCTTGTTCTGATTCCAAACACGTAAGTTCAGAAACTTCTTTTGAATTAGGATTTCTTAAATTATTTAAGAATCTTAAAATCCAGGCGATCAATCTTATAATTTTCTTGAAAGATGAAAACCGTCGATAATACCAATCACTAGATTCTTTGTTCTTGTTCATTGCTGAAATGACACTTTTCCGTTTTTCAGAGTTAATAATTTCTTCATCGGGAATTTCGACACTTTGAGGCCAAGTATATTCAGGTTGAGCCAACCAATCCGGTCCCTCCCACCATCTTAGTTGTAAAAATTGTTCAATCGAACAACCTCTGGAAGGGATATCTGCCGGATTAAATTTTCCTGCAATGTGTCGCCATTGGTTCTTTTGAGTTAAGGATCTGATTTCTTCTACGCGATTCCAAACGAATGTTCCCCATTTTTCGTCTCGCTTTTTCCAGCTTAAAGCTGTAGTTGAGTCACACCAATAAAATATCTTTAAATTTGGAATTCGTAGATCAGATATAACTCGACTTCCCAACCTGGCTCCAATGCAGCATGCTAAAAGCTCCAACCGGGGTATCGTTATGTTCTTAAGGGGAGCTACTCTTGCACGTGACTGTACGAAAGTTAACAGGATTTTATCTTTTCTCTTTACTCTTAGAAAAATGCAAGTAGCATATGCATGTTTGCTTCCATCACAAAATATGTGAAGGCCTACATCATTACTTTCATAATTATCAAAATACATCCATCGCTGCAATTTGATGTCAAAAATCATCTTCAATCCTTGCACCCATTTTAAAAATTGTTTAGCCAAATTAGTTGGGAGTAATTCATCCCACTTAATTTTTAACTTCCAGCATTCTTGTAGAATAAGTTTAGGGAGCAAAGTCACAGGAGAGGTAAATCCAGCTCTAAGAGGCGTTCTTTTGATTTTCAAAGCATCCATTTTTTTTTCTCAAGTTCTTTTAAATAATAAAAAACAGTTACTTTTCACACGTCCCTATTAGTTCGGACGCCACATATCGCAAACAATGCGAAATCGAAGCTATAAAATCTACCCGAAAATATAGACATCGTCGTTTTACTTTAAACATGTGAAAAATAATTTAAATATCTTACAAAAAAAATGAAGCTTCAAAACATTTCAAATAAAAACTTAACACAAACTTTATTCCAGAATAATTCTACTACTTTTTCATTTCTCATGATCGTATGCAAAAAATAAAACTATGACCATGGAGTCACTATGAGAGTGTGGACACCAAAGTAATTACAAATATTAATCTAATTCGCGACACCTATAATCGAACTATGCATCCGAATTTCATAAAATTTGAAATGACGCGACAGAATTTTGTAATAATTGTATACTTTAATTTCAAAAGATTCGGTTTGGTAGCTTTGTCTTTGTTATATGCGGACAGACGGACAGAGAGAATGACAGAATGATAGACGGACGGAAACACTGAACGATGACTATAGGTACTACGTACTTATGTAATTACGAACGCATCTAAGAATATTCATATCTTAGTGTAATAGTATGCAGTATTTTAGATACAGTATAGTAGCCTAAATCATTTGTGCGTACCTGTAAATACTATCTGCTTTCTATTATAAAGGAAATAACTTTCAGTAATCCTCAGCAACGCAAATCAATTTCATAAAATGTTAAATAGTTTAATACAAATAAAACGCGCACCAAACAATGTTCTCCCTATATAATTATGTAATGGAATGCTCTTGTATGACCCTGTAAATCAATAACAACTATTTTTTGCATCACAGATTGTGCAGAATATATTTTATAGTATATACTTTTCTGATGCATACCAATTTTATAATGTTTGAAGAGTGTAACACTATTAAAATGCACTTGAAACTTTTTTTTCCATTTATCATAATGTATCGCTAACATTTTGAATGTCCCTGTGATTGAATTATGCATCCGATATTCATAAAATTTAAAATGACTCGACATATCTGTGCAATAATTATATATTTTTAATTTCAAACGATTCGATTGGGTAGTTTTTGTGTTGTTATATGCGGACAGACGGACTGAAGGACGGATTGAACGACCACTATAGTTTCTACGTATTTACATAATTACAATCGCACTTAAAAGGGGAATAAAATAAGAAGTTAAAGGAAAACAAATTGTGTTTCACACCAAATCTTCTTTACTAATACTTCTTTTCATTTGGGTAGGTTTTTTATTTCTCATTCACCAATTTGCTTAAGTTGGTCAAAAGGCAGCGAAAACACTGATAATAACTCATGGCCGATAATGCTTTCCTAGATTGATAGTGTCGACATAAACACATGAACGAACGCGAATAAGAGGAGGAAACATGTTTATTACCCTTAGTACAGCAAAATACTAAGAAAAAAGATCATTAAAATACAAAATCTTCATCAAAGTAGGTGACCGAAGTTTCGACTCATGGCAGATCTTAAATTCGCTAAATTAAGTCTTACAGTCAAATAATCTATATGACGTATGAATTCATAAAAGTTTGCGATTTTAGTACCAGGCACCAGCAATAAATAGAAATAGAAGCAAAATATTTTATTTCAATAAGAAATAGAAATAAAATAGATATGGTGCCAATGAATGAAGGTACACATTCTTGTCGTGCATTGCACGATTTCCACTTGCATTGTAGAAGCAGCAAAAGTTACACAAACTTCGATTTTCGTTGTCATTCTTTATGACCTACTTCTATATTTTAAAAAATATATTAATATTATTTTAAAAAAATTACATATTTTAACTGAAAAATACATTAGATTTTAAAATTTAAATAATAAAATAAATGTGCAACTTCAAATCTATTTTGATTTTTAAGAAAATATTACACAGCGATAGAGTTAAACGTCATATATAAACGTGTGAAAATTTAGTTTAAATATATCTTAAACTTATGCTCAAATTTAAAGTGAAAATAAAATGTTTTCATTTTAAGAAAATTTTTTCTCATCTGAATTTAAGTCACCTGAAACGTCTTAATCGTAACCATGTTTAACCCACCTACTTTGACGGCAACAAAAGCAATTTTTTTTTACACTCTTTCTCGCCTTTTTCTTATTTGTAAGTATCACTTACGGCAAAATAAATATCTGTTAAAGTATGAAAAATCTACTCCCAGTATAAGCGCCAGTACTTTTTACGCATATTTTAACGTAAGTTCCTTCTTCAAATCCCAGAAAATTTTCTCTTTTTTTCTGTATTTTAAGTAGTAAAATGTAACTTTTCTAGTATAATCCTACATGTCTGATCCTGTACTTTACAAAGTCGCGTATTATACGCGATTTATTATTTTTATTCAAATAACTGCAAACATGCAACAATTACCTATGGCGTGATCGAAACAGGGAACTCCTGTGTACTAAAATTATGCCTTGATCACAGAGCTACGTTTTCACAAGTTGCATCTTCAAATACAGTTACTTGTTTAAGAGTACAAGCAATGTAGTTTCAGTAGCTTTACATCTTCCATTCACAATTATAATTTTGAACGTTTTATACATTGTCTTTCCAGAATTTTGATTTTTTTTTTTTTTTAATTTTATGAGTTATACACAAATTTTCTTTTACTATTAAAACAAACTTGTCGAGCTTTTTAAACTTTTTAAACTTTTCGTTTGAAAATAAATAGTTATATATTTTTTGTAACGCCGTAAAAACATTATCTAAATTTAAAATAAGTTACCCCGACATTCCAACATACATCCATCACAACAACATCCATCTTGGCGTCAAGTTTAATAAGCATACTGAAAGAATATTTACCAAATTTCAGAAATTGTTTCAAACATGAAGCTTCTCGTAAGTTTTTCACGTTACACTGGTTTATCGGAAATAAATCAGTTTATGTTATTTTTGTCGTAAGACTGATTAAATTGAAATTAAATTCCATAATCTCAATGCAGAAATTAAATTAGATGGTCGTTTAAAAACTAGGTTTAATATGCTCACTTTCAGAGCCAAATATGATAATATATGGATGTGTCAGAATCCGTTTAGTCATTTGCAAATTGTGTTATCTAAATGTTTAGAAAAACGTTTGTGAAAATCTCAAAAACCTAGCATGAAAATTCTGAAAGTGATGTCAATAGAATAAGATCAAAATCCGTTGTTCCCAAAATGAAGAAAAAAGGAGGGGTTGGATAGCAGTATGTGCCATATTCTGTATTCTATGTTGACAATAATAAATGGATTCATGCATACAGCCCCTCATCTTTTGGCTTCATTTTGAAAATAACGGATTTTCACATTATTCTACAGACGATCACTTTCAGAATTTTTAAGCTATGTTTTTTAGATTTTTACGAGAAGATTTACAAAAGTTTCTCTATACATTTATCTAACACAACATGCAAGTGAATTTATGTTAAAATTCACGCATGCCCGATGAAAAAATTTTTAGTAAACCTGCTGGTTTTTCATACAATTTTTATTACTTTTTAATTCTAATTACAGATATTCTTTATAACGTTGTTTGCAATATTTTCGGGAGATAATTTTTTTTTTTTTTTTTTTTTTTTTTTTTACATTGAGAACTTTATAAATTATAAGCAAAAAACTTGGAAAAACTTGGGAATGTTTTCATAAAAATCTCAATTTCTCTATTAGTATACATTCTATTCATATAAAAATGAACACAGTATATTACGATTAGCCACTTAATCCTAAACTACAGTTAGGATTTTATAGACTTGTGTCATTCACCGTGACACCACCGCACTCGTACAAGTTCATCATCTGTCCCAAAAATCAGCTGGAATCCATCATTTAACACAACGTTCCGAAAATCTCTGGCATTCCATGTCACTGTGATATATCAGTGCTGTAGACAGAAATTTGATGTGTTATCATTAAAGGCAATACACGGAAGTACTGCTTGAATTATAGCTTCGTTCCCGCAAGGAATACGTAAATGTTACGTACAAAAACTATTACACTTATATCTGTGTGTTTTGTCGAACGATGTCAAGCTGAGTCAGTGTGAGATCTTTCGTTTCACTCGCTCCGTTGTCTTCTTGATCGCTTCAGACACGGAATGTCATACATGGGTACCATATTATCTCCACTGCACCTAACATGTTCTGACGGAACACTGGGAAAGATAGACATAGCAAACATCACTGCGCAAGATCCACCTTAAGTTTTCATGGTGATGATGATGATACGCCTTTAAAAATCTCTTAAATGTGAGAAATTTGTTCTTACACATTTAACTGTCTTGATAGCTTATAATCGTCATGTTTATTATTTTTCCACTATGTGCTGGTACGTACAGTCTACACTTCCCAAATTCAGCGACACTGCAGGTTGAGTAGTCTTGTTCATTGCCACAAAACTTTATATCCTTAGAGCATCCTATCTAACTTTACCTATTTGCAAAATTTCGCAATTGTATCTCATATTTTTCTTGGTACATTATTTTCAATGTTCCGGATTCCATATCCATGATATTTAATTGTTTTTTACAAATAAAATAAGAGATTTGATTTTTTTTCTACAGAGAAACTTTAAATGATAGCGGTAATTCATCTGAGTTAAATTAAAAATAATTTGTTTATCTTTCACCCTATGTACCTATATCCTAAATATGTTTTCATATTATCATATTTCATATTATTTTCACATTATGTAAACATAATATCCTATATATGTTGTTTTAATCATATGTACATAGGTTTAATTGTTTATTAAATAAACAACGTTTCCTTTAACACAAATAAATTATTTAGAAAGGTTTTTTTTTCCCACAGTGGGACAAAAACACGCAACAAGGTATTTAATTATGCATGCTGTTTATATAACTACGTAAAATTAGTTTCATGTGAAAATTTTAATTAAAAGCCTCCATTCACAGAAAATCATATTACCGTAGTGAAACACCTCACATGTCACTTACATAAATAGTCTTAAATTTACGTAAACATTTTTTTAACTTACATAAAAAACTTCAAGTTCAGATTTTTGCTTTATAGAAAAGAAAACTTATTCAAATATTCTTCCTTTTACTAACTTAAATTAAAGAATAGTTAGAAAGAAGTGTTCGAAATTTATTTTTATCTGCATACGGAAAGATAGCATGATTTGTGTATTTAAAATATACTTCCTTAAATGCTAAAAATGCATATAATGAAATTTTGTTTTGATGAAACCATATAAACATTTTTTAAATATATATTAAGAGAAATAATACAAAATATATAAGTTGGAAGAAAAGCGTGTATTTGATATATGAGTAAGAAAATAAGAAAAAAGTGACATTTACGCTCCTATTCACCAACTACTTCGACCCCGAGTTACATTGAAAACCTCGGTGGAACACTCAAACGGTATTCATATTTAATCTTGATTGGCCGTCTCCTTGATAATATCCAATCAAATGTTATCATGAATTTCATTTGAGCGTTCGACCGAGGTTTCCTAGGTTGAGGTAGATGGTGAATAAGAGCATTAGTAATTTTTTAGTCAACATGATTTTTTAGTGACATACTTGATAATTTCTATCCATCATTGATAAAACGTTTGTAGCATATGGTAATAACGCGTCGAGCACTCATAGCAATCACTGATATGTTGTATAAATACAAATATTTTGTGTATTTTATGTAAAAATTATGCGTTATTAACTATATTAATTAGTTAATTTATTTTTTTATTCAGATTTATGGAAGATAAAAAAAAAACATTTGTGCTTTCATTATTTATTAAAACAGTTTTATATCTATTATATGAACTGAATACTATTCTATGTATTTATGGTGCAAGATAAATGAAAGGAGATAAGTGAAATAATGTATGCAAGTTATGCTATGAGAACAATACAAAAAGTACAAAATAATTTAGAATGTAAATTATTTAAACGATATCTACACATATATTTAAAAAAATGTTTTAATAAATTTGCTGCGAATGAATGTTAAAGTAATAAGCATATATATATATTAAGTGTATATATATATATCTATATCTATCTATCTATATATATATATATATATATATATATATATATGACGTAGTGGTCAAAATTATATGAATGCTTTTGAGAAACTTATATTATTAATTATTGGCGGCTCATAACACCCCTTTCTGTTTAAATAATACCATAAAAGTATAAGTTTAAAGATAATTTATTCAAAGATTTAATAAAATAAATTTTGTGATATTAATAACATTTAATCAAAAGTTATAGGCAAATGTTTAAATAAAGTAAACAAAACATATTTATGTTAACATGAAATACCTGTCCTTCATTTGAATGAAGCCAATGAACATGCCAATAAACATGACAGCCAATGATCACACCAATCAGGTACCATCCTGTTGTGGAACTAAGGCAATCAGGTAATAATGAAATGCAATTATTGCTGTCATGTTTTGGAGACATTTGAGGACTGTGAGGAAGACATTTGCAAGTCTTTATGTGACTGATATTATTGTTAGAGTTTAAACTTTTATAAAAGAAGAAATTAGTCAAAGAGTTAACGGATCAAATCTGAAAGGGATCCAAAATATTGTTGAGATAATATTAATTCAACAAAGCAAAGTAGTGGAAACGTAACCAAACGTGGTATTACTAAATTTCTGAAGAGCTTTAAAGTGACTTTCACTTACAAACTAAACTAGTAAAAGCCGGAAAGTTGTACAACAAGTGATGATAAAATAATTAAAAAACATTGCATAAATGACAAGAGAAAATCTTCTGGATTAAATGTGAAATGGCAAGTGCCAATAAGCCAAAGAAATCAAGGACGATTCAGCGCATACAACACAGCTTAAAATGTTAGAATTTTTGAAGTAAAAGCCATTTGCAGCATAAATGAAATAGGGTTTATGAATTCAGTTTGTATGTCCATTGTTTAAATAGAATAGATGTAAACAAATTTCCATAAAAATGATATATGTTATTGAAGTTTACTATGGCATCATCAGTAAAAATCATTTACGATGCATTTTAATGGCATTATACCATTTTAAACATGTTGAATTTATATATATCACATATGTGTACTATTAGGCTCTCATTTTAAAACAGGGTGTAAATAATTCATCGTTGACTTAAGATGTAACACAGAGAAATTTGGCTACAGTAGAAAACGAACAATAATTAAACAATTGGAACCTATGAAAAAAATGGTAGGGAATGCATTTTTATAGAGATAAATTGTCGTTAAGAAACTTTGCCTGCTAGCGATCCGATACTTTTATTGTGGCCTCTAGTTTACGGGGAATCATGTAACATACACATTTGAAGATAACGATTCCAGAACCAGGTTCTCGCTGCCTACGCCAACATATAGCAGGTGTTTCGGGCACGTACTGCAAAATCTTGAAAAAAAGCTTGCGGAATGAAACAAACCTCGAACTAAGTAACCAATACCTGCGCATTTCTCTACGGGTATACATGTTATCTTCATAAGTATTAACACAGTTTATTATAATAAGACACTTAATCATAATTTACACTTTGAACGTTTTTGCTACCTTAGTTTTGAGAAGGTTATCCAAAAGATATTTGTTACTTTTCAATTTATTGACGGTCTCTTAAGAGTTTCAGGAAAAAAAATCACGGACATATATGATCTGCATTATTCTGTTTACAAACCTGGAGTTTCAGGATAAAAACTCATGTATTTTTTTAGACATTTAACAAAACTTCTACTATCGCAAATTACTGGTCACCTTTGGTCATATAGTATAGCCCTCACCAACGCACGTACAATGGATCTCGGACTAGCAGAAGAACTATACTCTACTGTGTGTTATAATATTTATTCCATTGCAGGAATTTGGTTTACTTTGCCGAATTACGTTTGTAAGTACAAAATGATATATCTCCCAAAGAAGATGCTCAAATGTTTAGGGATCCGATAGAATCCTACCTGGGAGTTGCACCACGTAAGTTCTTTGAGCAGCCAAAACATTTCCTTGCGCAAACCCATACATGAACTGCAAATCGGTAAGAACAATGCATATTGATCGAAATATGTGCGGTAAATGACGGTTCAAGCCAGCAAAGTGTATTCATCCGCCGCATTCAACAACTTTCTCTATTTCCTTAACGCTTCATTCATCTGCACACATTCCTATACATAATCTGCGTTTACATTTCTGAGACATAATTTTGAAACTCCTTGCATGTGAAATAGTTTTCCACAGTTGAAATACGACGCAGGCAGTGTGAATACCTGTGTAAAAAATAATACATAATCTTTTTCGCCACATTTTAGTGCACTTATAGATGCATATCAGTTTCGTTACGTTCAAAAGGGTATAATATCATTAAATTGCACTTGAAACTTTACTTATAGGCTGTAGTAATCAAATATATTCCAGATTTTCTGTAATAGAACTATACATCCAATTTTCATAAAGTATTAAATGACGCAACAAATTTCTGCAACACTTATATATTTTAGATTTCAAACCATGCATTTGGATAGTTTTGCACTGCTATATACGGTAATTACTAAATACGTTAAATAATTGACAGTATTCACGCGACATTATAGTAAATAAAATGGCTGCGTGATCTTTTGTTTCAAACTTTTTTTTACCAAGGTGTTTTTTTAACAATTTTTTAGCGTTTTTTTATTATCATACATTTGATATTATGTAACCTAATTAATGATATTGGAAAATATTTGGAACTACTTGATTATCCTGTTGACGAGTTTCGCCAAATTATACTATTTGTCAAAATATACGCCAAACCGTACTAATTTAGGTAGTTTTTATTTTAAATAAAAAATGCAGCAGAAATATAAATAAAACGTCGAATTAAAAAAAAATTGATATCGTAACAAACATGTGTAATGTGTTTAATATCACGTGAGTAAGTTTTTGTCCAACCGTTACTGGTATTTAATCTTATAGTTTGGGGACAGTTTTTTGGTCGATTGTATAATCAAATATTATCACATATTCTTTCATTATTTAATGAAAAACGATAAAATAATGGTTATCAGGATTTGAATGAAAAAATCTTATACACAAAATAAAACTGAAATCTCTTTAGGAAATATCATATTTAAGTAAGAATAATTTATTTTTCATATTTTATAAGCAATCATCCTTCTAAAAGCGTGAAATTCTATTCCTTTATACAGACACTGTGCATAATTTTATGTATTTTAAAGTTATAATTATAGGTGATCTGATAATCTACACAAATATAATTACAAATTTAATTGATTTTCGTTACATTATCTAGATTTTAAATATATTTTTCAGTCATTTCTGAAGTAGAATAAATCATAAGTGAATTCTGGAAAAACATAATGCTTTTTAATGGAGCGATTTTTCAGCATTTTCACAAACAGCTGTTTTTTATAGCCCCAAACCGAGAAGAAAATATGGTTCATAATGTTAGATATAAAATTAAATATTTCAAATATTTGTGAAAAATTAAATAAATTATAAAAACGGAATAACAAATATTCTGTTAAACAATTTTAAAAGATATTATGAACTTATTGATTTTCATGGTCATTGTATTATTTGATAAGTCAAATGAACGTCACAAGTAAATTGTACGTCAAACGTAGCAAATGAGGTGCGTTCTTACTATAACGTAGTTTTCTAAATATACAGTACTTCGAAAACAGAGCAGTATCAGAAATCTTTTCTGTGTTTTTTAAAATATTATATGCTTTCTATTATACAGGAATTAACTTATAGTAAACCTCAGCAAGGTATGTCACTTGCACAAAATGTGAAAAAGTAATATAATTAAAACGCACCTCTCATGTTTCCTCGAACCTCTTATGTAACAGAATAGTTTTGTGTGGCCCTGTAAGTTAATAAAAAATATTTTCTGAATCACGAACTGTATATAATGTATATTTTTGTAGATATTCCATAGATGCAGATTATTTCTTTTAGGTCCAAAAACGTGTAGCTTCATTGAAATTCACTCGAAACTTTTTCCACATTGATCGTAAGGTAACAGAACAATTTTGTTTGTCCCTGTAATTGAATTATACATCCGATTTTTATGAAATCTGAAATGATCCGACAAATTTATGTTATAATTATACATTTTTTATTTCAAACGATTCGGTTTGGTTATTTTTGCGTTGTTACATGTGGACAGATGGACAAACGGACAAACGAAATGACGACTAGATATGCTATGTATTTACATAATTACGAATGCGCCTAAAAATGTATGAAATTTTCCGTTTTATTTCAGAAATAACGCCAAATTTTAACAGCAAATTGGTCATCGAAATCGCTTTTTAATTAGAAGGTTTATCTTAATATTTTTCTCCTGTTACTCCTGACGTCATTTTTCACATAAAACCTCTACTCTATGCAATTTATAATTTCGTACAGTAAGCAGAATTTTACTCAAACGGTGGTACAATTAAATTGCGTTATTTTGCTATTAATAAAAATTTTTATTTAGTATATAATTATTACACTGGCTAATAGCGATCAGAATATTTAGTGAATATTTTATTCTTTGATTTTGAATAAGATACCTATATGAAATTATTTTCCTTGAACTAAACCTCTTTGCAGTCCTGGATGATCCTATAGTTTTTGAGGCATGCAAGCAGACCATTACATATTGTTATAGAACAGATTTTATAAGATAACAGATTGTTTAGTATCATAAGATATATATATTTGCATAAAAGTTCTGTTAATTTTTTTTATGAAACAAAAAATAGCTATTCCCCAAAATTGAGTAAAAAATATATATAAATAGAAAAAAACTGAATTCGTTATACGTTCATTTCTAATTCTTTTCAAACGTAGAAATGAAAAGAATAATTTTTCGTAAACAAATTCTTAAAAAAAAAAGAAAGAAAAAGGAAAAAAAAAACAGTCTAGCATTTATCTAGCTAAATGTTATTTTTGTTACATAAATTGCCATGAATTATGGAATACGTAGAGTTTTCATAAAAGGTCTTTGTCCTGATGGTTTAGATAAAAAGAAAATAATGTTAAAGGATTAAAGAATATACATCATTTAGTTTGGTATCTGAGTAGAATTTTAAAATGTAGGGGAGACGTAAGAGTTGTTATTAGTATGAATTGTTGAAAATCATGTTTTATTCAGAAGCGCTTTTAAAGAGTTCGGAATTTTTATCATTAGTTTTTCTATATTTTATAAAACCAATCTAAAGTTTTTAATTATAACATATTGCACATGTTAAATTGTTTACGTAACATTTCGAAATTAAAGCTTAAAGTGATGCAATAATTGAATAAAGAAAGTAATTTTAGCAAAATCTTTTGCAAAATCTGTAGATTTATATAGCTTTACAAAAACTAGTTTTGTATATTTACATCTCTTTTATATAGTGTAAAAATAACATTTTATTAAGCCTGCAAATTTCTGTAACGTTACATTTGTAGAGTTACACACCGTAAAGTATATAAAGTAAGCAACCCCCCCCCCCCCCGTGCAAAACTTCATTAGATAGGAAATTCTAATAGATTTAAGAGATTATTATAATTAGAACTTTCGTGAAATACATATTTAAATTTCAGAGAGTTAGAAGGTTAATTTATAATTTGAAATTTCCTTAATTGAGGTGTATATTTAAAATTTATAAGTTTTCCAGGATTTATACAGTTTACAAATTATATGAAAGGGAGTCTTATATTTGGAAGGTGCTTACTTTTAGTAATTTACGGTATACATACATTTCGTTTATATAATATTTTTGTATATATTTTTTTTACTACTTTTGTACCACTTTTGAAGGACTGAGCAAATTTCATTATGAATAATTATTAATAATAAATATTCATAATAATTTATTTACTTTTAAATTTGCTTTTGGTTTAAAGTGTCTTATGTTGCTGATACGGTTGAAACGTATACTGACAGTTTATTAATAAAGCACCAACATTATCGTTAAAGGCCATTGGTTAATTACTTACTATAAAAGGTCTTACTCATTTCTCTTAGTGATCACGTTTACAGAGATCTTTGTGATGATTAAACAACACTTGATAAAAAAGAGATAGTGGTTATTAAATGTTACGACTATCATTTCTGAAAATAATAATAATAATAATAATAATAATAATAATAATAATAATAATAATAATAATAATAATAATAGCGATGTTTGCAATATGATATCTTTTAAGCTTTCTATCGTTTGCCCTTCGTTTGTTTTGAGTAAACTGACAACTAAATTTCAACAAATGAACACATAAAATGCTGAAATAGTAGCTTTAAGAATTCTTGAAATTAGTCATTAAATAAAAAAAAATAAAAGTAATATATATATATATGTATATACATGCTAAAGGAAAAGGAAAACAAGGTATTTAAAACTAACCAATAATTTATGCAAAGTTAAAGACAAATCAAAATGTATAAAATAAATAAATAGATATAGTGATAAAAAATCATTGAAGAAATTTCTTTCATTTGATTGTAAAATCCGTAGTTCTATTACATTTATTAATACAATTAAAACTTAAAAGTAACCCTAGTTTTCTTGCATGTTAAAGCGATATATCAAACGATAAATTTCCTCGTACGATGTAAAAAACAGAATTGCATTTAAATATTTTCTTTTTTTACTAGATATAATATAAAACATTATGAACTATTACTTTGCAGTTTTTTGACCTTATGAAAAGGGAAAAAATCTGAAAAACATATAAGCTCTGCATCGATACTTAGTTATAGAATGACCCTTTAATAAACTTAAAAATTTTGATATTTTATCACGATATATTCATATCCTTGTCCATACATGTTGTGTTATCAGTATTGTATCGTATGTCTACAAAAGCATAATTAACATAAAATTGACTGTATAAAATAGATTTTATAAAATACATAACATTTTATTATATTTTTTAATTTTTCTTGTTTTTTACATTGATAGTTTTACTGAAATAACTAAAAATCTAACGGGTTTCTAGTATATACGATTATTTCACCGATTTTATTATACAATATATACATTTTTGATACAACAAAATTATCTCATTAAGGACGAAACACGTTTTGTAGCGAGAAACATATTGGAATACATGCCAAATATACTTTTGGAAAACATTTCATGTCTCCATATTTGACCTTTTGTACAGCCTCGACGATTAGCGGTGTAATTTATTTGCAAAACAATGGCATATATACGTAAAGAAATAAACTTTTTTTGTACATGCAATTTCAAAACAGTAAATTTAATTCTAGGATATTTATTTCACGTTTTAACACAGACAATAAATTTTACTCACCGTATAAATAATACTAACAAGGAAGGTCTCCATACTGGGCATTAGGATGGATCGAAAAATCGAAATTCGGATAATCGAATCGGCGCAGGGTGCAAAAGTTGCCTTTTATGCATACTAATTCACATATGTTTTTTTTATTGAAATCCATTCATATCTTCCGGTGCCCCAAACGCCTCAAAAATAGTTAAAAATTGGAATTTTTATAAATTTTATATATTTTTTTTTTGCTTCTTAATATTTTTTAATTTATTTTTGGCGCGGGTTGCGAAAGTTACCTTATATATATATTATTTCAATCTTTTTTATAAATATAAATCCACCCATATCTTCCAGTGCCCCCAAACGCCCCCAAAATAGTAAAAAAAATTGAAATTTTTATACAAATTTATAATTTTTTTTATTATTATTTCTTTTAAATTATTTTATCAGCGGAATAAAAAAGATTCATTTTATAGTATATTAGCATGCATCCAAATAATTTTCGACTTTGATAAATTTCTTCCAATGCCCCAAAGCTTTTAATTATTTGCCGAAAATCGAGTTTCATGCAAATTTTGAGCTAAAAAATACAAGTAAAATTACCAGTTAAAGAATAATTTATCTAACGTAAAACGTAGATCGAGAGGATGAGAAATTGTTTATCGTATTTTATTAAATGTACAAAATAAACTTTTTATACTTTATTACTTGGAAGACAACATAGATAGAAGAGTTTTCAGCAACGACCACCAATATTTATATGATATTTGCACAGCAGTATCACGCCCGTAAGACATGGTGACGTCACGGTGACGTCGTTGTGAAGTCACATTGTGACTTTGTGACCGTCGATGTGACGTCACGTGACGTCGATGTGAAGTCACTGTGACTAAAATGTGAAGTCGTTATGGCCGTTTTAGAGCTTGTTTGTGACGTCACATTGTGACCACATTGTGACGTCGCAATGTGACCAATTTGTGAAAAGTGTGTCATTTGTGACGATTTTGTCATTAACATTGTGACGTAATTGTGACGAAAGTGACAATGCTTTCAAGTCACATTGTGACCAAATTGTGAAATACAGGGTGAGTCCAAAATCATGGAACAAACTTTGAGGGGGCGGTAGGACTCACTATAGCAAATAATGATGGCACAGAAATATATGACCGGAAGTGACCCGTCAAGACGCTACACTAGTCACCAAAAAAGACCCGGATGGTAATGTTATGTCTATGGGGGGGGGGGTGTTGTTTTCAAATATCTTGCTCAAATTTCAATATTTTACATGATATTTTTTCCATAGGATAGCTGAGGACGATCCACAACTAGGCTAATTTTTACTTTTTCGATTTTGGTTATATTTTTTTTTATATTACAATAGTTTCAGTTTTAGAACCGGTTTAAACTGGTTCTGAATTATTGTGGGCTCTTAATCTGTAACCAAAATCAAAAAAGTAAAAACCAGCCCAGTTGCAGGTCGTCCTCAGCTATCCTATGGAAAAAAAAATATGCGAAAATATTAAAATTTTAGCGAGATATTTGAAAATAGCGCTCCCATACACTTAACATTATAATCCGTGTCTTTTACAGTGACTAGTGTGGCGTTTTAACGCGTCACTTCCAGTCATACATTTCTATGCCATAATTATTTATTATAGTGAGCTCTACCACCTCCCTTAAAGTTTTTCCCATTATTTTAGACTCACGATGCAGATCGTCTGTGACAAAACTTTCGTTAACACTGTGATGATTCTGTGACGATTTAACTTTTCTTAACGATTCTCTAACAATTTAAAAGAAACAGGATCTGCTGAAGCTATAACTCCACGCCATGTTCTGTTAAAATAGGGTTTGAGTCCTAAAATCATATATTGACAATTTATGAACAAATACTGTATAATATATAAAATAGTTACCTGCAGTAAGGAGACTTTCTTCTAAATTAAATTTAAAAATTCGATTTACCTCACATGCCTTACAACTCTGGTGTTGTTTTTAAAATTTGAAAAATATTGCCTTTCAAAAATATTTATATATTTTCCCCACATGCTGAAAATTGCATAGCTTCAATTTTATTTATAACTGACACACATTTTGTAATATGCTGTTCAAACTGTTTAATCTTTTTGAACTTTTTAAAAAAAAAACTTTTACTCGCTTTAATATCCACAAATTTCAGCACATATCTAAAACTGTACAGCTTGCCATTATTTCTGACCAATAATCCTGATGTCTATAAATATATAGGGTGGATGCTCCAGTGTTGGCCACATTAAGAGAAAAGTTGAAATGGAAATTTTATAGTTTTAGACTGAATAAAGCATATTAAATCGCAATAACAGTATTCTTTAGTAAATTTAGTTGTCTTTCTGTTAATTATAATAACTTTCTATCAAATATTTTAGATTGTGAGTAATAACTCGTTAAGTAATTTCTTTCAATTTGCACCAGTTTTGGCCACCCCTGCACCAGTTTTGGCCGCCCTAATATCTTGTAATTTTGCAAACATTTTAACTGATAATAAGTAAAAATAAAGCATTTTTGTGCAAAATCTGTTTTACCACACAGATATTTGTTTGCTGTATAAAAAAGATTTGCATTTTTTTAAATGAAATCATAAAAACATCGAATAAAATATACTTAAGCTGATTTTAACTGAACATTTAAATTTAAAAACAAAAAATATATTTAATTCATAAAAAAGACTTATAGGACATAAAAAGCTTATTTTAACATTTTGCATATTTTCATTTATATATATCATATGTTATACTATACCAATATTTACAGTTATATGACTAGAATCTTGAAATTATTCCATTTTTACATGAAATAGTATTTTGACAATCTCTAAAATCCATTTTTTTCAACTGATTTTAAACTTTAATTCCTCGTACTTAGCTGCCTGTCAGCCTAATCATTTGGAGTTAGTTTTCTTCAAACCTTAGATTTCCTTGTGTAAATATTGGCTAGGATCTTAGAAAGACCTTCACAGAGGGCATCTCCCTTCTTTTTTGGCCCATATCTCTCATATAGATAATTGGCCATCATAAATAACACAACCCTATTACTTGAGATTCAAAAATAGTAAAAACTGGTCTCCATTCTGTAAACTTGTGTTGCAAGGTAGAACGAGATACTACAAAACTTAACCATCTTGAAAAGCTGACAATGAATTTTGAAAAGCCATAATTTTACTTCCTATCTTATAACAGTGTTTAATCTAGACCATTTTTAAGAGTACAGAATTGTCTTTTTTAAACTTGTTAAAATGAATCCTATTTATAGTATAAAGATTTTCACATTATTTGTTATTTCTAAATTCATGTGCTTGAAATTTTGCAAAAGTTATGCAACTTCCTCATTTTGTTTTGAAAAAATACAAGAAACCACTAAATCATGCTGTAATTTTATTGAACTTTTAAATTTATAAGTCATAAAACATTTCTAAATATATTGCTGAAATTTTCACTATAATTAGTCTTGTGGCCAAAAGTGGAGCATATTGTTGTGCCATTTTTGGCCACACAATGGCCATAACTGGTACACATAGCAAATTTAAAGCACGTACTAGCACGTAAAGCAAGTAGTTTTGGCCACCCCTTTTTTAAGCTGTAAAAATAATTAATTTAAATATGAAATTGCAACAGAGAGAAAGCCTACTTCATAAAGCTTCATAGCAATCTGTTTCAGAACAAATAAAGTTCGATAAATCCCTAATATTGAAAGATTGTGAAAACTTGTTACCTAAGCAAAAACCTTAATATATGTGAGTGCACACTATAGTTTTACACTTTTTTTTTTTTTTTTTTTTTTTTTTTTTTTTTTTTTTTGCAAGTCATTTTTTATCAAAAAATAAACAAATGGGATTGAAAATAATAAAAGAGTGTTAGATTAAGGAGTAAGAATGCATATAATTTGTTAAAATCAATTTACAGTCTAAATAGATGGTAAATCATTCCAATGTGGCCAAAACTTGTGCAGTTGCCAAAACTGGAGCATCTACCCTATATCTTTTAATTATCTTTTGTTGTAATTTTCCAACTGATTGAAAAAGTGTCCAGGTCAGGATTCGAACTAAGCAGTCTTTCGCGCAAATTGTCAATACTTTGTCAACTGAACTATCCTGGAAGAATCTGACGCACACAATTCACACAGTGAATACGAACGCATACTTATCATTATTATATATAACCCTATGTAATAATACTTTAATTTTTTTTCAAACTACTCGTATGATAAATGCATACTATTCGTATGAGTATATAATGATATTTCTCCGGGTGAATTGTGCGTGCTAAGTTGCTCTGTTGGAAGAGCATTGGCAGCATACATCGAGGGTCTCTAGTTCGAATCCTAATCTAAACATTTTTTTACTCATTTTGGAAAATTAATATTCGTTTGATTAATTTACCAATTAAAATCATTCTGTTAAATATAATATAGAATTATCTTTTGATAAAACTACGTGAAGTTTATGCGCAATATTTGTAATATACAGATTTTATTTAAAAATCGAGTACTAATGAAGATGAGGCAATTAGTTCTGGTATTACGCTTAGTTATTTCCTTACTATAGTGGCCTGTGCGCATGTATGATTACACCAAGGTTTAAATTCGTAGTTAAACTCATATATATATATTGTATATGTCATATAGTGTAGATGTGCCGGTAAAGGTCATCCTTATGGAATTTATTTTTAAAAAGTTTCCTTATTAATAGTTATAATTATTAGATTTCATTTTTTTTCGTATTAGATGAATCTATTAATAGTATTTAGGTATTCTCAGTCTCACTTCCCAATATTAGACAAAATTTTATTGAAAATAATAGAAATACATCAAACACTAAAAATTTCAGTAATGTACATCCCACAAAAAAGTACATGTATTTGTTTTTATGACTATTTAGAACCAGGATTTAATGAACACATACTAATGGAACAAAATTGTTATTTTCAGCACCATTTAACAATTAAGATATCAAAAATTAATAAAATAATGCGATAATTACTCATTTTTTAAAATCAATAATTGTTATTATCACAAAATCAATATCTTAATTATTTTAGATACATGGTTTAAAATAATAAATGTCATGGAATTACAATTATCAAATTTTTGGGATTATGAGAAATTCAGAAAGGTAATAAAAAAGTTTTAAAAAATTTGTTTTTGCAATATTAGTGCATAAATTAATATATTTATCACTATTTTCAACAGTTAAACAACCCCAAACTCCTTTATATATTAATTATAACGTTAACTTTTGATTATGCATACATTTTTAAATTTATTAATACTTGATTTTAACCATGTAATTAAAAAAATGTGATTAAAGTGCATTTTAAAAATAATGTTATTAACTATTTTCAAATCGTTGACATGCTGTTCCGTATTTCAACAAAATAAATGTTAAATTTATTGAATTTACTAAGGTAAGTGGATTCAAAAAAGTTAAATTAATATGATACTTATTCCTTTTATAACATGTTTTTTACGAAATTCACAGAAATCATTATAAAAAAAGCAGGAAAAATAACATTTTCTTACCTCTTTCTTAACGGCATTATCCTCGAATTCAAGTTTCATAATCCAAATAGCGAAGATAATTTCGAAGTCGGAATGTCCGAATGAAGTACATTGACATTGGCGCGCTCATATTAACGAAACGCCACTGACAATGTATTTTTTTGGACCGGCATTTTATATAAAATGTCAACTGATCGCATTTCTGCATAACTTTTTAAAAATTTTCAACTTACGTACTAAATATACACGCATAACATCATAACAAAGTTACTAGAGCAGCTGGCCTAATATTCTAAAGAATAAATACACTAGTGTCAACTATTCTGGTTGTTGCCAAACGATATTTTTTAAGCAGGTGATTTTTTGTTATTATTGGTTGTTTGAGCTTCGAAGATTTATAAGTTGAATGCGCATGCGCATTAGTTTTATGAGGGTATCCCTAATGAAAATTTTGAGTTAAAAAAAATTTTCACGCATTTCTATTTTACTTTTAATTAGTTTCGAAATACAGTGGAACTTTCATTTAGCGAAGCCCATATTTAATGAAATTATCTACTTTTTTAATTTTCTGTTGAACCTTCTTTTAGAACGCAATTAACATTTAAATTAATATTCATATTAAAAAAAAAATTCTTCTTAGCAAAATTTGTTGCACTTCCGTGCATGCACAATATTCAAAAGGATAGATTGCTGTTAAGATTGATTGGTGAATATATTTCAGCGGATTGTACGAATTGAAATTATGTATTTATTTTATCTTTTAAATAAAAAGGAAAAAATGCGAAAATTTTTCTATATGCTAAGAAAGGGATTCTAGTTCCGCGAAAATATTATAGGTCCATTCTCTGAATACTTAAAAAAGATGCGAAAGTTTTTATTAGTGTATCTTTCATAAGAGATCGCACACAAAGTAATATTCGCATTTTTTTTTTTTAATTTTTCGATTTGAAATACAAGAGAAAACGAGAATTAGAACGCTGCGATTCAGTTTTTGTTTCCCTTCCTTTATTACGCGGTTTTTTAGATATTATACTAATGATTTTTTTATGTGGCTATATTGCATAACAAAAAGTACTATCCAAATTAAAACACAGTTTTATAATATTTCCATTTTTATTTGTAGTTTACTATACAAATTTCATGAATTTTCGTGGATTTCTATTCAACGATATTTTTTTTCATAACGAAGCATTTAAGTGTAACGAGAAATTTCCTTAAATGGAAGTTTCACTGATAGGTTCATTGCTGGGTGCTTAGTTTCATATGATGGGAGGTTTATCTCATATATGTGATATGACGTACATGTTACATGCAGTGCATGTAATGTGTGACATAAGAGCGATTGCACAATATTCTTCTGCAATGCCAGAAAACACGTTTTTTTACCAGTAAATAACATGGTTTGGAGAATTTTTGTAATTTTCTAAAGTTTTCTAAGAAAGTCACATCTGAGTCACAATGTGACGTCACTGAGAGGTGGCATTTTGGTCACAGATGTGACGTCACATTTCAGTCACAATGTGACGTCACTGAGGGGTGGCATTTTGGTCACAGATGTGACGTCACATTTCAGTCACAATGTGACGTCACTGAGGAGTGGCATTTTGGTCACAGATGTGACGTGACCACAGTGACTCACAGTGACGTCACTGTGACGTCACTGTGAACATGCATGCTATGTGGGACGTGGTGAATGTGGTTCTGATCTGGCATTAATGGAACCTGGTCCAGTTTATCACTCAAGATGGCTAACAACTGCGTGTAGAATTTTATGGTTATAAGTGGCTATAGAAAATCCTTCTGATAATCTCATTACTCTTACAACATATATTATGAAGGTATATGCACCTGTATGGTTTCAAGTCAAAACAAAGCTATCCATAACTGAAGAAGCGCGTCATATTTGGAAACTTATCACGTACTCTAGATATTTGGAACCCAATTTAAGAAAGATCGTAAATGCTGTTATTCAAAAAAAATAGTTTTTTTTTTTTTTTTTTTTTTTTTTTTTTTTTTTTTTTTTTTTTTTTCCCACCTTGAAAATTTGCTATTGTCAATGCTCACAGATAACAGAGAGCATTTCAGATCTGAAGAAATGCGAAAGCTAATTTGTGCTAAAAATAAAAAGAGAAAATCACCAGAAGTGAGAATTTTCAAAGTACCCCAAATAAACTTCTGGCAACCAGTTGGACGTTTTGAACCATCTCTTTTGATGAATGTGCCTTGCAAAGAAATTGAGAATACGATAAAAGTTGTAAAAACGAATGAATGTTAAAAATATCCATGCCATTCCCAAGAGGTTGAAAGATGTGTTCGACTAGTGTCTGAGGCATGAGAAACGGTATCTGGGGAGGAAAACAGACACGGTTTTATATTGAATAGCATAAAATCAAGAAGCCAAATAAAACACTTTGATACCAAAAAAGATTACAAACTTTAAAAATATGTAAATTTCTAAATTAAAGGATGTAAAACTTTTTTCTACGTAAGTTCAATTTTTGCAATTTTTATGATATAATGATTTGATTTTTAAATTTATATGTCGCTTATTATTGTAAAATTAATGTTGTTTATAACCTTATACGTTATTAATTAAACTGTTTTCAAAATTTGTAAGTATTTTTCATAAATTATAATTCTTAATACATTTTTGTAAAAATTTCAGTTTTTAATTATAATTGGTGCATCAAAGATGTGAATGGATTTTGATTAATAAAATATATGGGAACTGCAGAGTTATGTAATATTATAATAACAACTTTCCAACACAGGCCAAATGAATTTCAAAAAATAAATAAAATAAAATAAAATAAAATAAAATAAAATAAAACAAAACAAAACAAAAATTTTTTTTCAAGAAAATTTCAAATTTAAACTATTTTTAGGGCGCTTGGGGCACCGAATGATATGAATGAATTTTATTTTTTAAAAATATATAAGCTAAGATAGATAAAAGATAGCTTTTGCACCCCCGCCAAAAGTAATTAAGAAAAAATAAATAAACAAAAAAATATAAAAAAAATCATAAAAAACTTAATTTTTAATTATTTTTGGGGCGCTTGGGGCACCGGAAGATATGAATGGATTTTAATTTAAAAAAAAAAAAAAAAAAAAAAAAAAAACCTGTAAACTAGTATGCATAAAAGGCAACTTTTGCACGCCGCGCCGATAGTGATTTCTAAAAAAAAAATTTCCTATACTTTTCGATCCACCCTACTGGGCATACTCAGACTTTTTTGAAAAAAATACTAATTAAACTACTCATGTATGTAATAAAGGATCGGTGAAAATTAGCGGAGGAATTACAGAAGAAAAGATGTAAAAAAATGAAATACTTTCAAATATTTGGCGTGAAAAGACGAAAGTGTCGCATGATTTGGCGAGTAGCATTTTTCTCCGCCAAGAGCAAACGATTTTAATGCAACTGAAAACTTTTGGATTTTTAGAATCCGTGTAAATGAATTTAAACATAAACAATAAGCGAGTTTAATATATTATATATATATATATATATATATATAATTTGTTGCTGTAGTTATTTAATTTATCTCTAGGAAAAATATTTTCGTGTATAATAGATTCTTATTCAGTAAAATTATTTTCATACTTTTATTCAAAAATAAAAGTGACGTGTTTCCATAGCAACAAAATCAAATTGACAATGCTAAACTGGACTTTGAACTTGAAACAATTTTAATTAATTTTAATTTAATTTCGTTTTAAATCTCAAATTTCGATTGTTAAATTTGAACATAAATACATATAAATATCAATAAACGAAAATATACATAAAACAAACTAAAGCTGACAAAACAAAAAAAAATAATTTATCTAAACACGTTGAATATGAATCTTTTCCTTTAAAATGTATTTGAAATAATTTTTTTAATTTGCTTTTCATCGCCAACCGAAGATAAATCGCCAAAAAAAGAAATTTTTATTATTTTCTACGGACTGGGTTCGGAGGTTCCGCCGAATTTTTTTTTATAAACGTATATATCCTTATGAGAAGAACATTCTGTAATTTTTCCAAATTTTTCGGAGTATGCCCGTATGGAGACCTTCCTTGTAAGAAGAAGAAAAAGAAGAAGAAACCAGCTCTTTTGACGAAGTGACAGTAGCTACTAAACTATACCTTTCGCAGATGGAGTAATGTGCCACTTAATTCAGATTACCCGTTGGCGTCATCTAGAGCCTTATATTAAAACTAAAGCACACTGTTAAAAAAAATCTGTGAATTCACGGAAAAACTACTGGCAGCAAAGTAGCCGGACATTTACCATTACGTTAGTAGTTTTTCCGTTTACGAAAATTATAGAAAGGAAAACTCCGTTTGAAGAAGAGGGAACAAGGTTTGATTTTTAATGATAATAATTTAATTTAAATTTTTGAACCGAACAATCGTCAAAGAATTCGAACTTTCCGAGTGATTTTGAGCTGCTATATTATTTAACTTAGTTTAATTTATTTTCTTATTTTTTGTACAATTTATTTCAAGTCGCCCTGAGGATCGAACACAGGGCCTTTTGACAGAGAAATAGGTACTTACTGACGGAGCCAAAGCTCTTCATGCCACTCTCTACAAAATATGTCTTTTATGAGTTAGTGGGAAAATCTGTTGTGCATTTCAAAGATTTCCTTTCAATATGTTCCCCCACCAGTGGCCGTGAGGTTCTGACCTCTCAACTGGTAGACAGCAGGTGCTGGGCTCTAACTCAATCGAGGCCGTCGGCCTAAACGTCCGGAATTTTATGATTTTCTTCGAACCTTGCGTAAATACGGGTTAGGTTCCGTTAGAAAGACTCCCACGAAGGGCACTTCTCCCCCGGGCCTATATACCTAGAGTAGATAATCGGCCA
Source organism: Maratus speculifer (assembly GCA_964019185.1). Classification (NCBI taxonomy): domain Eukaryota; kingdom Metazoa; phylum Arthropoda; class Arachnida; order Araneae; family Salticidae; genus Maratus; species Maratus speculifer. Next base: position 177,870,016 of record OZ025297.1, on the reverse strand, counting down.
AAACAAAATGAATCAAACCAAACCTTTCAATATATTCGTTAGAATATTCGTAAGCGGTTTACTTTATTTTATTTTACTTTAGACCGATGCGTAATACTTATTATTTTTTAAATCAGTTTTAATATTTTAACTAGTTTAAATTTAAAAAATCACTGTTTAAAATAACTTTTTTATGAATGTACGAAAAAAATATATTCATTTTTTTTTTTTACAAAAATAATGTTATACACAATTTTTTGAAATCATCTCACACAATATATTTATTGTTATGGGAGGGCTAATTAGCTAAAATATTTTTTAAGAAGAAATAAGAGAAAAGAAAAAAACAGAAAAAAAAATAATTATGAGGGACTTTTTATGTTTTCATTATCTCATGGCCCAAGTGGGATTCGAACCCACAATGTACGCTCGCTGGCATTTAGCAGCGTGGTGTCTTGACCACTCGGCCACGGAGACCCCCAATTTACGGAGTGTCTCCGTTTTTTCTTTCTATTTTGTTCCGTTTCGTTATTTTCAGGAAAAATTGTGGAGTTTTCGGTTTTTTAATAGAAAATGCCCTGTTGTTGTGTAAAGTGACTTTTTCTGTGAAATTAAGGGAAAATATAACCGTAAATTTCAGATTTTTTTTTTTTTTTTTTAATAGTGCAAATTGAAAAACTTGCCGCTATGGAAGATGTGTTTTGGTCTCCCTCATATTACTGTTTATTAATCTCTTGAGGGACAGTGGTATGTTTAAAAACAACTTACTTTTAATTCCAAAAACCCTCGGCATAGATGTCATATACACACCGTATTGGTGCCATTGCAAAAAGATGGTGCTTTTATGTCGCGCAAGGTAACTCGACTATTGTTGTTTATTTATTAATAAACTGTTTAATTTTAATTTTTCTTTTTTTAAATAATTTAAAATTATTTTTTTCTGTAGTTATTAATTACATATTTTTCATTTATTATTTACTTTTTTAAAATAATAGAAAACTATTAAAATGTAAATTAAAACTGGAATTTGAAAGCGACGTTTTTGCCAAATTGGCATTTAAAAAAATTATATAAGTGTGGTGCGTATATGACATTTGTGCCAACAATGGTACCATCATTCAGGCGAAAAAAAATTTATTTTATTATATATGTAAAATATAGCTTTTTGATATTTACAAATAAATTTGTCTGTAATTTCTAGTGTCATTCATTTACTTTATCATTTTAGCAATGGAAGCACTCTGCTCCTTGAAGGGTTAACTGAAATTGGTGAAGAGTGATTTCCAATCGTGCTATATTATTGTGCCCTAACTATTCTAAATTTTAGCATATTGTGCATTATTTTATATATCTATAATTCATATACTGGGATAAGCAAATTTAATAATCATTTTTTCGATTTAGATGGAAATTGTCTTTATATATAGTGAATTATAGAAATACATTTTGAAATGCATGTCATGCAAAAATATATATAAATGTATCAATTTTGACGCATATTTGCAGAGGTATAACTTTATATATATGTTGTAAAGAGTATATATCGATGCACAGTTTTTATTGCATAAAATGCTGATTTTTATACTGCTTATTCATAAATATCGATTGCTTTAAAAATCACAAATGTATGTCATGCAAGAATATTTTATAAATTGCGGCGCATTTTCGCAAAGATATAAGTTTTTATATTTGAAAAGACTATATATAGATATACAGATTTTACTACTTAAAATGTAGATTTCTAAAAATTAGAAATATCCCAAATTTCTAAACTTTGACAAGACGTATTCATAAGTATCGATTATTTTGAAAATTATACTGTATACTCACTGTCCAAAGCTAAATAAATGTTAGAATAAAATTTTGCATTTCGGGGGCATATTAGCGTTAAAATTTGCATGCATATGAAAGTATATAGATACTTTTTAGACAAATCGTAAATATAAAAAAAATATTTTTACTGTCTACACATACAACGAATGTTTTCCAGTTCATAACAACCTCCGATGTAATGTGGAATAGGATCTCATAAATAACTAATATTTGAGCTTGTCATGAACAAGGTCTGCCGATTTTCCAATGAATTAAATAAAAATTGGGGAATTTCATTTTTAATATCCATTTAAATAGCAATGCAGTAAAAACATAATTCAGATTTTCATACATAAAAAAAAAAAAAAAAAAAAAAAAAAAAAAAAAAAAAAACTTTTGTTTATTTATTTATTTTTTTATTATTATTGGAAAAAAGTTTAACTTTGAAAAAAAAAATGATTAAATGCTTCAAATGATTTTACTTAATTTCTTTCAAAGAAAATAAATCTGATTTTATGTTTCATTTTATTAACAAAGTCAAGTTTAAATAAGCCAGAAATCATTAACTGGAACCATTAATATTAATTATATATGATTTCGATAAATTATTTTTAATATTAATTATTCATAATATTTCTTTTTATGGTTTTAATAAGCTTTTTATGTCTAAAACTTAAGAATAAATATTGGGATTTTTTCATTAAACGTTAAGAGGAGATATTATGTAAAAAATAGTTACCTAAATAATTTATCTATTTATTTAAATTTAACTTAACTAGATTTTCTATTCTTCATATCACTTAGTTAATAAAACGCCGTCAGATGTTTTCTTTTTTTTATTCGACATTTTTTTTTTCTATCACATATATTAATTTCTGTTAATTAATGATTGCGTAATTTTTTATGGATATAATTCAATATTTAAATGAAACATTAATGAAAAATAACAAAGTTCTTTTCATTAGAATAAAATTAAATAACGTAATTTATATTCATTTGTGTTTTAGATATATTGAATATCATTTGCTATCATGGTGTAATAAAAAAGTAAATTTGTTAACTCTAAAATAAAAATACTTTTAACAAGATAACTGTTGTTTACTCAAAGGATATATTTGATAATATTTGTGAGGAAAAATATTAACAGATCAACGACTGGTGGATCTGTTGCCTAAATCAATATCTGCTTTAAGATATAAATAGTTGTATCATGTTTCAGGGCTTAAAATTGGAAAAAAAAGACCAATATTTGATATTTTACAATGTTTTTATTAAGGCACAATATTTATTGGGATGAAAGATACAAGATTTTAAGTATAAGTTGAAAAGTTTCAAGATTCAGAATTAGAATTTGCAAGAGGCTCCAATTTTTCTGACAATTGACGTACAGAAAATTGGCGTAATAGAATACACGCAGGATTATTAAAAAAGAAAAAAAAATAGAATGAACGTTTTAGTCCAAACTTATATTTGAGATTATGATAATTGTCTTGAACCTAAATAAATATCTATTTAAAGCATTTTTTATTTTTAATATTAAATTTTATTTAGCAATTGCAATTTTTTAAAAAAATCTCAATAGTATTATCCTCCCAACGACATCAAACTTATCTAATATTAGTCAAAACTTATTACTATATTTGTCAAAACTTTATTCGTCAAACTTATCTAATTATTATCAATTATTATTATATTTTATGAATGACATTTTAAGTTTATGAATAATATAGAAAATTATTATGTATAATAATTTCCTACGTTTTGATTTTGTTTTTTACTGCCGAAAATGGTTGAAGTCTAATTTTATTAACAAGAAAGGTCTACGTATATGCATACTTCAAAAATCTGAAAATATTACATAATGTTTATCTGTTGAGGATATATAACGATTATAAAAAAAGTTTAGGCGGAACCTGTATACAGTGTCCGTAAAAAAATAATAAAAATTCGTTTTTGGGCGTTTTTTCAACAGAATAATCAAGTAGAATTAGCAGTTCAGTAATAGAGGATTACTATGCATTAGAAGTATTTAAATATACGTTAAAATTTTATTTTGGAATTGCAATGCATTTTATAAATAGTTTACACTTGTTTTGTTTTAATATTTTATATAATACATATCCATGATTGTAAGTATTACGGAGGACCCTGCAACTTCCGTGCTTAATTTTTTGAAATACATTTAGGAAAACTGTTACTGACACCTTAATTATTTCGTTAATCTATTAAATATATTTTTTACTATTACTGTAACACTGTATAAATTATATAGTGAAAATAAATAACCCCTTTTCACTTTTAAATCCCTTTCACTTTAAAATTAACATAATGGTTACTTTCTAACATGTTTCAACATAATTGCAAAGCATTTTTGGATTCGTTTTGTCTATCTGTTTATTTTTCTTTCATTAGTCTGTGCTCTAACAAGCTTTATTATTAGATTGACATGAAATTTATATATGTTATTTTCCCTCAGTGTGGAATATTCAGTATTAGAAAAAACTGTTTAACATCTACGATTTATTTACTGGGACATTTAAAAATTATAACATTACGAAAAATCGTTTTCGATGTATTTCAGTAGTATTAAAATATTTTAAAGCATTAAAAATCATTTATTACATTGATAGGTACAAATTTGGTGTTGACGGCTGAAACTGGCTTGCATATAGATTATCATTCCTTTACAGGACCACGCAAAATAAAATTAGCTACAATAATTCATATAAACAATAATTACTGTACGTGCAATTTCTGTTTTCGTACGCATCTTTACATTTGACCACTTACTTGTGTATTACTTCAGTTCGACAAATAATATATAGGATTGCACAAAATCTTTCAAGTACATTTTTTTATTCTCGGGAAATGCTGAAGAGAATGTTCAACACCTCTGTGAATTAAACTAAACAAACTTTTTGAATACAATGTAATGAATTTTCAAAATTGCAGAACATATAAAAGGATGCATACAAATTGATATTTTAGGGACCGCTAATGGTGATAGTAGAAATTGGGTTATATTTTTATTTAATTGCTTATACATACATCACATTTTACTGTAATAAACTGCAAATATATAAAAAAAATATCCTGATATGTGTAGAAAATTGCTTTAGAATCTATGATCGAAGCATGCTTTTTCGGTCAAAATTTCATATGATATGTCAAGAAATTTAAATGTGAATAAATGTGCTAAAGTATAGTATCTAATAAAATATTTTAAATAAGTAAAAACATTTTTTATATTCCATAATAAATTTCATTTTGAATGAATTATAAAACAAAAGTGCATCTTTAGAATCAAAATTTTATGTGGCCTATTATTTATGCTTGTTAAAAGCTCAAAACTTTAAAATATATTATATAAGATATTTTAGTAGTTTCAGTTTTTCAATTTGAAGAATATTTTGACTAAGCCAAACAATATAATAAAATTTCACATTTATTTGATAAAATTATTATTGTTTCTACAGAAGAAGCATACAAAATATGAAATGAAACTAAAATTTCTTAATGAAATTTTCTTAAGACATCTACGATAGTAAAAGTAATATCACAATTTAAATATATTTCTTTAAAAATTTGTTAGAGAAACAAGACATAAAGTATCATTTTCGTATTTCAAATAAAGAAATAAAAATGAAAAAGATTAAAATATTAAAAAACGAAAAAGAAACGGAAGCAAATCAGCCCCTAAATGATTATTTTATGCATAATTCCATGTTCCTCGAAAGATTTTGGAATGCGAATAAGATTTTTATGTAAAACAGACTCCATATTTCTTCCTAAAATGCAATCGGAGCTTTTTAAGATTCTGGTTATTATAATTGAAAGAAAATATCTCCAGTATTTTTGCATATATGAATATTTCCTTTTTAAATAAATTCAAAGATGAAATATGAAATGTATTGCTATAACATAACATTTCTTTTATAGATATTCGTGTGCATTCCAAGTCGGAAATGATATCCTACAGCAGTTGTTTTAATTTAAAAAAATTGCACATGCACTGTAAAAAAAAAGGTCGATCTACTAAAAAAACTTTAGTGATCTCTGTAATTACTAAAAAATTTTTAGTAATCTTAGTCGGTTACTAGAAAATCTGTAAGAATTACTAGAAAAAAGTTAGCAACGAATAAGAGTTAATAGTTTTATATTTTTAATAGCTCTTACTAAAACTCAGTTGGTGTGGCCTTGATAGCATAGTGGTTATAGTAACGGACTCCAGGCTGAAAGGTCCCGGGTTCGAAACTTGCCACCGCCAAATACACCCCGAATGTCTGTAGTGTCTCGTTAATAAAGGGAGTATGAAAATCCTGTCGCAGCAGTTAAGAATGTTTAGTGCTGCCATCTACTGCGGTTCTACCGAAAATCTTCCGCTTTAGTAGTCTGAAGGAAGCTCCTCCGCTTCGGTTGCACGTAATGGTTATTAAAAGTAATTTTGGAGCTATTACTAAAATTTGCTTTGTGGCTCATACTAAAAATTTTTAAGTTAGTTATACAAAAAATTCTTTTGTTCAGTTTACAAAAGAAATGCTTCTTTGACTTGCAAAAAAAAAGTTTGTAATGGTTACTAAACAATTTTGTGGAATACAAATTTACTAAGAAATGTTTAGTAACCTCTTGAATTTTTTTTTTTTTTTTTTTTTTTTTTTTTTTTTTTTTTTTTACAGTGTGTGCTACGTAGTTTCGAAGACCTTTTATATTGTAGTGAAAAGAGACAGTGTTACTATTAATTTGCGCTAGTAAGGATAATGGAAATTTTTGAGTTAGTCGCGTTATTGATCGTCAAACATTGCATACATTGAATCAACATTGCTTAAATCTATGTCGATTTCCATGTTTTTTTCGTTACATGTACAATTAGAACTTATTTTGTGCAAAATTACAAAATTTCTTGTAACAACTACAAGTATCATAAATATTTTAATTTAAATTTTTATAGGATACTTCAGATTGACAGAAAACCTAGAAATTTATCACCATGGAAGAAGGTCTCATAGCGCATGTAAAGGGAAAAAATCGAAAAACTCAATACCGTAAATCAATATCATAAGATGTGAAATAGTTTAATATAATTAAATCACACCCACAAACAATATTTCTCTGTGTACTATTGTCTAATAGAATACTTTTGGGTGACCCAATGTATAGAAAAAAATACATTTGCACTTCAGATTTTTCAGAGTGTATATTTTAGTATATAGTTAATGAATACACTTGAATTCGAAAGAGTGTAACACCATTAAAATGCACTTGAAATTGTCTGTTTCCTTTAACTTCAATGAAACGGAATATTTTCCATGTAATTGAATTATGTACCTAATTTACCTAAAATTTGAAATGACTCGACAAAATTATGTAATAATTATATAATTCAAATTTCGAAAGATTCGGTTGGGTAGTTTTTGCGTTTTTATATGCGGTCAGACGGATAGATGGACGGACAGATAGATGGACAGACGAATTGATTGAACGACGACTGTAGGTGTAGCGAAGATTATCGCTACATATCTTTTCCCCTTCATAAATGCAATAATTATTTCCCTTTAATAAATTCTTAGTTTTATTTAAATTCCCTTTTCACTAATAAACCCAGTAGTTTAAATTAATTCTACATTTAATAGATAATTTTAGCTTTCATACTCCTACTATTAGAAGTTAAAACTTTTCATCTTTTGGGGCTCTCTGTAGAAAATAATAATAGAACTTCCTTTCTCACAAATTTCTGTTGTGTCTTTGAAAAACATCTGCCCAATAGATACCGCACTTATTAACAAAATAAAGAACACTCAGGGCTTGGCTCATCATAATCTTTTATCCGTCACATTTTTACTAACATCTGCCTTACACACCCTGTTTTCATTCTCACAATTAATGCTTAAAACTAGAAATACTTTTATCTCTGTTTATCCTGACTGGGCTTTCTTATCTGTTCAATTGCGAATCTGGATAATATAATTTTGGTCCGCAAAACTCCAATGTATGTAACGGCCTGCTTATCTCGACTACTTCCCAGGCTTAAAATATTTCTTTATCCCTAAAGAATTTCGCAGATGTAAAAATAATCCTTGGGTTCCTAAACCGCAAAGTTTAGCCGATCCTGAACATGTGGTCTACCAAACTAAATTCGCCAAAAATCTTTGTATGAAAAACTTCTTACGCCTCTTGGCGATAAGCGATATGACGCTGTGTAGTCACTTCACTCTCTGCCACCAGATTGTTAACATGTAGCTCTGTAGAGCTCTGAGAATTCCCTCCCCCTTATGGGGGACTTGCAGTGTCGTAACTCTCGTAAAATAAATGTATCGTTAATGTAATTCTCTCTTTTCGGAGTTTTGTTTGTGTGCTCTCCTTTTGGTAAATCACCTGGGCCGATGAACAAACACCTCCACATGAAAATCTGGTGCATCAGGCCTTTGTTTTTTCTCCGTTCATAAAAAAAACACACACACAGCGAGAGAGTTAAAAAATAACTTTTAAAAAACTTCGACGAAATGCATTCGTCAAACATCGACGGACTATTATCAACAGTCCGAGCAACATTCTCCGAAGTTCCAAGGCCGCCTGTATTTTTGTGTGACGTATTCCCTACACCCAAACCGAATTTTCTCTCGGTGGTTCTTCAAGATGCATATACGGCGGTCGCACCGACCGAAGTATCAACTCTTTCGTCCTATTCAAGTTTAAGGTTGGAAAGTGATACTTTCCAGTTCGAAGAATCGGAAAGTGGGTCAAGTGTTTTCGCCCTCGGACTCCAACCCTCTGTGTTAATCATCGCTGTCTTCATATTACCCGGTATTGTGCCGCGACAAATTTGTGATCTCCAGCTATGTTTTTCCGTGTGTGTGAATCATCCCGACAGTGTAACAAAAGAGTAATTTGTGGTGTTGTTATCTCATCAATTAAAAGCATGTAACTGAAATATGCTGTTTCAATTATCTACTTTTCTGTGAGGTGTGCAACAGATTATTGTGAGCCCCCATTTTTTTTCATCAGTAACTATATCAGTGTGAAATTTTAGCTAAAGAAAGGGTCGTCGAACCCATTAGTTCTGATTAAATCATCATCTGCTACAAACGATACTGTGTTTAAAAAAAAAGAAACTTTCTGCAAAATATCTGGATTCTCCAGAAGTATCGTGTTTTTATATTTAAAAGTAATTTTTGTTATGCCTCAGTGATGTGCTCAGGCTCTACACAATAGTGTCATGTGTGTAAAAAAATAGATACATCGTGTAAGCCTGAATCATCGTGCTTTGTGACAACATCGTGTTTCGAGAATGCTAAAATGAATAAAAAATTCGTGAATAAAAAAATTGAGAAGATACCAAATCATAGGTTGTAAATAACGGGTCGTCGTACCCATACATAATTAGTGAGAAGTGCATAAAACAGTGTGACTTATGTCCTGAATAACTCAGACAAAAAGGCTGTGAAGTTACGATCTTAATGCAATTATGGGTCGTCGCACCCAGTTTTCCATATTTTGTCAAATTCAAATCAAATCCAGCATAAAAAGGAGACTTGCAAGCTAAACAAACAAAGTAAAAAAATAAGTGAGAGAAACATGTTTGAGTCCTAGATGTTTCTATTTTTTTTAAATAATTACTCAACATTTTGACAAAACTGAAACATAGAAACAAATTTTCTTGTTAGTTAGAGTTAGTTCATAATGAAAATAGTTTGTGTTCTTTTGCTGTTCATGCTACGGTAGTGCAAAAAAAAAAAAAAACAAAAAAAAACAAAAAAAAAAAACGAAAGGAACTGCATTAAATATTTTGATAGTCATGTATGTTAGCTTGAACAGAGAAGATTCTTTTTAATTTAAATATTGTACATTGTTGAAATTTTTGTAGTTTATTAACTTAAACAAAATACATTTTAAATTTTAGTATTTAATTTGCACTTTTGAAAGCATTCTTCTCTTTTCATGCTCACTTTTCAAAAGTATTATTATTTTCAATGCATGTTGTTTTAGTATTTATATGTTGCATACTTAAATATCACAGATTTTTATTATTTTATGTGTCCGCGCTTTAATGGTTAGCTGACATTACTTGTCCTTAATTAATTGCAGTTTGAGATTTGTATTCTCGTTTTTACTAAAATTTTTGCCATTAACTTTGCCAGTACCTTGTTAAACAAGCCTTTTTAAACTTTTTAGTTTCGGTTTGTCATGTAAAAAAAAAAGGAATTTTGGCGTAGGTATTTTTGAAGGGTTAAATGTTTTATTTTAAATGCAGTATATGGTTTAAAAGTTGGGTTTGCATGTTTTTTTTGAAAAAGGTAATATTCAGTGTCTGCATTTGGTTGTTTTGTTTTCTGTCCTCACATCTTGTTTACCACCCCCCCTCATTAAATGTGTCTAGATTCACTCGTAACTTGGCAGGGTTTGCTCTCTGACTAATGCAAAATTTATTTTTTGGTTTGGCCTTGCATTTTTATGTTATTTCCCCCAAATTATTAATTTTAATACTGTGGTTAACAGTCAAATTTGTTTTGGTGCCCCTAGTTTATTTATAAATCTTTCTTTTGATTTATATTAGTGCATTTTCTTTGGTAAACATCTATGGCTGATATTGAGCTAAAACAAGCTTCAGCTACTTCCCAAACAATGACAGAGAGAGATAATAAATTTGAGTCTGCTCTTGGGCAATCACAAGTTTCAATATCCCCTTTACTTGAATTTTATGAGGAAAATTTAACAAAGTTTTCAGATACAATTATCGCTGAAGCCACAGCATTTCAAAATCAAATAAAAAATCAAAACAACACTGATACACTTATCTCTAATTTTAAGGAACTCAAATTCACAATCCAATGGGACCTGAATATTTTGAAAGAGACCTTTCAGGTACTCAAAGATGAATACACTAAAGTAAAACATGAAAAGGAAATTTTTTTTGGTAAATAACAAACTGTTGGAACGAGTACGTGACTTGACTCAGGAACACAAAAGTAAAACTAAACCTCACATATCAAATACTGAAAAAGATATCACTCCTTCGGTTAATACTGCTTGTCTAATATCTGTTCAGAATATGTCCACACAGACAGACAACAATCTCATTCACAAATCTTTCCACACTACAGTACATGAAAGTTGTAATACAAATCCTTCTTTTTCTTGTGATCAACAAGTTAATGATTTATGTGACAGTAGCAATTCTTCTCATTCCAGTATTTTTAGTACCCCTAAGAAGGATAGTAGTAATTTTATCCCTGTTGTAATCATGCGGTTGCCTGAACATTTTAGCATACCTTACATTATTTTGGCTATTTCAAATCTAACTGATACTTCTTCGCCTCCCATTCAATTTCAAAACAAAATAAAAATAAAGCATTGTAATTTATTTAACTGGATTTTTCTAATGCCATCGCACTTAGCTGAAATTTTGCTTGTGCATAAACATATCATTAATCAGTCCTCAAAGTTTACTCTTAAAAGGTACATAGATATAAAAAGATGTTTTACATGTCAAAGTCTATTTCATTTAAGTAAATTCTGCCCTAATGACATAATATGCCCTGTTTGTGCTATGTCGCATAAAGATCCTAATTGTGTAAACACACCAAAATGCATTAATTGCATGAGGTGCAATGAATCAAGTAATACCCATTTTGACATTCAACATACAGCTTTTTCTCATAACTGCCCAGCTGTCAAGAGATATATAAACAAACAAAGGCAATTGCTTCATAAAACTGAGTCTATTTCAAATGAGAAATAATGTTTTTCTTTAATTTAATTTTCCTGGTCACACTACATACTAAAGAATGAATTCACTATGCTTTCTAAGCATGCTTTTATACATTTTGACAGATTTGTTTTTTTTCATTTTTATAAAACATTTAGTATTTTGTTCCCTCACATTTCCTGTTACACTTTAAACTTTAACAAATTGTCTTCACATTAATCTTGTGTACAAATGCATTGTATTTTTTTCTTTACTCGGCTATCAAGCGCGCAGATGGTTGAGTAATAGAAAGAAGGCATGTAAGAATGAAAATTTTGATGCGGGTCGTCACTTTGTTTTCTCTTGGTTTTGGATGTTTCGTGTTGGTGTACACATTCAGTCTAAACATATTTACACAATCATGCACACTTTTCTTTTCCCTTTAATGTTTTGTTTTTGCAGTAACAGGAATGCAGTTAACAGTAACAATATTTCAACTCTATTGTTATACAGGCTACATTTTCCACATTTAATACATTTTTCATGGTGTAAATGTTTTTTTTTGGGGGGGTTCTCAATTAAATTTTAACTTTAAAAGGATTTTTGATAGTAGAACTACATATTTTTTTACTTTCCTCAACTTAGAGTTATGTGTTTTTACACAAGGTCATGTGCTTTTCTTTAGGTCAAGGTATATCAGATACCAGGTCATGCGATTTCTATTACACACATTTTTTTTCCATTCATGTGTTTTTACACAAAGTCATGTGCGTTTCTCTAGGTCAAGGTATATTAGATATCCGGTCATGCGATTTCTTTTACACACATTTTTTTTTTCTTTCATGTGTTTTTTTTGCACAAGGTCATGCGATTTCGTACACTATCACATTGTTTTTTTCTATATACACTCGGTCTTGTGCAATACACTAGGTCATGTGGCACACACTAGGTCATGCGAATACACATTAGGTCATGTGCAACACTTTAGGTCATGTGCAACATATCAGGTCATGTGGTTTCTTTCTTTTTCTCTTGTTTCTCTGATTGAGGATTGTACACCACTTTCCCTCGTTTTCTCAAAACTGGTTTATGAAAACACACAATAACACACAACACTGTCATGTCATGTGTTTACATTTTTACACTTTTGTCATGTGATATGAATCCTTCTCTCATTAAATATAAAAATTACTTTACACAACACTGTCATGTCATGTGTTTACATTTTTACACTTTTGTCATGTGATATGAATCCTTCTCTCATTAAATATAAAAATTACTTTGTAATTAGGTAGTTGAAAACCTCATTCACACAAATATCTTGAATATTTTTTTCTTTTAACACACTTACCGTTAAATTCCCTTCGATTCATTTTTGTTTTGTTTTTGTTAAAAGGCTCATTCTAACACAAAAAAACAGTTGACATTTTTACAGTTTGTCATGCTCACACTTAACCAATTCATCTTAATTGTTTAATGTTTATATTTATTCCCTTTACATATTACAGTTCTTTAAAAGACACTTAGTCCATTTTTGTTTGTCAAATTTACATTGCATGTTTATTTGGATTTTTTTGCACACTACATGTAAATTCCCTTGTTACACTTACCTCTTTTTATGTAGTGGCAGTACATGAAAAGAAGGTCATTTAGTTCACTAATAATTAATTTTCATTACATGCATTTTATCACAACGTTGTAGTTCAACATTAATTACAAATTAATTTGGACAGTGGAATAGTACCATGCATAAAAAAAAAAAAAAAAAAAAAAAAAAAAAAAAATTCATCATTCTTATTTTGAAATATTCCAGTTGTAGTAGCACCTAAACCTGACTATTGTGTTTAGCTTACCCGGACTGACTGTTTCAATTTAATTTATGAGATGGATTACATTTCATTTTATATTTTGGTTTTTTTTTCTAATTTACCCCCAAAAAGTCGTGAACCGTTCCAAATTGTGCCCCAAGGTTTCACGCCACTCCTGTCTTGCGAGACATTTTCACCTTGAATTGGCCTACCAATTCTTTTATTTTAAATTTTTATGTGATTTTCAAGCGCGCTCCTTTCGTAGATCAGTGCGATTTTACTGAGGAGCGGGGCGGACTTGTATTGTACGCAATATGGGTTCGTCCATTACTCCTTCTTCCCCTAGGGCTGACGTCTTAAACTGAAGCCATAATACTTGTACTTTTGAACAAGATTAAGGGCTACAACCTTTTTATGGGCATGCCAGTCGCATCTGTTTTTTAGTAGTCCTGTGCCTTATGCACGAAATTCAATTTTCTTTTTACAACATACATTATTTTTAGAACATATTATTTTAGATAGTTTTCTTTTATTTGTGTTTAAATATATACTATTTGTGTTTTGTGTTTTATAAATATATTTTTGCTTGCAATTATGCCTTTTTGATCTCAAAAAGGGTCAATTTAAAGAGAAGTTATCAAATACAAATCTAACAGGTGATCACAAATAAATAAATAAATAAATAAATAAATAAATAAAATACTTCTCTTAATTTTTGCTCATGACAAAAAAAAATAAAATAAAATAAAATAAAATAAAAAATAAACAGCTGGTACCAGCGCCACAACAAATAAATAAAATAAAGGATCCGATATTAATTAAATAATATGTGGCAACTTTGGACTATTAAGGAGCCCCCCGTCATGTTTTTATTTACATATTCTGCAAGCAAATTATAACCAATCATTTTGAAATACTTATATATATACTTGTATGTCTTTTGATGTGTGTTTTTGTATATTTTGGTAGACGGCACGTTCAGTATCCTCAAAATAAAGACAATAATAGCGAAAAAAAACTTTAATACATGTATTAAGTTTTTTGTTGTGGCCGGGGTGAGTTATGTAGCGAAGATTATCGCTACATATCTTTTCCCCTTCATAAATGCAATAACTATTTCCCTTTAATAAATTCTTAGTTATATTTTTGATTCCCTTTTCACTAATAAACCCGGTAGTTTAAATTAATTCTACATTTAATAGTTAATTTTAGCTTTCATACTCCCACTATTAGCAGTTAAAACTTTTCATCTTTTGGGGCTCTCTGTAGAAAATAATAATAGAACTTCCTTTCTAACAAATTTCTGTTGTGTCTTTGAAAAACATCTGCCCAATAGATACCGCACTTATTAACAAAATAAAGAACACTCAGGGCTTGGCTCATCATAATCTTTTATCCGTCACATTTTTACTAACATCTGCCTTACACACCCTGTTTTCATTCTCACAATTAATGCTTAAAACTAGAAATACTTTTATCTCTGTTTATCCTGACAATGCTTTCTTATCTGTTCAATTGCGCATCTGGATAATATAATTTTGGTCAGCAAAACTCCAATGTATGTAACGGCCTGCTTATCTCAACTACTTCCCAGGCTTAAAATATTTCTTTAACCCTAAAGAATTTCGCAGATGTAAAAATAATCCTTGGGTTCCTAAACCGCAAAGTTTAGCCGATCCTGAACATGTGATCTACGAAACTAAATTCGCCAAAAATCTTGGTATGAAAAAATTCTTACGCCTCTTGGCGATAAGCGATATGACGCTGTGTCGTCACTTCACTGTCTGCAACCAGATTGTTAACATGTAGCTCTATAGAGCTCTGAGAATTCCCTCCTTATTATGGGGGACTTGCAGTGTCGTAACTCTCGTTAAATAAATGTATCGTTAATGTAACTCTCTCTTTTCGGAGTTTTTTTTGTGTGCTCTCCTTTTGGTAAATTACCTGGGCCGATGAACAAACACCCCCACAGTAGGTGCTACGCATTTTCATAATTTCGAACGCACTTATAAAGCAATTTATGTAACTGCAAATTTTATTTAAACATCATATTTTATTCTATATATTTCAAGTTTTTATTTTTATTCTACTACGTATAAAAGATATTCCTAACATTTAATGCAGGTGTTTGACTTATTGTCTAATGTATTGGGCAACAATAATAATCAGAAATAACAAAAGTTCAAAATATAAGTAATGTATAGAATAAAGTATAAGTGGCGTGTATTTAAAACATAAAGTGGAAAGAATTGAAGGTTCATGTAAGTCGTTATATAAAGTTTGTTTGCATTGATATTTAGACATTTGAAGTACATTCCATTCGAATAATATCAAATGCATCTCTCTAAAACCGTTTACTTAAAATCAATTGTTTTTTTTTTTTTTAACACATATGAGGACAGTTGAATTTTGTAGCTATTATTAATAAAAGATAAAACCCGTCGATTTTCGACGAAAAAAATGATTAAAAAAAAGAGCTGTTTAATTACTTTATAACAAACCTACAAAATTAGTTAAAATAAAAAATGCACCTTTAAGCCTAACTTTAAAAAAAGTGGTTAACCTAAAGTTAACTAAATACTATTTCTATAAAACTCAGTTTTAGAAATTGTTAAATTAAGCTTTACTCGTACATGCAAGCAGTAAAAAATAATAAAGATCTGTTATTATGATAACGTTGCCAATAAAAGCTCTTAAGCTAGTATAATGGACGAAATGAAAAAAATGAGTAATATTTATTCCACTTTGATACAATCATAGAATTTTCCCCCGTGAAATCTAAAAAAAATCTTACACCATTTTTATTGTAACAAAATTTAACTAGGACTTCCCTCAGAGGGATTAGTCTGAGCGATATTGCTGAGAATACATATTTAATAACTTGCGATAAGTAAAGAAAATGAGATGTTACCTTTAATTGGTCATTCATTGTGATAAAATATAATGATGAAAATAAGCATATCGAATCGTAGAACTACAAAATCTTGTTGCATATACTATTTTTATAAAAGAAAAGCAAACCATGCATGGATATAAAATTGGAAATATGCAAAATGTTAAAATTAATACAGAAAATAAAATATCAAATTTTCCTATATTGGAAATATAGATCTTTGAAATGATGTCATGAGCATAAACAGAAGCTTCGCACCGATTTGAGAAACTATTATGTTTGAAGAGAAATGGAGTTTATTTTATATGGTGTGAAATCCGTCCGAATAGTTTATAATGTTGAATATCTGTTTTCCACGGATGCAATGAGGTTGTCGATAAGAGTTAAGGAATCTTTTTTTAAAAATTTGTCCTAAACGAGCACTTACATCTTATAAGTTACTGTGATGCCAAAGTTATAGTTTCTGACCCCAACAGTATCCTAGAAATTGCAATATTCTCAATAAATTGGGTTTAAAACTTTTTCTAGAAAAAAAATGTTTAATATGTGAAATTAAATTGTCGAATGTTTTAGAAATCGTTCATAACGAGAATATTATATCTTAAAAGTTGCCACAAAAAAAAAAGATTTTAAATTTTTAGTCATATCAACATCAAAGAATTCTCAATTTTAGAACTTTTTTTGCTCGTGCATTGATGGTGATTATTGTTCCTACGCAAAATATAGTATATTTTGCAGCAAAGATAGTTACCAACATTTTTTGCCCACATTATTTTTTAAATCGGCTAGGTACTCCCAATGCTAACGAAAAACACACAAACGTTAATGCTTTATAGCATAGAAATACAGAATCAAAAGCTATTTATCTCCTATTATACAGGGTGTATCTAAACTACTGGGCAAAACTTTAAGGGGTGATAGTACACATCAAGACAAATAATATTAAATGGGAAACTAAGGGTCCCAAACGTCTTCCGAAGGAGATAGGCGCCATCAAAGTTTAGGGTCCAAAATTTGAAATGATTATAAAAAACGGAAAAATTGGTCGATTCGTTTGCGGTTTTCACGAAAACTATTCTTTATGTAAGTATTATCTTGAAAATAAATTATAAAGATAAGTTTCAAAAAATGCCGATAGAGGATGCTTTAGACTTTGTAGTACGGAACAACTATTTTTTACCGTTATTTTTTGCATCACATTAAATTTTTTTAGCAGTTCAGACATAAACTTAAATTTTGAGCTCAAAATCTGTGGTTACGTAGCGCAAACTGAACTGTGTTCAGTGGGAGTGGGTAGGTTCAAATTTCAAATTATTATATAAAACAGAAAAATTGGTCAATTGATTTGTGGTTTTCACTAAAATTATTCTTTATGTCAGTATTGTCTTGAAAATAAATTATACAGATAAATTTCAAAAAATGTCGATAGAGGGCGCTTTAGGCTTTGGAGTAACGTACAACTATTTTTTATCGTTATTTTTTGCATCTCGTTAAATTTTTTTAGAAGCTTAGACATAAACTGAAATTTTGTGCTGAAAATCTGAATCGTTGAGATTGGTTAAGTAGCGCTAACTGAACTGTGTTCAATGGGGGTGGGAAGGTTCAAATTTCAAGTGAGTATACAAAACGGAAAAATTTGTCGATTCGTTTGCTGTTTTCTCTAAAACCATTCTTTATGTCAGTATTTCTTTGAAAATAAATTTTAAAGATAAATTTCAAAAAATTCCGTTAGAGGGCGCCTTAAATTTTAGAGTAACCAACAACAAATTTAACTATTATTTTTTGTATCTCATTAAATGCTTGCAAAAGCTTAGACCTAAATTTTGAGTTCAAATTCTGAATCGTTGGGAGGGGGTTAAGAAGCGCAAACTAAACTGTGTTCAGGAGTTGAAATGTTACCCTGCCCAACCTACGAATTCAGTTAAATTTTTCGCTACTTAATTACTCACAATGATTCAGATTTGGAGCTCAAAATTTAAGTCTAAGCTTTTAAAACATTCATTTAGATAAAAAAAAAATAATGGTTAAAAATAGTTGTTGATTACTCTAAAGTTTAACGCGCCCTCTAACGAAATTTTTTGAAATTTATCTTTAAAATTTATTTTCAAGGAAATACTGACATTAGGAATGGTTTTAGAGAAAACCGCAAACGAATCGACCAATTTTTTCGTTTTTATAAGCATTTGTAATTTTAACCTCCCCACTCCCATTGAACACAGTTCAGTATGCGCTACTTAACCACTCTCAATGATTCAGATTTTCAGCGAAAATTTTAAGTTTATGTCTAAGCATCTAAAAAAATTTAATGAGATGCAAAAAATAACGGTAAAAAATAGTTATACGTTACTCCAAAGTCTAAAGCGCCCTCTATCGACATTTTTTGAAATTTATCTGTATAATTTATTTTCAAGACAGTACTGACATAAAGAATAATTTTAGTGAAAACCGCAAATCAATTGACCATTTTTTCAGTTTTTTATAATAATTTGAAATTTGAACCTACCCACTCCCATTGAACACAGTTCAGTTTGCGCTACTTAACCACAGAGTTTGAGCTCAAAATTTAAGTTTATGTCTAA
Source organism: Maratus speculifer (assembly GCA_964019185.1). Taxonomy (NCBI): domain Eukaryota; kingdom Metazoa; phylum Arthropoda; class Arachnida; order Araneae; family Salticidae; genus Maratus; species Maratus speculifer. The sequence goes on along the minus strand of OZ025297.1, from coordinate 177,851,263 downwards.
ACTGATAAAAAAATTTAATGAGATGCCAAAAATAATGGTAAAAAATAGTTGTTCGTTACTCCAAAGTGTAAAGCGCCCTCTATCGGCATTTTTTTGAAATTTATCTTTATAATTTATTTTCAAGACAATACTGACATAAAGAATAGTTTTCGTGAAAGCCGCAAACGAATCGACCGATTTTTCCGTTTTTTATAATCATTTCAAATTTTGGACCTTAAACTTTGATGGCGCCTATCTCCTTCGGAAGACGTTTGCGACCCTTAGTTTCCCATTTATTATTATTCGTCTTGATGTGTTCTATCACCCCTTAAAGTTTTGCCCAGTAGTTTAGATACACCCTGTATACACATAAACAGGGGTGGGGAAATACATCATTTTGCTCGCCAGTGGCGAGTGGATTTTCTCATAAGGCGAGTGCATTTTTAGTTTTTCAAAAACTGTAGGCAATAGGCACATTATCAGAAACACTTTTTTAATCTAGATATTTTAACTTTCCAAATTATTACAGTGTAAGTATATGGTACTAAGTTCTATCTAATATTAATCTTACCTTTGTTACATATATTTCTTAATATTATACAAAAAAGAATTATGAAAATGCATTGTAGTGATAGTAATTTTGTCTGTAATCGCGTGCGATTTTGTCATAACTATTTTCAACTGCGTGAGTTGCATCTTACGGGCTGGCGAAATAAATCCTTGGCTGGTAAGAATTTGGAAAATTTCCCCACCCCTGCACATAAATTATCTAATTAGTGCTAGCAGATGAATTTTTAAATATACATAGATCAATATAATGCTTCATTTTTTCTTTTATTAGTATTTCTTAGTATTCATTTTTCATTTTTTTGTATTATTCAGTAAAAAACTCACTTTCTTAAGCCCGAATTACGTCAAACTTTTTATAAAAGCGCCTAAGTCCATATAACAGCGAAGTATTGTGAAGAGTATTAAATACAAGGTAGTAAGACACTTAGCCAAACGCAGGTAATAAATCGCAAAATATTGTCCTTTTCGCCCTCTCCCGAAATGCATTTTTTTTCGTATATTTAAAAAACACGATTTTGAGTCATCTTATTTAAAATTCAAATAAATAAATGAGAGGAAGCAATAATAGCATAAGTCAAAACATTCATAAGTCAACATCAAGGAATTGTATCGTAGTTACACAAGTGGAAAAAAGCTGCTTTCGGCCAAAAAACGTTGTCTTCACTAAATTTGAATCCGATTAAAAAGTACCGTGATTAATTAAAATGTTATAGGCAGAGCTGCCAAGTCTCCGGCATTTTGGGCACCGGTATTTTAATACAGAAAATGTTTTATTAAATTGGAACATTCTGCGGATTTAAAAAATAACTTTTCCTATAAGAAAATTCTGCTATGCAATAAGCGAGGGTTTGGCATCTCTATATAGGAATATTTCGTAATCTACTTTTTAACCTTAAAAAAAGCAACGGCCATTTTTCGGGTACAAAAAGTATTGCTAATTGTTCCATTTTGCATACAAGGTACTGATTGTAATATTGATACATCTATGGTGATAAATTTCCAATAATTTTTCAAATCCCATTTATTTCATTAAAAATATAAATATTGTATTTATTTAGTTTAAAATAAATGATTTTTAACTAATTTCATAATACTTTTGAAAAATCACTTTTCAATGAAATATTCATACTTAATCCATAACGTACATAATATATGACTCTGTTATTACATAAGTCACCTTTTTATTATCATAAAAATTATGTTTTTACTGATTTTTATTAACTCAATAGGAAAAGTTTTGTGTTTTGAGCAACAGATGTCCGCATTTCCTATTATTTATTTATTTTAACAAAATTCTTTGTATTTAGAAGAATTTTTATTTAAATAGGAAATCCAGATGTCGCTGTTAATAAAGATGAAAGTTACAAAAATGGGTACAAAACGAGTAGACACATACTATCAAATATGGAAAAACGACGAATCCCAAAAAGACGTCGTATGAAATATCATCTTTTAAAGCAAAAAAACGAGGTCTGATTATTGAGCCTACTGATTACAAAATGTGCATTACATTAAAAAAAATATGCTGCAAATATTGATTATTTTTTTCTTTTGTGCAGTTTTGGCTTCGAAAGGTGCGCTATGCTGCAAAAAGATATAAGCGACTATGAAAACATACCTGGTAAACTTTCATGCTCAATTTTACAAATAAATATGGCACATATATGCCCTATATACACCGAGGTACCTAATTGGTGCCAAAATGGCGTTTAGCTGCCTAACATGCTGGTTATCATATAAATGTTATAATAAATTGTTTGTTCTAAAAATATTATCATTTATTGCTTGTTATATCTTTTTTAATAACAGGAAATGTTTCATTTATTCCTTTTTTTTCATTTTGAAATAAATAAATAACGTGTTGTTATAGCATGCTATATGCATCTGGTAATAGAAAACGATTTTTTCGCCTAATTGGCATAAAAAATCTCGCCAAACCCGGTGCTTATATCTCTAGTATATTATCTCAAGTATTTTATTTATGTATACTATAATTGTTTTTATATACCACTTACTTCTTCTGGTATATAGAAATAGGTAAGTGGCTCCTTTATGCAGTATAAATTGTATTAAACTTTAAAAAATAGCCCCGTTGCCCCTTTTTGGATCGAATAAAAAAAAAATCAATGTCTAATTCCAGTATTGCTCCCAGGTATGCATACATACTCCATATTTCAAAGTTGTATGCCAACAGGAAACGGATGAAAAATGGGAAAAAATGTCACATATGCACCAGGGTACATAATTGGCGTCAAAATGGCATTATTTTACCTGAGATGGTAACCCGGCTTTATTTATTTATTATTTGTTTATTTACTCATAAAATGTTTATTTACTTTCACTTCCTTCTTTTAATTATATAAAATATTTCTTTTTATAGTTATTAATTATTATTATTATTTTATTTACTGTAAGTTCTTTTTGAAAATAGAAAATAATTTTAAAAAGTTATTTGAAAAGAAAGTTTTCGCCAAATGGGCTTTGAAAAAAATTGCGCCAAATCTGATGCGCTTGTGGTATCCGTGCCGAAAAATTAGTGACCAGAATTGACTTTCATACACAAACAAAATATAAGTTAAAAGAAAACATTCAATGAAAATAAATATAAAGGGAAAATGATGTCATAAAAGAAATTTTTTATTTAAAAACGTAATTGTTTCTAATTTTCACACGCGAAATATGTAAAACATTCTTTTAGCGATCAAAAAGTGCTGTTAAGAGATTATCACAAAATCTCAAAATCAAAGTTTTTATGACATTTTTTAATATAAAAAAATAACAGTTTTATTTTCCTGCATGATTAAATTTTAAAATGTTTTATTGCATTCAATATTTCTGAGTGCGAAAATGATTACTATTTACTCCATGTACTGATTAGGTTATCTACGAAAATGTCCAGCCGGTGAAAATCACGCTCACCAAATTTCTGTGACGTATGCACATAAATTGTGCTTTTTTATCATTTTTTTTAATATAACTTTTAAACTATTTGAAATTAATTTTTAAAAGTAGGTGCATTCACCAGATTACCTTCATAGGTACCTATTGGTACAAACAGAATCAAAATCCGACAAGTACTTTTTGAGATTTGCTTGACGAAAGAATTTTTTTGGATTTTAATATCGTTACGTATCTCTGAGTATAAAGACTTCGCTTCGCTCAGACAAATATGCATCTTTCATATTCGTAATAACCTTTTAAAAAAATCGGTATTTTAATTTGACCATTTTGAAATTATTTTAATTCAAAACTTGAAGTCTCGAAGCTATTAACTGAAATATATACTAAATAATTTATATATTTTTAAATATAAATGAAGTTTTTAAAATGAAACCAAAATTTACTGGGTTTTATAGCAGACGATATTCTTGACACGGTACGTACTTTTTTTAATGAGAAAATGATAACATAATAATACAGTAATCTGTCTTTTTCGGCTTTTTTTCTCTTTGCTTTTAATAGATATGGAGTACTTTTGCTGCCAGGTTTAGAAAAACAAATTAAAAACCTCAAAAAATTAAGATTTAAAAAGAAATAATGATATATTTTTCAAATGAGTTGCATTTAAAAGTACACATCCCCCCCTCCCCGGTACGACGCAAAGTGGGGAAAGAACTCAAAAAGCTGGCAAAGAAAGGAAAAATAATATTCTGATTTAGAAAGTTTTGACTATATAGTTAAGTAGAATAATGTTTGAAGAGCCAGAATCTGTAATTAAAGAGAGAATCTTGCTTTGCCCTAACAATCTTCAATATTTCAAAAGTGATACTTGAAGTAGTATCATTTTTAGCGAATAGAAAAAGTATAACAACTGTTCTTCTAAATACACACTACATTTTCCCATATCTTTAAAATGAGCATTAAAAAGTGAGTATTTAAAAAGAATAATTAAAAAGATAGCGTTTAATGATGTCATATTTTTTAAGCAATACATTAAACCCGAATCATTTTTCTTCTGGGATATATACCCCCCTTTCTATATTATAAAATAAAAGAGCTTTATGAAAATTAATAGCATATAATTTTTTTTTAAAATATCTCGATTTAGATTTTTAAAAAGCTATGAATACGATTCTTTACGTTTCGTAAACACCTTTAATGTCGCCAATAATAAGAATGAGTTAAATAATTTCTAATTTTCAGCGTATTTTGAGTTGGGCACATATTTTACACATCATATGCAGGGTATCACTGTAGATTTCACACACATTACTGGATATGTTAAGAATATGCTTAAAGTTATTTTTATTGAATTATGTCTTCTTTTTTGAAAAAAAAAATGCTTATTTAGATATATCATTTCATTACAAAAAACACAATTTTTTTAAATAATAGTCTACTCGAATAGAAATGTATTTCCTAATTTGTGTTTTATACAACATATTTTTCTGAGTGTGAAAATTGTATTGTGTCAGAAAATCGATGCTGCCGTTTTAAAGAAAGTAAATTGTGGATTGGTAAAAATCTCTTTCAATAATTTACAAATTTATCTGTCATTATTTAAATACGGAATTAATTTAAGCGGAAAAGTGCCAAAAACGCCATTATGGATTATTTTTATTTATTTATTTATATATTTTTTAATTCCAAACAGAAAAGACAGAGGTATAAAATGATGACGTTTAATGATTCCAACATTTTGTTTTCTAAAGCACATTTTTCATTTGTGAAATATATCCTCTTTTTATATAATAAAATTAAATGAGCTTTATGAAAATTAATGTCATAGGAAATTTTACAAAAATATCTCGATTTAGGTTTTTAATAGATACGAATAATCTTTTTTTCTTCGTTTTGTAAAAAACTTTAACGTCATCAGTAAAAAGAATACGTAAAAGACAGTCAAAAAGTTTATTGCTTCAATTATTCAATTATGAAAAGTATTCTTTTGACAGATTGTCGTTTATTTTATAATCTATATTCTTGTTACTCTTTTCTTATCTGAAAATGCTGAGATCTTTATTTATTTTATTTAAATAATGAAATGAAGAAAAATATGTTTTTTATTTGATCAGTGAAAAATAATTGTAAAAAAAATTAATAATGTAATTTTTTAGTTTAGGCCATCTTTTAAATTATTTCTAAACAAAAAGTTCTCTGCAAAAATAATATAGTGCCAAGTTCTTCTTAATGTTTCGGTTAGAAAAAATATCGATATCTGAAATTTTAAATAATCAAAAGCCTAACATTTCTAAATTTTCATTGAAAATTTCTTCCTACTGCTTCCTGTACTCATGAATTTTAACATAAGATTTCAATAGCTATTAGATTTAAATTTGATGAATGATTTTTTTAAATTGATTATGATTAGTAAGTTATTGTTGTGAGTTTTCTTCTATGGTATATATCTCTAAGATTTTCTATTTCTTATCGTATGTTGAGATGTGAATAATTTCCGCATATCATGTACAGGGTATCAACGAATATTTTGCGCTCATTACCGGATACGTTAAGAATTTGTTTTCAAAAAATTGCTTATTGAATTATATCTTTTGTAAATTGTTAACTTAGATATATCATTTAATTAGATAAAAAACTAAAATATCTTTATAGAATTCTCCTCGAGCTGGAATAATTTTTTTAAATAAATTATGTCTTTTTTTATTGCTTATTTAGATTTATCATTTAATTGTTCAAAAAAACCAAAATTTCCTTATAAGTCTCCTCAATTTAGAATGAATTTCTTAATTTATGACTTATGCATAATTTCTTTTCTGAGTATGAAAATTTATATTAAGTTAGAAAATCGATGCTGCCATATTGAAATAAGTAAATGGTAGATTGTTAAAATCATTTGCAATAATTTACAAAATTAGGTCTCATTTATTTAAATACGGAATTAATTTAAGTTGAAAAGTGCAAGAAATGCCATGATGGATTAAACTTTTTTTTTTCTTTCAAACAGAAAATAAAGGAGTATTAAAAAAATGGTATTTAATGTTTCCAACATTTTTTTACTAAAGCACTTCATTAAATACCAAATTATTTTTCTCCTGAAATATATCGCCTTTTTATATTATAAAATGAAACAGCTTTATAAAAATTAATGGCATAGGAAATTTTATAAAAATATCTCGATTTAAATTTTTTAAAAGCTACGAATAAGGTTTTTTACGTTTTGTAAAAACCTTTAACGTCATGAATATAAGGAATACGTAGAAGGCTGTCAAAATATTTATTTTGACAATCAATTATGAAAAGTATTTTTTTTTTTTGCAAAATATTTAATAATAAATACATTAGTATTCTTGGTACTCATTTTTTATCTCAAAATGCTGTGATCTTATTTTGTTACTAGTAAATCTGCAGATCAGGAGCCTCAACGTCCGCTCTTCAAATAACTACTTTTTACTACACTTTTCGTAACATTTATGACTATACAAACAGTAATTGACAGTTTTCAAATAATATAAATGAATATAAGAACATTCAAGTCGGAAATGGCACTTCAAACCTATCAAATAAAGTTCGTTCTTACTATAATGAAAATTTAAAAATATTCAGATCTTGGTGTTAGAACTGTTGCACTTTTATGCAAAAATGTATGAATAGAAAATTTATAACGATTTTATATATTAAACTTGGTAATGTATAAATAATATTGTTACCTCATAAATAAGGTATAATCACCATTGCAACCTTGAATCAATGCCTATCATGGCATATGATTTAATTATTTACGAATGATAGGATTTGATAGATCGAAGAAAATTTTCATTAAGTAGTGACTATATTTTCATAAATTTGAAATGATTTGCAACGATTCTATATATTTCAATTCAAATTATACAGTTTGGAAATTTTTGCGATATTATATGGGGCAGACGGACAAACAGATGGATGGACCAGACGGCGACTATACTTGTATGCGACTATACTGTGCTGTATACTTGTATAGTTATGATATTTTCCGATGACTCATAATGTAATTCTTTTAAGTGTCTCTGGAAATAAACTATAAGCTTTAAGCACTTTTTTTCAGTACCGAACATGGTTTAATAAATCTCAATAACACGTAACAATTCCAGATCAATCAAACTGTATTAATGGAATTTCGAGTTCAGAAAGACAGACTAACGACCAGATGGACAGAAAACATAATTCACCAACACTATTTAACTATTTTACAATGTTTTAAAAACACATGAAAAATTTTAATTTCACTTTTAGCAAATTATACTAACAACTGGAATCATACTTGAATAGTCTTATACAATCCTGTATATCACCTACCATTTTTATTTACACGCTACCAATTAACTGTAATATAATTATTAACTGTAATTTAATTAATACTTACACACGCTTAAATATATTGAAATAACTCCTCTAGAGATTATCATCCATAGAGGGCCTCGTATCCAATTATTTGCGTGGCCTTGTAAGTTGTTTTATTTATGTTGTACAAAGATATTTTAGTGTGTTAAATGTAGTCCAGCATAAAAAGTACATAATTTAAAGGGGAGAAATCTTTTAAGTTATTTCCGTTCATACTCAGTGTCCCTTACATATTCTTTTGTGTAACCCTAAATGGATAAGATATTGGATCTGAAATTTTTTGTGTGTCCCTGCAAATACTATGTGCTTTGTGTTATGTAGGATGCAATTTGTAGCAGCTCTCAGCAACTTATAGCAATTTAATAAAACGATAAATAGTTCAATGTAATTAAAATATACCTCAAATATTGTTTTCCCCTGTAACATTATGTAATGGGATATTTTGTTGTAGCCTTCTAAATTAAGCAAAAATATTCCTTGCACCGGATTCTGTACAGAATATATATTTTTATGTGCTTCATAGATGCATATCAATTTCATTATGTATGAAAAGTATAACATTATTAAAATGCACTTGAAGGTATTCTCTCCATTAGCCTAATGTAACGGAATATTTTTGACTGTCCCTGGTAATTTAACTATCCGATGTTCATAAATTAGAGATGACTCGACAAAGTTATGCAACAATTATATATTTTAAATTTCAAACCATATGGTTGGGTACTATTTTTATAATTATGTGTGGTAGACAGATATTCGAACAGACCAGACGACAACTGTAAATGCTACGTATTTATATAATTACGAACGCACCTAAAAATACGTACAAAGTTTCAGAAATTTAATGCATTAAATCGATAACTTTTTTATACAACAATGTTTTAAAATTTTTATGAACTACTTATTACAATATTTATTTAGGTAATAAAGCACATTTATTCAGTGGGGGAATCTGCCTCCCCTGACCCCTTGTAGACTCATTACATTAACATTCCTAATTTTCTGTATTGCAAATGGTTAGAATGTATCTTGGATTTCATTTTATACTGAGATTTTTAAGGATAAGCAACTGTTTAGACAAAACTTTAATATTATTTTGCACATAGGTTAAATTATTGCTCATTTTTTTTATAACCAAATTATTTTGTATGTTCCTGCAAATGAATGTTAAATTCTTTGCTCACCATGGTCTATAGTAAGAAACTTTTAATAAATCTTAGTGACGTGCATCAATTTCAATATGTTTAAAATATCGTTAGAACACACAGCAAACGATTTTACGCCGTAGATCGTAATGCAGGGAATTCTGAGTGGTCCCGTAAATGAACAGGAATTCCCTTACACGCCCATTTCAATACAAAATATGCCTCAGTAAACCACAATAATGTATATCAATTTCAAAGCAATTGGACTATATTTTCGCGACTTACAAAAAATAACCATACAGACGGACTGAGAAATCGAATTTATAAGCATTTTTCAGCTATATTGAAAAGTGTTAAAAACGTAATGTTATTAACTCAATTTATATTTAAACTCAAGCTACATTACACAGCAGATCAATAAAAAATTAACTAATTTTTTATTTCACCCTTGCAGACTTCCTGCTTAATTTGCTTAATATTTTTAATTGGAATTATTTAACTGATTTATTTCATATCGGCTATGAAATGCATTGCTAAGTAACCGACAAAAGATAAGAGATAAAAAAATAAATATATATCATGTCAAATAGGTAAATTGATCAAACAAATGCTTTATATTATTGAAAAACATGTCGAAAGTTCAACAAAAAATCACACACCTTATCAAAAAAAAAAAAAAAAAAAAAAAAAAAAAAGATAAAATGTTGACAAAATTTCAAAAGAATAAGACTAATTTAAAATCTTAATTGGAACTTTTACCATGTATAATTTGACGTTTAAATATCAAACGCGCCATTTTCGTTCAATGGGTGGAAATTTGAAAATTATCAGAATTAACATTAAAAAGCAGTTTTTGTTGCTATGCAACAAATAAAAGAAAGAGCAATAATGAAATATGTTCATTTTAAATTAAAAAAATTCTAAAACAAAATGTTTTATATTATTTGAACACATGTATAAAAAATCACCAAAATTAGCAGAAACAATAATAATAATAAAAAAAAATCTGACAAATGCTTAGACGAAATTTCAAAATAATAAGAATAATTTAAGTTCCGTATTTGGAAACTTAAATATCCATAATTTATCATTTAAATAAATTAATAAAAAAAGCCATTTTGTTTCAGCAAATGACAAATTGAAAATTGTTTGATTTGGCATAGGAAACCATTATGATGCAAAATAAAATGTTCTGTATTTTCCGAACGAATGATGCAAACCTAACAAAAAAATATGCAGCTAAATCCCGATATATAATGAACGTTCTTACTTAATTTCAAGGAGATCGGATGCTTTTTAAGAAAGTTATCGCTGAACAGACAGACAGAAACCAAAAAATTTTGTGTCTCCAAAGTAAGCCTTCACTGACATTTCGGCATTTTTTTTTTAAATAATGAAAAGAGAAAAAATATATTTATAATTTGATCTGTGAAAAATAACTGTTAAAAAATGACTAATGCAATTTCTAATTTAGGTAATCTCTGAAACTATATCGAAACAAAAAATTTACTGTAAAAATCATAAAGCGTCAAAATCGTCTTAATGTGTCGTTCGGAAAACTTAGTGGTCTATCAAATTGTACAAGGCAAAAACCAAACATCCCAAATCTTTCATTGAAAATTGCTTCCTACTGCTTCCTGTATTAATGCATTTTTTTCATAAGACTGCAAAAGCTATGGCAACTAAATTTGCTAAAATAATTTTTTTAAATGGTTTATGAGTAGTAAGTGACTGATGTGAGTTTTCATCTTTGATATACATCTTTAAAGTTTTAAAATTTTTAGCTTATCTTGAGATGTACATAAACTCTATAATTCATATACGCAGTATCACGGAAGATTTCGCATTCATTACCGGATATTTTTAGAATTTGTTTTAAAATGGTCGTTTATTAAATTATACCTTTTTTAAAATTGCTAACTTAATTGCATCATTTAATTTCACAAAAAAACGAAAATTTCTTAATATAAGTCTCTTCGAGTTGGAATGTATTTCCCAATTCGTGCCTTATGCATCATTTTTTTTCTGAATATGAAAATTATAATATAAGTCAAAAAATCGATGATTCCGTATTGAACTAAGCAAACGGTAGATTGGTAAAAATCATATTCCATCATTTACAAATTTATCTTTCATTTATTTAAATATGGAATTAATTTATGGGAAAATGCAATAAATGCTGTTACAGAGTAAACATTTATATATATATATATATTGACAGAAAATAAAGGGATGTTTTTAAAAAATGGCACTTAATGCTTCCAAAAATTTTTTAAGAACTTCATTAAACATAAATCATTTTTCTTTTGAAATATCTATCTCTTTTTACATTATAAAAGAAATGAGCTTTATGAAAATTAATGACATAGAAAATTTTACAAAAATATCTCGAGTTAGATTTTTTTTAAACGTATGAATGCAAATGTTTTTACGTTACATAAAAAACTCTAATGTCATGAATAAAAAGAATACGTAAAAGAATTTCTAATTTTGAATTGGACGCATATTTTATACATCATATACAGAATATCACTGAAGGTTTCACATACATTATCAGATATGTTAACAATTTGCTTAAAAGTTATTTTTTTTATTAAATTATATCTTTTTTTAATTACTTAATTAGATATATCATTTAATTACGCAAACTAAAATTTCCTAATAATATAGCTTACTCAAGTTGGAATGTATTTCCTAATTTGCGGCTTAAGCATAATTTTTTTCTGAGTATGAAAATTATATTATAATTCAAAAAATCGCCGTATAGTAAATGGGAGATCGGTAAAACTCATTTGCAATAATTTATAAATTTAGCTTTCATTTTATAAAATACATTTTATAAAATAACTAATTTATAAGCAAAAATACAAAAAACACCATTATGGATTAAACATCTTTTGTTTTTATTTTATTTCAAACAGAAAGTAAATGAGTGTTTAAAAAGATCGCGTTTGATGATTCCAATATTTTTTTTCTAAAGCAATTCATTAAATCCAAGCCATTTTTTTTTTATAAAATATACATCCCTTTTTTATATTATGAAAGGAAATGAGCTTTATGAAAAATAATGACAAAGAAAATTTTATAAAAATATCTTGATTTAGATTTTTTAAATGCTAGGAATAAGCTTTTTTCTGCGTTTTGTAAAAAAAAAAAAAAAAAAAAAAATTAACGTCATCAGTAAAAAGAATACGTAAAAGGCAGTCAAAAAATTATTACTTTTAAAACTCAATTATGAAAAGTATTCTTTAAACATATATACGTTTTTTATGCAAAATATTTAACAATAAATATAATTATATTCTTGTTATTCATTTCTTATAAAAAATACTGAGATCTTATTTTTTTTCTTTAATAAAAAAAAGAAAAAAAATATAATTTGATCTGTGAAAATTTAAATTTGAATATATAAAAATAAAAAAGGCAATTTTTAATTGAGGCAATGTCTTAAACAAAAGGATTTCTGTAAAAATAATAAAACGTTAAGTTGCAATTTTACAAGACAAAAGCCAAATATCCGAAACCTTTGAATGAAAATGGCTTTCTGCTGATTCCTGTATTTCTGCACTTTCCATAAGTGTGTAATATTTATTGCATCTAAATTTTATAAACGAATTTGTTTAAATTGATTATGATTAGTAAGCTATTGATGTGAGTTTTCTTTTATATCTTTTAGCGTATTTTGAGATGTTCACAAATCCTATAAATCCTATACAGGGTAACACTGAAGGTTTCACACACATTACCGTACATGTTAACAATTTACTTAAAAATTATTTTTTATATTAAATTATATATATATATATATATATTTATTTAATTGCTTTTTTAGATATATTACTTAATTACGCAAAAATCTAAAATTTCTTCATAATAGTCTACTCGACTTGGAATGTACTTCCTAATTTGTGGCTTTTGGAAATTGCATTAAGTCAGAAAATGTATGTTGCCGTATTGAAGTAAGTAGATGGTGGATTGGTAAAAATCATTTGCAATTATTTACAAATTTAGCTTTCATTTATTAAATATAGAATTAATTTAGAGGGAAAGTGTAATAAACGGCATTATGGATTATTTTTTATATTTTTTTTCTGACAAATAATAAAAGAAAAAAATAGGAAAAAAATAAATAATCGAATATAAAAAGGCATTTAATGATTCCAAAATTTTTTCTAAAGCACTTCATTACACATAAACCCAGTTTTCTTCTGAAATATATATCCCCTTTTTTATTATGAAAAGAAATGAGTTTTATAAAAGTTAATAACATAGAAAATTTTTAAAAATATCTCAATTCAATTTTTTTAAATCTACAAATAAGCTTTTTTTTGTTTTGTAAAAAACTTTAACGTCATCAATAAAAATAATACGTAAAAGGCAGTCAAAAAACTTATTGCTTTTAAAAGTCAATTATGAAAATGCTCTTTTGACAAATGTACATTTTTATGCAAAATATTTAATAACAAATATATCACTATTCTTGTTATTCATTTCTTATCTAAAAATGATGTGATCTTATTTTATTTTATTTATTTTTTAATAATGAAAAGAAGAAAAAATTATTCATAATTTGATCTGTGAAAAATAACTATTTAAAAAATGTAAATCATGCTTTTTTTAAAATTTAGATCATCTATTTTATTATTTTAAAAGAAAAAGTTTTATGTAAATTTAATAAAGCGCCAAATTCTCCTAAGATTTCTTTCAATGATACTCCCCGATCGTGAAATATCATGTTAGCCTACTGGAAAAAACATTTAAAGTACAATGACTCGTTACCTAATAATATTATTGAAATGCTGTTACCTTCAGAAAGTAGACGTACGATGCCGGTGATACGTGTCTTTAGGCGGTGCATTCGTAATTATATAAATACGATTTGTAAATACTTATAGTTGTCCTTGAGTCTGTCGGACTGTCCATTTGTCTGTCCATCTGTCCGCATATAACATCGCAAAAACTATCCAACCGAATGGTTTGAAATTTAAAATATATAATTATTACAAAATTTTGTCGGGTAATTTCAAATCTTATTAAAATCGGATGTTTCAATTACAGGAAAAATCAAAAGTATTCCGTTACATTACAGTCAAAGGGGAAAAAAGTTTCAGTTGCATTTTAATAGGGTTACACTTCTTCGAGCATAATAAAATTGATATGCATCTATGAAGGATATACTATAATATACATTCTGTACAATCTATGGTGGAAGGAATAATTTTTACTGATTTACAGGGCCACACAAAAGTATTGCATTAAACAATGGTACAGGAAGAACATTGTTTGGTGCGAGTTTTAATTGTATTGAAATATTTCGCATTTTATGAAATTGATATACATTCCTGAGGATTACTACAAGTTATATCTTGTTTAATAGAAAGCCTATAGTATTACAGGGACGCACAAAAAATTTCGGTTACTATACTGTACACTATTACACTAAAAAAAAAAAAAAAAAAGAATATTTTTAGGTGCGTTCGCAATTATTTAATATATTGCACCTACAGTCGTCGCTCAGTCTGTCCCAAATTCTTTCCGTCTGTCCGCTTGTCTATCTGCATATAAGAGAGTAAAAACTACCAAACCGAATCGTTTGAGATTTTAAATATATAATTGTTGCGTAATTTTGCGGACTCATTTCCGCTTCCTTACACAGTTTCATACATAAAATGCATGTCATCAAGCTCCTCATTGGTGGAATGATGCACGTTGCTCTAACGTTTTGCGGTAAATTACGATTCACGTCAGCGAAGCGTTTTCATCCGCCTAACTCAACAGCATACTGTACTGCCTCTACGCTTCTCTTTCATGCACACATCCCTGTACGAAATCTACTTATTTAGGTTTACTACACCTGCCTTTGCGTTTCTGGCACATAAGTTTGAAGCATCCTGTAATAAGAAAATGGAAGCATATTATAAATTTTTTAAACTACATTATTGCTATTTTTTAACAATTTGAAAGTTATAATAAAAACATGAATCAATAAAAATATAGTAACGTTTTCTATTGAGATAAAATTACATAACAATCTGAATAAAATAATTTAATAAAATTTCTCAATAATATTTTTCTGATGATGGAAAGCGTTTCCGAGAATAGGTATGACTGGATATTGCTGTTTTGAGATAAACAAAAAATGGTGGATTGGCAAAAATCATTTCATTAAAATATTTAACTTTTAACACTTTTAATACAATATCATTTAATGTAAAAGAGAGTAAAAAATTATCTTTATAGATTAACTGGGTTTTTTTTTTTTATTATTCATATTTCAAAGAATAATAAAGGTAATGTATTTAAAAATGTGGTGTTTAATTATTCAAACTTTTTTTTTCAGAACAGCTCTTCATTAATTATCATTTTTTTTCCCTAAAATGTGTAACTTTATTTTATATTTAGAAAGGAAATGAGCTTTGTGAAAATTAATAGCGTAGAAGATTTTATAAAAATATCCGATTTGAATTTTTTAAAAGCTACACATTATTTCAGAAATTTTACGCCATCAATGAAATGAATATGTTAGATACAATTTAAATTAATATTACTTGCAAAAGTCAGTTATGAAAAGCTTTTTTTTTTTTTTTTTTACATTTCTATGTTTTTGATGCAAATTATTTAATTATAAATTTAATATTAATCTTTTATACCCAGATTATTTCCAATATTCCTTTGATCTTATTTTATTATTTTTTAATAAGAAAGTTAGATTCATAAGTGGATTCGTAAAAAAAAAAAATCCCTGCAAATTATTGAAAAAAATCAATGCAATTTCTCATTTATTTGAACAATTAAAGAAAATATTAAGCAAAAACAGAATTTGCAGAACAAATAATAATAATAAAAAATCCTACACTATTTAAGCCGGAAAAGGACAGATATTAATATATTTGATTTAGTTATTTCTACATTTTTAATATTAAATTTTTGTAAACAATAAGTTAAATCAAGTGAACATTAAAAAATGAAAATGTAATTCAAACAACATGATACATAAACACCCAAAACTTAGATTCCGTCCAAACGAAATCGAAATAAATCAAAGACTTTCTTCCAAAATTAACTTGCAAACATTTGTATTGCAGATTTTGTGTTATATTTAGGGCTGTGTAAACAAAATGAATAAGCACATCTAAAATGCAAATGTTCAGAAAAAGTCTATGATTTATTTCGATTTCGTATGAAAGGAATATATGGGTTTGGGTGTTTAAGAATCATGTTGTTTGAATTTCATTTTTATTTTTTAATGTTCTCATGGTTTAACTTATTTACTACAGAAATTTATTATTAAAAATGTAAAAATAATTAAATCAAATATCTTAATATCTGTCCCTTCTCGAGTTTAAATAGTGTAGGAAATATGTATATATATTAATTTGTCTGCAAATTATGATTTTGCTTAACCTGGGAGAACTCGCTGCATGATATTTTCTTTCTCCACCGTACTTTTTTTAAAGTATTATTTAAAAAAAATTATTTTAATAAAATTTCAAAATGTGATTTCGATTACTTTACCTCAGTGAATAAAAGTACTAAGCCAAGCAAAAAGGTTGATATTAAGTGAATGTAAAGTAAAAGAAAATCAATTGGTCACCGTGAGAGGAATTCTCACTTGCGAGTTCTCCCGGTTAATATAAAAAATTAATTAATTAAATATTATTATTTGTTTTCACGAAAAAAATGTTTAAAGATATTTTTTTATTTATGACATTTTCATTTAAAAATGTTTGTTTGATATATATTTTTATTAATTTAATTTTAATTTTAATTAAAAATTTCTTCCATTTTGTAATATGTCATAAAAAATATATTGCATGTGAACTTCTTATTCAATTCTTAATGCATATTTAACTTTTTAATTAAGCTTATTTTTTATATTTTAAAATAAAACATGCATTTATTTTTTCAACTACATTTTTTATATTAGAAATCCATCGACATAATAACATAAAAAATACACCTCTCTAAAAGAAAAAAAAAGGTTCTCGTTTGTACATTAGATGGCTTTGTAAATGAAAAATTTATCTAAAGAAAAGGCACCTTCAAATCACCTTTCGAGAGATTAATCGAAGCAACATTATATATATATATATATATAAAGAAGGGAAAAAAGAAGTTTGAAACAAAAAAAAAATTGTTTAAGAATGCAATAGAAAATTAGTTGAGAATCGTGTACTTGATCAAGACTTCGGAATACGAGGGATAAAATGTTGTTCTTGAAGATATTTTATTCGAACCAGTAATAATCGACCTATCCTTGATCAAGTACAGAGCTCTCAATCGTGTTCTAATTGTGGATTAGCAGTATAAGTTCGTGTAACCGTTCATTTCCCAGAAGTCTAACATTTCCAGTGAATGTTTTTTGTGAGTTATTTTTTATTACTGTCTTACAAAAAATCCCATGACCAATCGATGCTATTTCTGCAAGCGTTTATTTATTTCGTTAATGTTTCCGTCTTTTATGAGTTTTTCAACTAAGTTTCAACGTAATTTATTTCTATCCTGTATAATGCCATTAATAGTTATACAATATACATAATTTAAACATTAAAAATCGAATTAAAAAGAATGTAATCGAAATTTGTAGAACCAAAGTAGAATCATCAAACCCCAATACTTTGGAACTACAATGTGTGTGTGGTTTCATCTTCGTATCAGGCATGAAAAAACAAAGTAATACGAATTTGGAGTTAACGAAACACACAAACACAAAACTCCTTTAAAAAGTGCAGTAAGCATTAACAATAGATAATAATAACAATATATATATATGCATATATATGTGAACGTGTGTTTAGCAAGCAAATTGTTCAATTTTTATAGAGTATTCAATTTTCTCATGCATTTTCTTTATTATTCTAGATTATTTGCTTTTGTAAATAAATCTCCAGTTTATGTGTTTTCCTTTTTTTAATCTTTTTTTTTTAAGTAGTTAAGTGTAATTTTTTAATTCTTCAGTATTTTGCGCTCGCGTAGGATTAATATCATTTTCTTGACCATGTTACTTAATTAAATATGTTTATTACTTTAGTAACTGTATGGGGCCAATTAAATAAAAATTTTATTTACCGTATGACCACATAAATAGCTGTTTAATAGTTAATAATCACTAATCAATGGGTGTATGAATAGAGCCCTTCATCTTTTTTGCTTCATTTTAGGAATAGCGGATTTTGAGCTTATACTCTCAACGATAGTTTCGAGAATTTTCAGGCTATGTTTTTGAGACATCAACAAAAGTTGCTTTATACATTTAGCTAACACATTATGCAAATTACATTTTGATTGAGTTCACGCATTTTCAGTGAAATACTGTTTAGTAAACATGCTAATTTTTCATACAGTTTTATTACTTTTTAATTCTAATTACAATGTCTTTTGTCACATTTTCTGAAACGAGCATTTTTTTTTATATTAAGAACTCTGCAAATTATTAGGAAAAAATTTGGAAAAATGTGCGGCTGTTTTTATAAAAACCTTAATTTCACTTGGAGTATACATATTATCCTCATAAAAATGAATTCAATAAGCATGAATACAATATTTTATATTATAAATGAATACAATAAACCATTTAAACGGTTTTGCTACATTAGTTTTGCCAAAATTATCCAAAATATCTGAGTTTTTATTTTTTTTTTAAATTTTTTGACGATTTTCTGAGAGATTTCGGGAAAAATAGTAGCGGAAATGTATGCCTTGTACTATTCCGTTTACACACCTAGAGTCTCTGAATAATTTCTCATGTATTTTTCTAAATATTAAAAAACATGTAAAATCGGAAGAGGCATTTCGACTTTGGCTATATTATCAGGACACAAGGCAAAGGATTATAAATTTAACTACTTAACTCATAAATAAAAATCAAACAATCTAATTATTATTTTTCTTTAACAAAAATATTATTTTTCATATTGTGTAAAATTTTAAAAAGAAATTCTATTAGATGCCATGGTGTAATATTGCTTAGATAATTGTTTAAACTTTTCTTATACAAATACTTTGTTTACACACGCTTTACCTCAACATTTTTAGTAATAAGTTTCATTAATTTAAAATCATTTTTAGTTAAAAAAACACTTTCATTTTAATTTCGTAAAAATGTTCTTTATGGGAATTATATGTGATTTTAATATCAAGATATAGCCTTCAAAAACTGCCAGATAAACATTTTAATTTAAGTTAAAATGAATATAATTTCTTATTTTATAGTACTAATAAATGTTACTTAATTGAGGTAATTTTCTGTATAATTGGCATACCTAACTGGATTCTTTTACTAACTGCAGTTTTTGTTTTTATTTTATTAGGCATTTTTTTAATTCAGATTTTTTTCTATTCTATGAGCTTATTGCAAATCAGACGGGGAAAAATGATGAAAGCAAACCTACTAAATTTAACAAAAGAAATATTTCAACTGCGTTAAATATCTACATTTTTTCTTGAAAAAATCTGTTCATTGAATTAGGAAATAACATCGTAAAGCATATTATTTAAAAATATATAGTAAATGCCATGTAACATGTATAGTAAAATTTGCACGTATACAATATGAAGAAATAAAATATAATGAATCATCATCTAAAATTTTCTAAAACGATTTTTCATATCTTTATTTATATATTTTAAGATTTATTTTATATATTTTTTTAATAATATTTTTTTCTATGAGTGTCAGTAATTACACAGGAAAAATATAGCGCGTATCTGAGTAATTTATAAAAAAAAATAATAAAATATTTTAGGTATATGTATGTTTCTGCTTGATCGTCTGCTTGATCCTTTATAAAATATTTTTTACAAAATTATTTCCGTTTTATATAATTTAATAAAAATTCGTAATTTAATTACATTTATAAATATAGATATACATATATTATATAACTACCGATTTACATTACGAAATTAGAATAAAATTTATTTAAGAAAACTATTTAAAGAACAAATAAAAAACTCAACGTTGCAAGGAATTAGAAAAATCTAACAAAAGTATAATGCAGAAAAACTTAATGGAGCATTATTAAGAAATTTCATGTTTTCGTAGGATGAAATGCGATTTCTAAAGAAGCAAAAACACATAACGCGTTAAATTTGCACATTTAACACTTGTTCCACACATACAATATCGTGCACAAATTTTGTTAAATGCGATTTTTTTAAAAACTGTATCACAATTTAAATTTTTTTTTTATTGTTGTTCTTAAAATAACTTTCAACCATGATTTTTTTTAATGCATGTAATCGCGAGAACGGTTAACAATTACAAAAAATAAATCCGTTTAGAAAAAAGAAGAAAAAAACTACATATATATTCTGATAAGAATCTCAATAAATTACACATACAGCATGAAAGAGTAAATATGGAAAAGTTCAAAATATATACGTATACATAAAATCCATTTCTGTCAGTTGTCGAGTATAGTCATTCATATTACCGAATGTTTTAAGCGTCTGTCTAAATTAACCAAGTACTCACTGCATAATCTAAACAAAGTACGAAGTGCAGAGACAAAGGATTCGTTAGTGTGTGTGTGAGAGAGAATGGGTGCGGAATAGAGAGAGAGCTTTAATTTCATTATTTTTGAAGTATCATATCATCACTAAAATAAATCATAGCTTATTTAGCTAAATTTATCATGAGGTAAGAGAGTAATATCATGTCTCAAAGCAAGTTAATTATGCATTTGGCGTATTCCTTAATATAAATGTAGCACTCTATTCCATTTTTCTATAAATCTAATTAAACATAATGTAACTTTAGTACTTATAATGTACCTGTAATATTTTTCCCTCATAAATATATTATAGGTTAATGAATAACAATAATGATAAAAACTGCACAACCTTCTTGCGAATGATTTTTTCTTAAATATTTGTTTAAAAATATAAAACTATAAAATACTTTAGATACATTTAAAACATCAGGGCTGAGCGCGCAACTGGTTATCCTATTAACTACTAAACTCATTTGAAAATATATTTGGACAAAAATCGATAATTATGATTCTTCAAAAAAAAAAAAAAAAAAAAAAAAAAAAAAAAAAAAAAAAAAAAAAACGTAATATTTTACTTTATTTTTATTTTTATTTTTTTTTTTACGTTTAAGCATAACGTAACACTTTGTGCGTCCCTTTAACCAATAGAATATTTTTAAGTACTCAACTTTCAATAACGAACCTGCTATAAATAAATCCGAGTTCATTACAAAAATAAGGTTTAACATAAAAAACCGAATTAATAAACATTTTAAAATTTATTGACATGCGTTAAAACCAAATATATATCAGTTGTAATTATAAAGATAAAGTATGTTAGGCAGTTTATACAATACACATATATATAATTTCCTATTATAATTTTCAAAGAAATATTAAAAGATCTCATACAAAATATATAGGGAAGTCGCTGAAATTTGAAAATACTTGCGAATGAAGAGAGCTATGTCTAAGCAAGTGATTCACGCTTGAGAAAGGCGACTACGTCCTGCCTAATGCAAACAGCATCATCACCCCTAGGGGCGAAATTTGGAAGATAACATTTATAAATTGAAAGCGAAAATATATATAAAGCAAAATTTCTAATTAGAAGTTTTAGAGCTTCCATTAATTAATACGGAATGACATTTTGTTCACACGGATTGGATAAATCGTCTCATGCATGTGGAAAAATGTAGTAAATTGATGCACGACGATTTTAATCTACATATTCATATTTCAGAAATTTAGCAGCGCGCAACTGTAGATTGCGACGTTGTACTACATTGGAATGACTGTAAAACTTTACCTTCCAATAAATTAAAAATTTTGTTTAAAAGGTGTCCGCACTCCTTGATACAAACAACGTAATCTATTACGATAAATTTACTGATGACAAGTGAAAATTTTAATCCGAATGCGCGAGGCGCTTTTATTTTAAAACTTTTATTTTCTGTATTGTGCACTGTAAAAAAAAATCTGTAAAGTTACTAAACATTTTCTGGGAAACTGGGATTCCAAGAACTTTTCATGTAACGATAACAGGAAAAATCCATGTAACCCAATCTAAAACTTGAGTTTTTGTTGTTACCGTTACAGGAAAAGTTCTTGGAATCCCAGTTTCCTAGATAAAGTATAGTACCTTTACAGATTTTTTTTTACAGTGTGACAATCTCAATCTTTGCTTCATCTCTAATTGAAAATACATGTTCTTTTTTTTAGAGTGAAAGTAAGCAGAGTTCTTAATTATACTAAATTAAAGATATCCTACAGAAGGTCCGATTCTTAATGTATTGTATTAAAAATTATAGATTTTCTTTCAGGTTGGTGTCAGAATTTCGAACCTATGTGTGAAGAGCGAGTTTTACAACGCAATCCCAATTAACATCGCAAATGCAGTATGACGGCTCAGGAAGACAGGAAGCACTAGAATTCGTCCGCCTTCTAACAGACCATTGAATGTAGGTGTGCGTATAGTGCCAGAGAGTGTTTTGGCGTATGCACTAATCCATCCACTCAGGAGAATAAGAGATATCAACATATCAGGATGGCTTGTGGCTTAACGCGGACTCGAGTATAACAACTACTGCATGACCAGCAGGCACATCCCTATCGAGTCACTCTGTAGAGTCTACACGGAATAATAAGCATCGATTTGATTAGTGCAATTGGTCGTTGTTTAATAATGAAATTAACTCAGGTTTTTTATCCATCATTTTTTGGTCAGACGAGGCACTGATTCAACGTACCCGAGTACAAAACCGAAATAATCTCCAGTATTGAGCACTGGAAAATGCCTCGTGGGGACAATCAACGAGACATGAAGTATGCTGGTATGTAATACGGTGCGGTATTTGGAAAGATTGCTTAATGGGACCTATTTTACAAAGGCATATTAAACCTAGGGCTACTAGATTTACGAGCTAAAACATCCCCCATTTATATGCCTTTGGTTTGCTATATGTACCCAGCGCCCATTAGCTTCTATCTAAACAGAGAGCAACGGTGCTGCATTTTAACAGTTATTTTCTATTAAATACACATTATAATTAAATGCGAAATTTATGGTAAGAGGTTGCTCTGCTATGAATTTTTCAAACCATTTTAGAAAAGGACACATGGCGTTCCAATTTCTGGAAGAAAACGCAAGATGAACAAAGTAAATAACCAACTGTCGTCGAAATAAATGTCGCAGTTTATGAAAGCGCCAAATTTAAAAGTCGGTCAAAACTTGTAAAAATAAATGATGATAACGATTCCTTTAGTTTGTTATAGCTGTATTTATATAATTCTCGTATGATAGCGGTCCCAAACAAGGGTATGCATACTCTTGGATAATACGTTGCGAGTTTTCTGAGGGCATGTCTTAAATAAGTAATGGTTTAAATCACAAAAATGTTAGAAATGATAATGTAAATTTTATCGATTTATTATATGATTGAGAAAAGATAATTACTAATAAGAAAAATTACACGATTATTATTATTGTAATTTATTTATTATTATTATATAGTATTAGATATTTTTATTATATAAATTAATTATTTTATTATATCGATGTATTATGTTATAATTATATATTTATTTTGTAGATATAAATATAATATATAGTGTAATAACAAATTAATACATAAATTTATAATTAAAAAATAATATATAAATTGTTATATATAACTAAAATTATAAATATTATTAAAATATAAATTTAAAAAATAAAAATAAATAAAAATAATGTAAATATAATATAATTATATTATACATATTATCCCAATATATATATATGCATATTATGTTACTTTGTATAACTATATTGCATTATACAATATAATAAATAATAGATTATATATATATATATATATATATGTGGGAATATTGAGTGATTAGCTTATGATTTAAGCAAAAGTAACATTCTTGAAAAAATAAAAAAGGTTTAATAGACATAAAATATGTAAGTAACATTCAATGATAACAGTAGAACCGAATAATATTTAAAATGAATAAGCTCCCCTGAGCTTTTGATTAAAAATCCATCAAACTCGCCATTGCTGAAATCTATAGAACACCTCGTTCTTTCCATGCATCATCACGTGAGTCTCAATTGGGATATCACGTTCATTAAATCATTGAGTATATTATCTTTTATTGCTTAATACTTCATCCTTTATACCCACATTTTTATAATAAAATAATATAAAACTATATAAATATAATAAATTATTCATATTTAATTTAATAATTTTAATTTAACAATAACAATAGTAATAATAATAGTTTGATAAATGACTAATATATAATTCAATACATAAAAAAATATATTAACTATAATTATAATAAAGGCATTATGTAAACAATATATTTAGATAATATATAAAATAATATGTATAATTATTATGCATCACATTAATGTATTGATTATCACATTATTTATTTATTTGTTTATTATTTATTATTTAATTATATATTTATCTTTTTGATTTACTGTGAGTTGATAAAATATAATTTTCTAAACATATGTTTGCTAATGAGTATATTTTTTAATATTTAATTTTAATTAGTTATACATTTAAATTTTTATTGATTTACTATGAGTTAATAAAATATTATCATTTTATTATCTTGTTTAAATTAATTCTTGCCAGTGAAACTAATTTTTATTATTTAATTTCATTTATTTATACAATTATGTTTATTATTATTATTATTATTATTATTATTATTATTATCAATTATTGCTAAATATTATTTTTTTTAAATGAAATCTTGTTAGTGAAACTAATTTGTATTTAATTTTATTTATTTATACAATTATTTTTATTAATTTGCTATTAGTTAATAAAATATTAGCATTTTTAAAATCAATTCTTGTAATTGAAACTAGTTTTTAATATTTAATTTTATTTATTTTTACAATTATTTTTATTAATTTACTATCAGTTAATAAAATATATAATAATTTTTTAAATCAATTCTACTAAGTTTTATATTTAATATCACCTAAAGGTTATTAATTTAAATCAAATATCTATATTAATGCAATAATGACATTTTGTTTTTTGACATTCTCATTATTTATTCTATTAATATCTGAAGATACAAATCTCATTGATTAGAATAGAAAAAAATACATTCTTCATTACTACTTTATTTTTTAGCATATGTTTATTAAGTTTAATATTTATCACTTCCTTGTCACTTTTTTGCTGCGTCAATTTTTTTCAGCATTTGTTTTTCCTGTCACTTTTTTCGAGTCACTTTTTTTCCGTTTATCACATAGATGATACATTAGTTCAAGTAATATATGATAAACAAATTTCTTGAGATCGCCAATAAGCCGCTAAAGTCGCCAAGAAGCAGGGATGTACCCACAGTGTACCTAAATATGGCGGTGATGCTCCGGCCCATAATTCTAGAGGCTCTAATTAAACCGATTGAAATACTTCCTAATATTACACTTACTCGACTTTCTAGTGATATTTTTAAGACCCCATTACTGAAATAGGGGCTCCAATATGACTATGCCCTTGCACATCAGCCGACTACAGTGCAAAGTTTTCTCAAAAATTGTTTTGGGCAACAAATTATTGTAATGAAAAATTATTCTTTGACATACGTTAGATCTAACAGATTCGGACTAACATGGAGGACGAAATTTCTGAAAGCAAATTTGCAGCAATATGAAAATTGTAATAATACGTGTTGTCTTTAAGGGCATTTTTATTTTGGAGAAGCATAATGATTGTTAATGAAGTTGTGAACATTGACAGATTTTATAAGAGTCAGGCAGATCATTATACACACCATTTTTGATTTTGCCGAAAAATTTTTGGTGGTTTCTTCTAGTGATTTTAGAAAATATGTATATTTTGTTTTTCCCCCCAAAAAAAATTTTGTGACCCAAAAAAATTTCTAAAGCGGGTCACGACCCAATATTTGTTTCGAATCGACACCTTTCTGTAGTCTATTATCTCAGTGCATTAAGCATCATCCAAAGTTATTTTTGTGATTACAACATTACATTTAGCAGCTAAATTGAATTATTTTGTAAATTTCATGGCTCACCTTCAGTGACACCCGGCGTGGCTCGTCAAACTTTGTCGCGGAAAGTGAAAAAACGCCATATTTGAGATCTCATAGATCTTTGCGCTAAGGGTTAACCACAGTTTTGGGGTTTAACTTGTGTAGTACCTCTCACTATTAACTAAATTAGCTCATTAGTTGCATGACTCACCCTCAGCGCTGCCGAAAAATAGCTAATTTTTTATCGAATGAAACAAAAAAGTATTTTTGTTGACCCTGTATTTGAGTGTGCTGAGAGTCAAAGTGTAACTTGATAATTGTATTTTATAGTATGAAACCTACCCTTTAACAGACATTTGACAGAACTTTGGCTAATGGTCATGCGAACACATACGGATTACCTCAAGCCATTATGGAAATGGAAAATATGATAATAAAACATACAATTACTATATACAATATTATAATTTATTCACTCTATGTCACTTTTTTAAAGGTCTTATATTTTTACAAGAAAAAAGTATTGGATTCGTGAAATTTTTCAAAATCCGGGTTTCGACTGATTTATATGTTTTAGGGCTCAAAAAACCCGAAAAACATGATTTTTCAAAATGTCTGTCTTTAAGTCCGTCTGTCTGTGTGTATATGGCAAAAATTTTGTGGGCGTTTATCTCAAGAACTAATACACTTAAATTTCACAAAACTTTAGATTATGTGAGACCTTGATATAAACTAAATCAGATTAGTTTTTGGTGTATATCGCTCAGCAGGTGGCGCTGCTATACTGGATTATTTACAATTTCCACTATAGCTATATCTCGAGAAATAGGCATGGATTTTCATAAAACTTTATATTTAGTTAGTACTTTATATGACATAGGGTTGATTACTTTTTGGTGCAAATCGCTCAACCGATGGTGCTGCTGTGGTGCATTATTCGTGATTATTGCAACAGCTCTGTCTCAGGAATTTATGCACGAATTTTCATAAAACTTTAGATTCTGATAGTCTCTTATGTCTATTAGTATTTTTCATTTTTTGGAGTAAATAGTTCAACAGATGATGCTGGTATGCAGCATTATTCATGATTATCACAAAGACTCTGTATCAGGAAATAATGAACAAATTTTTATGAAGCGGCCCCTTTGGGAAATTTACACCAAACAATAATCTATATGATGGATTTATTGAATCTGTAATTTGATGAAAATTCGTGATTATCTTATTCATGTCATCAAGAATATTCCTGACGAATATTCTTGAGATATGGCTATAGTGGAAATTGTAAATAATTCATTATACCAGCGCCACCTGCTGAGTAATATACAGCAAAAACTAATCAGATCTAATTTATATCAAGGTATTGCAGAATCTAAAGTTTTGAAAATTAAAGTGCATCTGTTTTAGAGATAGAGCGCTCACAAAATTTTTGTCAGATTCACACAGATAGACTCAGAGACAAGCATTTTGTAAAAACATGTTTTTCGCGTTTTCTGGCTCCTTAAAAGTGTAAATCAGTCGAAAACCGGATTTCGAAAATTTTCACGAATCCAATACTTTCTTCTTGTAAAGATCGAAGAACGAAAAAAACGTGACATATAAATGAATAAGTTATAGTCTAGTATTATATAGTTAATTGTATGTTTCGTTACCATATTTTCCATTTCCACAATGGCTTGAAGTCAGTGTATGTGTTCGCATGGCCATTTGCCAAAGTTCTGTAAAATGTCTGTTAAAGGGTAGGTTTCATACTATAAAATACAATTATCAAGTTACATTTTGACCTTCAGCGCACTGAAATACAGGGTCACCAAACAGACTTTTTTCTTTCATTCGATACAAAATTAGCTATTTTTCAGCAGCGCTGAGGGTGAGCCATGCAACTAATGAGCTAATTCAGTTAAAAGTGAGTAGTACTACACAAGTGAAATCCCAAAACTGTGGCTGACTCTCAGCGCAAAGATCTATGAGGTCTCAAATATGGCGTTTTTTCACAGTCCGCGACAAAGTTTGACGAGCCACACCGGGTGTCACTGAAGGTCAGTCATGAAGTTTACAAAATAATTCAATTTAGATACTAAATGTAATGTTGTAATCACAAAAATAACTTTGGTTGATGCTCAATGTACTGAGATAATAGAATACGGAAAGATGTCGATTCGAAACAAATACTGGGTCGTGACCCGCTTTAGATATTTTATGGGTCACAAAAATTTTCTTGGAGGAAAAACAAAACATACACATCTTCTAAAATCAGTAGAAGAAACCACCAAAAAATTTTCGGCAAAATCAAATATGGTGTGTATAATGATCCTTCTTTTCTGCCTGACTTTATAAAATCTGCCTCTTAACACCAAAGCCGAAAAATTAACGACTGTTTGTGCTGCTTAGCTGTATGACCTGCTTATAAAATGTCTGTCAAAAATGTTAAAATTTCATACAAAAAAAAAACTACTTTCTTTGGAGCTTATAATGTGAAACAATAATATAATTAAATTTTTTACTTTCTTCTATCTTCAATAGAAAAAAGTATTGTAATCGAAATTTTTCGACTTCCGGTTTTCAACGGATTTACACGTTTTAGGGGTCAGAGATTCCAAAAAACATGTTTTTACAAAATGTCTGTCTCTTCGTGTGTTTGTGTGTCTGTCTGTGTGTCTGTATGTCGCCATTCTACCAACAAAAAGTGTATGAAGTTATGCATAGAATTGAACCAAAATTTTTGTGAATGTTTTTGGCTGTAGCAAGCAGGTTCTCTTTCAATTTTGAAATATTCCGCCTGAAGGGGGCGCTGCAATCGCGATTTTTGTGCCATTTTCAATATTGTTCCGACCAAAAGTATATGGAGTTAACCATTGAATTAAACTAAATTTTTTGTGTATGTGTATGACTATGGCTAGTTGATTCTTCCTGAATTTGAAAAACATCCGTCGGAAGGGGGCGCTGCAATCGGATTTTTGTGCCATTTTCAATATTGTACCGACTAAAAGTACATGAAGTTATGCTTCGAATTGAACGATATTTTTTGTGTAAGTGTATGGCCCTGAATCTAAAAAAACCGCCGGAAGGAGGCGCTACAATAGCGAATTTTATGCCATTTTCAATATAACATCACTTAAAAGTGTATGAAGTTAGTTCTAGAACTGAACTAATTTTTTTGCGTATGATTATTTTTTGGTAAGGCAAGTAAGTCCTCCCTGAATTAAAAAAAAAATCTGCCAATCATTCTATTGTTCATCGGCTCGTGCAGAGACGGAAATTCGTTTTTACTCCGATTAATTGATTGAAGCAGAGATTTAAGATGAAAATCAATAATGGTATGTATTGAATTAAAATTATTAAAGCATTAAAATGCATTACAATCATAAAATATTCTTTTATGTTAAATTATCCACTTGAAAAAATCATCTTTAATGCTCTTTGAATTGTAAAATATTTTTTTATTCTAAAATTTTGTTTAATTTTTCCAAGCTCTTCTATGAAAAAATTAATTTAATTGTTTGAATAATGACGCATTCTTTAATTTAAACTACATAGACAACTTTCATGTAATACAAAGAAAGATGTTTTAGGTAGTTTAACCATAGTAAAATAAATTATGTACTAAAAAGTAGAAACATTTGTAAAAATATGTTCTTTACTTGAAGCTATAATTAAGGACTTACACATAAAGATTCATGGCATTTTAGTTAATATAAATATTTTAGCTGTTTTAATAGCTAAATATTAACTGAAGAAGATCTTTTTAAATTATTATATGCATGAAAATAATAATATTACAATATTACTTGAGCAAATTTTGTTGCTGTATAAGAATAGTATGCAGCATTTTAAAATGATCAATGCTTTTATATATAATTTAAATACTTATTCATTTCTTTAAATCATGGATAAAAAATGTACTTTTAATTCATTTCTGAATTATGGATTTACGAGTAAAAAGAATGCATAGTAATAAAGCGAGAATTTTCTTTCTCTTTACGTATGGCTGAAACCATTGGAGGCAGAGTTAAAATATTAGGTATATATGTATGCGTATATAGAAAACAGTATTTCAGTTATTTCAGTTATACTTACTTTAATTTTTGTATGCAATTTTATTTATTATTTTACAGAAAACTTTACGCCTTAAAAAAAGGTGTCTAGTTTATTTTTTTAGCCCAATAAAGAAAAATCTTACATATTTTTTATTTAATATTATATTATTTAAAATTCGAATAGCAAGGGTTTTAATTTTTCGTGAATTTTTTTATCGTATATTTACAGTTTTTCCTTGTTTCGCGGATTTTTTGTCTACATTTGTAAAAAGAATCCTATTTAATACTTTAACTGAAAATAGTAAATTTTCTTCTACATTCCATAATGTTTTTGCAGAAAAGAAGATGTTTTGCAGCATTTAAAAGAAGTCGTTTTGAATATTTTAATACAAATAAATTCAACATAGTAAATTTTGGATAGTTTGTAGTAATTGTAGTAGTAATACACTATATTGCCATTGATTATGGAACACTTGCGATTTTAGACATTTTACTAAATATCTAGAAAAATACATGAGGAATCATCTCGAAAGTCTTAGTGTATAAATATAATAGTATAAGTCATACATTTCCGTGAAGATTTTTTTCCGAAACTCCAAAGGGGATCGTCAACAAATTAAAAAAGAATGAATATCTTTTGAATAACCCTGTCAAAACTAATGTAGCAAAAGCTCTCAAACTCTAGATTATGATTGAATGCCTTATTGTAATAAGCCTTGTTCATTTTTATGCAAATAGCATGTATACTCGCAGAGTAATTAAGGTTTTTTTAAAAATAATCCCAAATTTTTCCAAGTTTTTTCCTTATAATTTTCAGAGTTCTTAATATAAAATATTATTTTTTTCAGAAAATATGACAAACAACATTGCACACAGTACCCTGTAATCAGAATTAAAAAATAATGAAAATTCTATAAAAAATGAGTTGGTTTACTAAATAATTTTTTACTGCGCATGCGTCAACGATATCAAAATTTCATTTGCATATTATGTTAGCTAAATGTATTGAGCAACTTTTATGAAAGTCACAAAATTATAACTTGAAAATTCTGACAATAATCGTCAATTGAATAAGTCGAAAATCCGTTATTCTCAAAATGAAGCAAAAACAAGAAAGGTTGTATCCATATATTCATTGATTAGTGTCAATATAGAATACACAATATGGGATGTACTACTGCATTTGGATAAATTCCCTCATTTTTTTGCTTCATTTTGGAAACAACGGATTTTGTCCTTTTTCTATAGACGATTACTTTCAGAATTTTTAAGCTATGATTTTGAGACTTTTACAGAAGTTGCTCGATGCATTTAGCTAACATAATATGCAAATGAAATTTTGATACCTTTGACGCATGCGCAGTAAAAAATTATATAGTAAACCTACTCATTTTTCATACAATTTTTATTATTTTTTAATTCTGATTACAGGGTACTGTGAGCAATGTTGTTTGTCATATTTTCTGAAAAAAATATTATTTTATATTAAGAACTCTGAAAATTATAATGGAAAAACTTGGAAAAATTTGGGACCATTTTTATAAAAACCTTAATTACTCTGCGAGTGTGCATGCTAATTGCATAAAAATGAACACAGTGTATTACAATAAGGAATTCAATCATAATCTAGAGTCTGAGCGCTTTTGCTACATTGGTTTTTACAGGGTTATTCAAAAGACATTCATTATTTTTTAATTTGTTGACGATCCCCTATGGCGTTTCGGTAAAAAATCTTTACGGAGATGTATGTCGTATACTATTATATTTATGCACTAAGAGTTTCGAGATGATTCCTCATGTATTTTTGTAGATATTTAGTAAAATGTCTAAAATCGCAAGTGTCCCATAATCAATGGCAATATAGTGTAGATGTAAAGTAGTAGTAGATGTAAATATTTTTTTTATTTACAGTGTAATGCTTTTATAAGTTATTTTCATGAAAATAGCACATTTTTCAGATAAAAATGACAAAATAATATCAAAGTAATAAACCCTATTAGTTTCCCTTTTCCACTTTCTTTACGGTTTACATAAAATACGTCATTTGAAAGAATATTCAGAATATTTCTAGTATAGAAATTAAAATAAGTCCTTAAAAAATTGTATTTTTCTCTCTAAACCCTTTTAGATTTATGCTATTTCTTCCATGGAGGAAACAGATGTATGGAGGTGCAACATGTCAAAAAACGGTTTGCAATATGATGCTTGTTATCGCTTAAATTTTCTTTTAAAAACTATTTGTTCAGGCTCTTTGTTATATGATCTGGACAGAGCTGAAGTTTTTTTGTTGTATTTCAACAAATACAATCCGATTATTATTATTTTTGCGAAAATAATTTTATCTATTTATTTTCTTGATAATTGCCGTCTAATGCAATAAAATGCGTCGAAATGTGAAAAAAGGGTGCTTTAGACTTATAATTTTTTTTTTTTCAGCACACATAGCAAATACTGAATACTTGAATGTTTTGATGCTTTCTTATATATAGTTTCCGATAACTGATTTATTAAACTATTTATTCATTTCATTGGTTATTTAAAAGTTTGTTCGTATAGTTGGTTTATTAGAAAATCCGTAGGTAGATGAGAAAAGGGCACATTTGAACTTCGGGCCCTTTGAACACTCTAAATATTTTTCATCAAACAAATTATTCTTTTAAAATGTCAATGGCAATACATTACTATTGCTTCAATACAATGTGCTATACGAAACAACACCATTTTTTATGCACAATACTCTCTAAGCAAGATAGGTATTTTTCTCCCTCTTGATTCTAAATTTATAAAGAAAATAAAGTTGTAAGACTTTTTTAAAAAATTTTGTGTCCTTAAAATTTTGATTTATTGTTCAATACTTAAATAAAGATGTTTAGTTTTAAAGCTTTGTTTTATTCAAATTCTTCAGTCGACCTGAGTAAACAGTTGTAATGTTGAATTCCATGTGATGGGGCACCATTGAACATCTAAAACTATGAAGTAAAAACTTGTTGATATACCTAAATATTTTAATTTTTGCAACTTTTTCCATGTGAAAAAGAGGTTAATTAAAAATATCAAAGAAAATGGACTTATACTGTCAACAATCTCTCCTCACTGCACGCATGTATGTATGAAAACATACATAATGCATGCACATATGTCTCTGGATGTATCAGCGATGGGAAGTTTCAAAACTAAATTAATGATGGCATTCATTTATTTCATAATTTCAAATACCGGATGCACAATAACGATTCATGATTTAGCAGGTTTGTCTAACAAAGCTTATAATCTTTCATTTATTCTTTCTCAAACATTATTTTTGGTTTTCGTACCAGATAAAAACGAATTTAAGTCAGGTTTTTTCATAAAAATAGTGAATGAATTTTTTTTTTTTTTTCCAGAAGCATCAGATATCATATTGGTGATATTATTAGTTTCAATAAAATATGGTTAGTAAATTTTATTCATATCATTTTATATTTCTGAGACACATGCAGCTTTTCATGAAAACTCTCAATATTTTCATATTTTATTCATATGTTCAAAGGTGCCCCTTACTTTTTCAAAAGTACCCCTACATCAGGCAGGTTTGAACAGAAATCATTCAGCTTTCAAATAGGATTCTGGGGCATATGCTGGACAGAACTGGGCTCCTGTAACGGAAATCTTTATTTCGACATGTCAGCATAACCCAAATCCTTGAATGAACTATGCTAGTCACTCCTAATCATTTTAATTTAAAGTATTCATAGTGCAAACTCATGCAATTTTTTAATATCTAATACAAAAATAAACAGTGATCGTTCGTTTAAATCCTGGTTAATCCCTTCGATATAAGTGAGGCAACTGCCTTCATTACCAAATTGCGTAGTGATTGTTTTTGAAGATGGAATTAACTTATGGATCGTAAATAAAACATAACTTTAAATCAGATCATAATAGAATTAAATAAAATAAGACTCATGGTCGAAAAGATACCAACAATTTTTTAACAACTAACATATAAATTTATTAAAAGTATTTTACAAATTGTCGGTGCGTCACAAGACACATTATTCTCAATATAGATAAAATAAAAAAAACAAAAAAACACTATTAATTCTACTTGTATAATTATTGGTTTTAATACTCTAATCTTGAATACCAATTGGAGCGTGCAGAACCCCCTACTTGGCATTTTGCCCTAAACATTTTGGGAAACAATATAAATTTTAAGAAAAACCGTACCTTCATATTATTTCGTGCCCAGCACTCAGTTAAGGCTCGCATTCGGAGAAATCACAGGCGGTCACACATCATCACTGGCGGACATCACATTCGGATCATAGGCGATCACACATCCTCATCGGCGGTTATCACTTTCGGATCACAGGCGATCACACATCATCACTGGCGGACATCACATTCGGATCATAGGCGATCACACATCCTCATTGGTGGTCATCACTTTCGGATCACAGGCTATGTTGATAGGTCCTCCCGGGAATTATTAACGCTTCTCTTATAAATACATCTTCGCATCTCGGAGCGAACTTTTCATCTCAACTCCTCAAGAAAACAGTCTATATTCTTTTTTTTTCATGGCGGGCGTGGCTAATACTCCCCTTCGATTCAATCTGCCCGAAAATGACCATTCAGTCTCTCCCCCGGCCTATTCCTGAAGCAGATTCGTTGGCTTCTTGTTCGAGCGTGGGGGGCTGGCCCCTCTTGTCTGCAACTCGCTCCTAGCCGGAAAATGACCGGGAGCCTCAACTAGAAAAACGTGTGCGGTCTCGCTTAATTGGCTTGTAAATCTACCAATAAACCATTCTTGACGTAAATGTCAAGCGATTGTTATGCGAGAGCCCAAAACTGGTGCCTTCTAGATGGCAGCTGAGATAGGGGTCTGCCTTGCTCCTGACATGAATAGCGTTAAACATACACTAGTATTTAAAATCACTATACAAAAACATCAAAGGATACAATATGTATAACATACCCTTTATATATATATCTATAAATCTCGGAAGATTGCTGGATGCTTATGTTCCCAGCAAAATCCGCACAATTTTTTAATTTACCTGGAAAACTTTTAATTTCTGGTTCATATGAAGAAGAAATGCATTGTTTTTATGATGAATACTTAAAACGCAAAACATGTAATTCAAATAAGAAATGTATTGTTATTTTTTAAATTGTTCAAACGTAACCCCCCCCCCCCTTCTCCCCTATATATTTTTACGTGTGTTAAAATTGATGACATCTGCTTTCAAAGAAGTATTGATCTTTGAATCTAACAATACCAATCATTTATATTGAAAATGCGTAACATTTTCTTTTTGTTTCAGTTCATTGTCCGTTGAAATGCTGATTCTTTTAGATACCATTATTATATATATTTCACTTATCATATACTTGATAAACGAGAAAGGAATGCCATTTGTTTAGATTTGGCGATATTTCATATAAAAACACTTTTAGACACGATAAATTGAGTTTTGCATAAAATAGCTTGTAAACAGTTGTGTGTGTTTTTTTATATATTAGGATATATTTTTTATATAATAGGAGATAACAATAAATTTGTGATTTACGTTAAAGAATATTTCTTTTGTGTACAAGGAATTGCTTTATTGTAAAACAAAAACAGATTTATCATCTTGGATATCTAAATAATTGATCAAACTTGGTAGTACAATTGTTAGGAATTGTCTGTAGCATCCATTTTGATATCGCATTTATTGAAGCTGAAATTATATTAATGCAGAATAAATTTAATCGCATTAAATGTATTTTAAGCAGTTATAAAACAGGAATCATATTTATTTAAAATAAATCTCTACCTATAATTACATTTAATCCTTTATATTAAAGTCGTAACTAGGATACAAGTATTCATAATCTATGTTTCGAATATAATGAATAAAGATAACTTGATCAAATTTTACTGTAGATAGTGAGATTTGAATATCATTTGTATTCCAACATATAAATTTACATTATAAAATATGTATATCTCTAACAATTATTCTCCAGTGGCTCAGTGGCGATCTTCATAAATTTGAAAAGAAATATTGAAATATTTTTAATTAAAATATTCATTTTACTTCCTTTTGGAAACAACGGATATTAAGCTTATTCTGACGACGATATATTTCAGAATTTTCAACCTAGGTTTTGGAGATTTTCACAAGAGTTAACCTTTACATTTAGCTAACACAATATGGACATTATATTATGTTAGCATTTATGATTCTGATAGCATTTCAACAAAATAAAGCTTTTACAAAATAAAATTAAAAATATATCTTAATCCTTTTTTTCATATAGCTTTATTAAAAATAAAGCAAATCGTAAAATTATTTAATAAAAAATTATAAGCGTAATCTTTGGATTGTTTGCGTGGATAATGTTGAAAAAAAATCAGAAGAAATTATTACATTACATCAGGACATTGTTTAAAGTTTCTAGTTCCCAAACTAACTTGGAAATTAATTTGAAAATTCACAACTTATTTGAAAACCTGATTTCTTTTATTACAATGAATAGTAGTTAAAAACGATTTTTGAAGTCCTATATATGGTCTACAGATATAGGTACAAACTATGTATGATCGTTAGTGTTAGTTCAATCAAACGCACA
Organism: Maratus speculifer; assembly: GCA_964019185.1. NCBI lineage: Eukaryota > Metazoa > Arthropoda > Arachnida > Araneae > Salticidae > Maratus > Maratus speculifer. The sequence continues at coordinate 177,814,660 of OZ025297.1, read as the reverse complement.
GCAGAATTGAAAACTTTCTCTGAGTAATTTCCGCAATAAACTGGTGTTGTAGTCAGCTTTTGTGCTGCTCAGTATATGACTTAAAACATTTAGCCACTACAACTAATATTTAAAATGTAGTTGAATTTTAAATATCATGCCACAACAAACGAACTTCAGTCAATTATTGTTTGTAGTATAAAATAGTTCAATTATTGTTCATTTTTCTTCTATAGACAAATTATTTTGTGTCCTTATAAATAAACTGTAAACTCTGCGCACACCATATTCTGTAGTAAGGAGATTGTAATACAATTCAGTGACGTATATCACTTTCAATATATGTATTTAAAACACTGTAACATCATTAATATACACGACAAACGACTTTTCAGTGAAATGTAACGGAATTCTTTTGAATGAAAGTATAAAAGAATCGAATATACTGCACACTTTATTATCAACACCATCCATGCCATGAAAAACATTAAAAAAAATCTATCCATTCTATGGCCGACTTACTATGGCAATTTATCTACGCGAATGATAGCACTGTGATACAGACAGACGTACAGAAAACCGTATTCATAAATAAGTATTAACTATGTTGGAAATGTTAAAAAAATGCTTCTACATGTTGCTGTTTTTACTTTATTGTTACCAAAATAAGAAAAATGCAAAAGTTATGGAAAGATGATAGCAGAGTAAAAATATATTAATCGTGCCACATATGATATTGCATTCTGTTTTTTTTTCTTCAATTCATTACTTTTCTGCGATACCTCAATGAAAATAAATTTGATTTACAAATAATATATTTTATATTAATTTAGTATTTCACAAGATTTAAATAATTTTAATAATGAAAAAATAAAAAAAATTAAAGTATTTAAAGAATTTTAAGATTATTATTACCATTTTAAGATTATTTATTACATTTTTGTCTCTTCAATTCGTTACTTTTGTGTGATATATCAGTGAAAAGAAATATGACTTTCAAATTTTTCTACCCATCTGAATGTTTTTGTTATAAGTTTAATATTTTATACGATTTAAATAAAGTTAATATATAAAAAAGAATAAAACAATAAAAAATATTTAAAGTTTTTTAAAACCTGTTAGTGTTTAAATGGATAACAAAAGAAAAAAAAATACTTTTTTACCATACTTTTCTAGTTCATGAAAACAGTTTGAAAAAAAATGTATCAAAGGATATAACCGCTGAATATATTCGTATGAAATATTAACTAAGTTTAATACGTTTTTCTAACTTTTATAGGAAAATAGATTTCAGATATTGGTTTTTAAGATGTATTTTAATTTTTATGCGAGATTCACAGAAGTTAATTGGAAATTGGAGAGTATATAATTGAGTTATAAATAGACTGTGAGATATTTGCTTTCAAACTATTGGATTTTTGTCTCGGATGTCTTAAATTACTTTCAAAGTACCTGTACCTTTGTAATATGAAAAGGTTAGTCTTTAATATTAAATTTTAAAAAATGAAAAGTTAATAGTTTAATCATTAAGTTTTAATTGAGATTATATAATATCATGCACGAATATGTTATGTTTTTCGTGTTTCTTGGAAATATGTCTATATGTTTTATTAGAATTTGCATAAAGCGATTCGACATTGCAATCGACATTGCAATCGACATTTCATATAATATTCTTATTTCAATTGGCAGTATAAAACTTTAGATTTCAATTCTAGGCAGCCATATTTGGATCGTTGCTTCAATTGAGCCGCTGCAGTTCTGCCATTAATATCCCATACTACTGACTGAAAAAGACCCGATGATAATGTTTAATCTATGAAGCGTTCTTTTCAAATATGTCAGACTTTTTCAAATATGTCAGAAAAATTTCAATATTTTTACATGATTTCTTTTTACATAGTATAGCTGAGAACTATCTACAATCGGGAGAGTTTTTACTTTTTCAATTTTGATTTCCGATTAAAAAAATACTTTAACTGTAGAAACGGATTGGAACCGGTTTTTAAAACATAATATAAAAAATATATATCTAAAATTGAAAAAGTAAAAAAATATCCCGGGTTTAGATTGTCCTCAGCTATCTTAAGCAAAAAAAATCGTGTTAAAATATTAAAATCTTTATTTATGTATTTATTTATTTATTTTACAAAATTTGATACCCCTTTTTACAGTTATACTTTTGTTTGATATATCATATGAATTCACAGTCCTTTTTTTTATATTGAAGGAAAATCATGCTTATTCCTCTTCATAAACGTATAGCTATTTATGAATTTTAAATTAATAAATATTTCTGAAATTCTATTAAATATAATTTTTTTAAGAAGTACACATGTAAAAAGTTTTTTAGCTTATTTATTTAGCTATCAAACTTATTACATTATCATTATACGAAATCCGAATTTATTTTAAAGCATCAAGAAGTATATTGTATTGTATTTGTGTAAACGCTCATTTAGTTTTAGTACTAAAATGCATGATTGTATTCCTTAAAGTTATTGGAAGTTATTTTAAAGATACCGAACTTAAATTAAACTTTAATTTGCCTGATAATTTCCTCTTGAACATCGAAATACAATATGCATATTTATCTATTTAAGCAATCAATTTGTATAGATGCTTCAGTGAAAATTATAATAGATTCTTTTATGCGAGATTCACACGGAGAAAGATTTTATTTTAATTTCAAATAAACATATTTATGAAGGCATTGTGTTTTCACGATTCTGCTAATTACGCAATTTAGGTCTTTGAAATTTAATTCTGACAATCAATTATACAATGTTTAAGCTAGTTTTCACTGCATTCATATTGTTAAGCAAGATGTAGGTAAATATAATGTTTATACTAAAAAGCCCAAATCAATTGAGCTAGAAATATTTTAATTAGGATAATTTGTAGTTAAAATGTTTGTTTGATTTATTCCAGTGCTAATAAATTTTAAACATTTTATTATCTACTTTGTACATATTTAGGTCTATTTTACATTAATTTACATTTCTTTATTGTTTATCGGAGTGTTCTTTAAAGTAAATCATCACCAGCGTTATATTAAATGATAAAAATCATCATGACTCAATTATAGATTTAAAAAGAAAATACAAGGCAATGCAAGGCATAATAATAATTTGATAAAATTATACTTTTTTCAATTTATTCTAATGGCAGTCTTTTTTAATATATTCATGATATTCATAATGTACGTGAATTGTGCGCATCATAACCTTTAGTTATAATTTAACTGATAAATATGGATGCACAATTTTCTGTTGTTTTCGCATTTACTTGTATAAAACAATTATTTTACCACGTATACGGAAGGTAATTTTGTTAATGTTACCAATACGAAATTTTGGTGATCAAATGGGAGAGATTTACATTTCTTTTAATTTATAGGGTTTAAAAATGCGAAGAATGTATAAAAATCAAAGACTATTAGGCAGAACAATGTGCTTATTGTCAAATTTAAAATGAAACATGCTGAATATAATATAATTTAGACATATTGTTTCCTCTAGTTTTGCATTCTTGGATGTAAGGAAAAATGAGGATACTCGCTTAAGATGTCTGGGGGTATAATAACTTAATAAATCGATTTAAAAAATTTCTACCACAGTTACACCAAAATAATCATAAAAAGTCTATAACTCATGCATATTTGGGCGAGATATTAATTTAAAAATATACACGAATTTCCCAAATCTTAGTTGTTGCATACTTCCAGTCCGTTTAAATGTGCTGTATATATAGAATCGCGATATCCTGCAGTAAAGTATATAATGGAAAATATTTTAATTTGACGCTTGCATTGAAAGAAAGAGGATATAAAACTCATATACCTATCTAAGACAATTTCATTTTTGCCTTATATTTCATATGTACTTTAAGCTTCATAAATTAATGCACACTTTAAGAATTAAGTATGTATATGCATGTATTATAGATGTTTTTTCTAAAGACAAGCAAATAAAATATTCCAACTATATTCTCAAGTTTTATCATCTCCACTCACTAGGAAAGTAGAATACATTTTTATACATTTTTTTGAATTTACCTTCTGAATGTTAGCAATTATTGAATATTATTTTTCTTTATACTGTAGTTTTTCATGGTTTGGTGATAAAATTTTAAGTTGGAGTGTTGCTAGGAAAAATGCTGTTATGAATTAAAATAACAACAAAAAAGCTTATGTAATATAAACTTTATTCAGAAAATTATCATCTTAAAAAGAGAAATAAATTCCAGAAAAAATAATAATTTTAAGGTATAATCAATTATTTTTCTCTGGGTCAAATAAAACGCTATACATAATACTTCATTAACAAGTTTGCAATCATTTTAAACAAATGTACAGTGAGAGAAAAGAAAGAGAAAAACAGTATATATTTTAATCACCAAACCAAGCATTCTGTAAGAAATTGCGTATTCCTTCAATTTATATGTAAAATAATTTAAAGATATTTGTGATAAAAAATACTTTATACGAACACATATTCCACACGATCTTTGTCACTTTCGTTAAATGGTTGAATACAAAAGTAAAATCATTCTGTAAAATATTTTTGGAAATTTACAACTACGAATGTTAAACTGCTTTTAAATTGTTAAAAATCAGACTGTAATGAGAGTAGTTTTCATTAAGCCTAAGTCAAACAATAGCAGGCAATTGCACCGTAATCCTTTATTCGCTTCATTGAGGCTTCTAGAAATTGCTATGCATTAATACTTTTACAATTTATAATTGATTTTTTTAGTTAATTTCAAAATATGTACATTTTTAAATTAATTTTTGAAAACAAAGGTTTGTTTCTACAAATTTTAAATATCTAATCATGAAATTGCCGTTCACTACTTTTAGTAGCTTATTTACTTTATGCTTATTAAACCACTTTATTACCCGTATTACAATATCTTTTGAAAAGATTGAAATGAAATATAAAGTTAGAAATTTTAAACTTTAAGACTTTAGAATGCTTACGTTATTTCACATTTCACGTTTTCACGTTTCTTCCCGGTAGCCGTCCTGGGGTAACGTTTATCTAAAAATTCAAATATCATGTCAAAATTATTTACAATAAAATTCCATTTTTTATTGTAAGATTCAATTTATGTATGGAGCTAACCACCTCATCTTTTTTCAAAGACAAAAAAAAAAAAAAAAAAAAAAAAAAAAAAAAAAAAATGGAGACGATATAAACTTCATAGAATGGCTATTTCTGTTTTATGAATAGATTTCTTGCTAAAATGTATGGAAGATACAGGAATTTCTAGTTTCAACATACATTCTTATGCTTATTTTTGTCCGATGATTTTTCATAACTTATTGTTTAATATTGATGCTGTTTATTAAACATCGGGAATGACATTTGTGTCTTATAAGAAAGACTCACTCACTAAGATTTCTTTCCAATAAAAAAAAAAAAAAGTTTAAAATTAAAAAACATTACAAAATTGCGAAAAACGACCTGCTTTTGACTGTAAAAAATGAACGATGATGAACGACCTCTAAAAATCATTGATGAAAGAGAAATTGTTGTCAGTATTACTGGTGCGCTGTAAAAATATATATCTGTAAAGTTAATATATATTTTTTAGAAACTGAGATAACTGCTACAACTTTTTATGTAACGACAACAACAAAAATGTCTGTAAAAAAGACATGTTTGCACAGTAAATCACAAATCAGTAATGTTACTAAGGATTTTTTTTAAAATATAAGATTTTTTTTAATAAAGAAGTTTTGTTAAATATTTCATGAATTTTAGGTAGATTTCGTATGAAATACTACCTATTGCAATCGCACCAGTTTATCTATCTATCTATCTATATATCTCACTTTTTTTCTGAACACGATAACTTCTATAATTCTCCACCAATCTCCACCAAACTGGTACATAAAATCAAAGGGGTTAAAATCTCGGCTAAGTTCGTTAATGGGCAACATCGGACCAAGGGGGTCGGAATAGGGGGCGTTTTTGTGAAAACCGAAAAAACGCTATAACTTCTAAATTAAAGTAGATATCGAATCGGTTTAAAGTTTATATTACTTCTTAAAAATAGGCCAAAAGTTTATGCATGACAAATTTTTGATAAATTTAGAAGTGGGCTCAAGGGGTGAAAAAAAACAGGAGCTTTGAGAGAAAAAAATTCTTAACTTCGTCAATTTTCAAGATATCAAGTCCAACGGAATTTTTTGTAAATGTTCTTAAAATTATCTGAAACTTTTGTATTTACTAGGTTTTGATAGGACCAACATTTACCGATGAAAAAAAATAAAAAACGAAAAGAAAAAGGGTGGTGAAAAAAGAGAAAAATCCATAACTCCGCCAATTTTTAAGATATCAAATCTGATTAAATTTATTTTACATCTTCTCAAAAATATCTACAACTTTTATATTGACAAGTTTTTCATAGGACCAATTCGTATAGCAAAAATAAATTAAACAAAAATAGGAGTTGGAGAAAAAACCTCAAATCCAAACTGCCTATATTCTGACTCATTTTTAAATTCCTTTTTGATTTTAAACGCTTCCAAATGGTAGATCCTCTTATTTAGAAACTGTATAAACTGACGCATTGGTCAATTTTTTGATAAAGACAGAATATATTTCAAAAAAGGCTACAAAAAAGGGTATTTTGAACAGAATTTCCCAAAGTCATGGGGACTGAAAATTTAATTAAGTATTCAAGTAAGAAATTGCGTTTTTTTTTCTGACTCGTTTTTAAATCCATTTTTGTTCTCAAACGCATCCAATTTACAGATCCTCTTATTTATGAACTATATAATGTGATGCATTGGTCAGTTTTTTGATAAAGACGGAATATATTTCAAATAAGGCTACCAAAAACGGTATTTTGAACAGAATTTTCCGAAATCATCGTGACTGAAAATTTAAAGAAGTGTTCAAGTAAGAAATTGCGTTTTTTTCTGACTCGTTTTTAAATCCATTTTTGCTCTCAAACGCATCCAATTTACAGATCCTCTTATTTAGGAACTATATAATGTGATGCATTGATCGATGTTTTGATAAAGACAGAATATATTTTGAAAAAGGCTACCAAAAAGGGTATTTTGAACAGAATTTACCGAAGTCTTTGCGATTTGAAAATTTAAGGAAGTTTTCACATAACAAGTTGCGTTCTTTATGACTCGTTTTAAAATCCATTTTCGCTCTCAAACGCATCCAATTTACAGATCCTCTTATTTAGGAACTATATACTGTGACTCATTGACCAGTTTTTTGATAAAGAAAGAATATATTTTTTAAAATGCTGTCAAACTGAGTATTTCTCACAAAATTTTCCGAAGCAATCATGATTAAAGAATTAAGGATGTATTCAAACAACAAATCGGTTATTTTATGACTCAATTTTTTTTCTCAAATGCATTCAACTGACAGTTTTTTGTTATTTAGGAACTGTATAATGTACAGTTTTGGTCGATTTTTTTAATAAATTCAGAATTTATTTCAAAATATGTTGTCAAAATGGGCATTTGAGCTGAATTTTTCTTTAGATGATTCTGATAAAACCAGTTTTTGGAGAAAAATGAAATTAAAAATTTTTAATAAACGGCCAAATGAAGTTGTTAAACTGGGTTTATCTCTAATCATATATATATATATATATATATATATATATTTGTTGAAATGAGCTTCTTCGAAATCTACCTCCGGCTATAGTACCAGTCGACAGGGATTTTTTTTTTAAACTGGGATGCCTATATCTTTTTATGTAACCGGGCATCTTGGGTTACTGATAATTCTTTTACTAAGATTATTATACTTTTAATAGATTCTTTTATAAAACTGCATTTTTCTGTAATTTTACAAAAACTAGCTTTGTAGATAAACATTTTTTGAGTAGAGGATAAATAGAACTTTAGTGTGCATACAGATTTGTGTAACTTTACAATTGTTGAATTACAGATTATAATACAGTGTGCAATGTATTCTCTTATTATCTTGACAATTTATTCTTTATAATATTATATTCAAATTTGGAAAACACGTGAGTTAATATACATACATATGTTTACTTCATAAAAGCTTAAAATGTGTAGTCAAAAAACTATTATTAATAACATTGTTATTCACATTTTATAAAGTTTACATTGTTTAACATAATATCATTTAATATATACAAAATAATTTATAAAACATTACATTATTTAATGTTATAAAGAATAAAAATAATATAGCTAAGACATGCTATTTCATAGATTATAGAAAGATATAAAGCGTACATTATATTTTTAAAATACGCTATAGCGGATACTTAAATGACTATAAATAAATGACAAATTCTATAGAATCGAAAATTTTATAAGAATACAGCTTTATATTGTAAGTAACCCGTTTCCTGTAGAAATAGATTTGATATTCAATACAGTTCTAAATGTAAAAAAAGGAAGAATGACACCACTTCTAACGTGTGAATCAATCATTTTATTTTATAAAAAAGTACTACACACTTACAATAACACTTGTGAATTTCTTTTCGACAAAATTCTGGAAACTGAGAGTTTTATCTCGTAATGTACAGGATACAAGAAACTTAGATTTTGAATTATGTTTTTTTAGAGTTCAAATTCTCTTATGGGAATTCAAATAGAAAAGTATCCTGTGTAGCTTTTTGAATTGAAAAGGATAGTGCAAAAAGAGGAATGTATCATTTTAAAATTCTCACAACAATATATCTTCATTGTAGATTTTTTCTTTTTTAACAATACAAGAAATATAAGCTTTAGTAAAGTAAATGTTTATTTTATACTGTAGATTACATATCAACTCTTAAAATACTGAACTAACTGCTGGAATAAACCCGGTTTGTGGTGAAAAAAATATATAACTAATTTTTTATTCTATAAATCTCTAAAATCGTAAAATAAGTAATCACCGCTACTAAGGATGCAACCAATTATTTCTGAATTTCTGAATAAGTCTACTTTTAAATGAGGAACATAAAATTTGCTTATGGAAATGCTTTCTCGATTGTTGAAATGTTACAGAATGACATTATATCATTTATATTAATGAATTATTTCCTAATTATAGGATCATTTCACTTGCTTAATGTGTTTCGATTACCACCTACTCAAGTGTATAATGTCAATAAAATAAGTGAATATAAATATATATATATATATTTTCAAATTATGATTCTGTGCCCATCTTAAACATTCCTTTAAATGAAGATTTTGTGTTTTAAATCGTAATTTTAAAAATACTTGTATTTTTTCTTTATTCTCATAAAGCAGGAATATTAAACATGTACATGTAGTTAAAAAACTTACCATCAAAATAACCATTTTTTTCTTTGCTAGAAATATTTTAAACCGAATATTTAAAATATATTGTTAAAATTGAATGTTGCCAATGAAAAAAAAAACAATATTTGGTCTGTTTTTGATTTGTAGATGATCACTAAAGAAAATTAATTATACATCCTATGAAATTACTTTTATACTTGTTTACTGACTAAATAACTTTTATACTTATTTACTTATTTACTGATAACAAATATCAATCGTTTGCTGTCATTAACTCTCTTCTATTAAAATTAGTTTCACAGTTATTAAGAAGTGTTTATTTATTTTCCAGGGCAGTGGAAAAAATATCTGTTGCAGACATTCATCGCGAATTGTGTTATGTACTCAACCGAAACTTTTTGAGTTAAGGTACAGTATGTCAGTGAGCCAGATTTTCCGAAGAATTAAGAACAAATATAAATAATGAATCAAGGAGTGGGAAGACCGTTTGTTTGTACTGATGATCTCGACAAACAAATTGAGTATAACATTCATTAAATCTGTGAATTCACAAACTAGAAACTTTTTACAACAACTTCCCAACATTTATTGGACAGTTTTGTACGAGACAGGTACTAGATAATTGGGATACTAGAAGTTCTGTTCTCGATGGATAATCAATATTCTCATGGAGATCCACAAAACAATGAAATGGGTGTTGTAGACTAACTTTCCTTGGTACAATACGGAGAGTCAGAAATTTTTGAAAAGAACAGTGAATGGTTAGGTGATTTGGGTAGCGCATGAGAATACTGATACAAAACAATATTCATTGCCATTGACTCATACTCTTTATACGCCCAATCCACGAAAAAATGGACATGAGGATGAAAATTTAAATTTCTTTAAATATCATTGAAATTTTGCATATTAACTGTTAAGAGTGTACTTTTTCATATTTTATCAAAAAAGAATTAAATTTTTGTCATTAACATACTTATTTTAATTAATAAAGTGACACTATGACTTTGTAAAATAGACTGCGAGAAAAATCTTTACATTTCATGGTCTCGTACAGCTGAACAAACATTCTGAAAATCTCCAAACTTGGATATATATGATCTGACAGCTATTATTGAGAGTTTTTGTCTGCAGAGAAGTGTTCACTAATCATCATTACAAAAGGTAAGCATATTTAATTACTCTTAATTATTGTGTCACACCCGCAACAAAAAGTTACATTTATAACTCTGCAGAAAAATATTTTTGATTTAAAGTTATGAAATTTTATATTCAAAAATAGTTTATTAAGATACTTTGAATTACAGACACAAAATAAATTAATTAATATTTTAATTATAATTATTGAGCGTTGCGAGCGTGACATGTCCCTGTTGTGGGTGTGACATTTAATTAAAGTCACACCCGCAACGTCTTTTAAAATTGATTACAAATGCATATTTAAACAAATTATATGTAAATTTATAAAAGAATAATATGCTGGAAAACATGTACTTGGCAGCTTTAACTATACCCTTTGATTTATTAGGGAATTCCAGTTAAATGAAAATTTGCATCATCTGAGCATGTGACACTGTGTGCAGTTGATTTATTCAGTTTGAATTGATAAAATTGTTGCTTTACTGCAAGAAAATAATTTTATTAGTGATATATGATTAAGAAATTAATTTAAAAGGTAAGATTTTTATAGAAATTAAAAAAAGAAAATTACGAAACAGTATTTTAGCAATTTTCTTTAAATTTGTTAATTTTGTTTTGTGTTTTATATACATTTTTTTAATTTTGTTATTTGATAGCATTTAGCTAATATATATATATTTAGTTTTTTAAAATATGTAAATCAATATTAGGAGAAGATTTTTTTCCCTTTTAATTCAAATTAAATAAAAAATAGAAGTAAGAATAATAGAAACTGTTAAAATGTTTATGAAGTTAGCATAAAATGTATATAGTCAGTTTGAAATTAACCAAAATTTAACATAATTAACTTTATGTAAGATTAGAAATTTCAAGGGATAACTATTAAAAATTTGTTAAACTTATATTTTTGGACTGGAAGTGCTATATGTATTCAATTTACCCATTAATTTCTTCTCTTTTGCAGAGAATGAAGAGTACAGAAAGATCGCGATATCAATCAAAAAAGATTAAGGAAAACCCTTTCAAATATGAAGCATATCTACAACAAGAGAAGGAAAGAGACAAAACAAGGAGAGAAAAGAAGAGACTATTTTAAAAAATCATGGTAAAGGATGGCAATCCTTTTGCATTTCATCTCATGGTAAAGGAGTTGTCGATGGGGTTGGTGCAGCTGCCAAGAAAATGGTAACACAGCAACGCTCTGCAACTATAAATTCATCTTCAGATTTTGCCATGTGTGTAGAAAAAGCCCTAAAAAATATAAAAGAACTTTGCTGAATGTGAAATTTCAGAAGATATTGTGAAAATGCTTCATGAATTCTGGCACCAAGCACAATCGGAGCTCAACATTCAATCGATACATCATGTTGTTTTTATTGACACAGGAACAATTAATGTAGCAATAACTTCAGAAAGTGATCACAAGAGAATTGGTTTGTTACCATATTTTGTCAAAAATATAATATCCAATGATAAGAGTGCAGTTGGAGATTTTGTAAAAGTTGTTTTATTCTCCACATTAAAAAAAAAGTGAAAACTTTGATGGACAAATAAGACAAATGAATGGGGATATTATAGAATAAGAGTATCGGAATAAAAATCAAGAAAATGTGTATATTTGGCTCAGTCAGTTAGATGTATCCATACTTTGACAAGGATATAATATCCAACGATGAATGTGCAGTTGGAGATTTTGTAGAAGTTGTTTTATTCTCGACATTAAAAAAGTGAAAACTTTGATAGACAAATAAGACAAATGGATGGTGACGATATAGAATTAGAATGTTTGAAAAAAATTTAAGAAAACGTGCATATTTGGCCCAGTCAGTCAGATGCATCCTAGGAAAAAAAGAGCATTTTTGTAAAAAAAAGCTACCACCACCAGAAATTATAAATTCAAGATTGGAAATGAAATTTTTTTTATATTTTCCTCTCTAGATATTATAATTGTAATATTGATTAATTCTTTAATTAAAAAAATCTACCTTGAAAATATTTGTGTATGTCATTATTTTATTGGCTATACAAGTCACACCCGCAACGGAAATTTTGAATATTTTCCACAAAAGCATGAATTGAGTAAGTAATTTAATTTTTTCATAGAATAATTATTTAAGTATTACTGTCCAATATATAAAAATATCCATTCACTCAGTTGTCATAATTCACAGAGTTTTGCATTTTTGCACTGAAAGATGAAAACGCATGTCTTTTTTATGTCACACCCGCAACAGGCGGAAAATTATTTTTTTTAATAAATAAATGATACATCGGACAATTTTCAGATTTGGATAAATGTATGTGTCAGTGGTCTACATTGAAATTCATACAAATTGAAACCAATGCTAAAAATATTTTTTGCTGGTGACTAAATTAAGTTGTGTAAATGTCACACCCGCAACTTTGGATTGGGCGTATACGAAACATCTGAGGAATTCTCTTTGAAATTTTTAAGCGAAAGTTACTGGGTTTTTGGGTGATAATTTAGTCTTGTTTGTCAAATGTATGGAAAGTGGTAAGACAATCAATCTTGACGTTTACTGAACATTACTGCAGCATTTCAGAAAATTGGAAGAGTTATAGAAAATGAGGGTTGTAATCATGCACGATAACGCTCGTCCTCACAATTTCTGGATAACGCAAGTAGTTTTTTTCGATTTAAAAGGAATGTACTTAATCATTTCCAAATCAACCCGGACTTGACTCCTTCTGATTACCATTAATTCACACTAATGAAAAAGTCGTTTTAAACTCAGCACTTTAATGAAGATGAGAAACTTGAATACGCTATGACAAATTTGTTGAATTCGCAAAAGGCTGAGTTTCATGCAAAAAGAATCGGCAAATTTGTAAATTATTATAACAAATACATGCATGAATACGGTGATTATGGTGAAAATAGAGGATATCCGTACCTTTCAGAGGTAAATGAATAAGATGATGAATGCATGTACTAGAATTGATTTACTGTTTTTATTTACAAGAATCAGGTGTAAGATTTCAAATTTCACTGGTATCTTAAATACTGAAAAATGATTTCAAATTGCAATTAATACATCAGAGAAAATTTAATTGTCAGTGAAGTAACATATCGGCTATTAGATATTGGTTTAATGTTTATTTCAGAAAATTGTATTGTTTCTAAAAAAATAAGTAATATAATGTTAATTGTTAAAATGTAAGGTTTCAAATTACTGCCAAGTATTATAATTTTTTGTATTAGAAGTTACTCAAAAATTAAAAAATATATATATTTTGGTAATTGTTTTTAAAAGACAATATTAGAATCTTAAAATTTCTAAGATGAAAAATTAAGATAATATATAAAACAATTCAAAACATTTATTTTAACACTTTTATTAACTGCAATATATAAATTTATTTTTTGATCACTTCTACTTAATGCATCAGTAGGATTTGCATTCACTGTAATTAATTTTATCTTTTTAATTTATTTTTCTAACTGATTTTACTGAGAACATCAATAAGATTTGCATTCAGTGAAATTGCTGTTATCTTTCAAATTTATCATCTTTGTAAATTTAATTTTCCAATAATATTACCTACTAAAGAAAATCATGGTTACACATGCTATTTACTGGAAGTGTTAGGTAAATTACTATTTGCGATACGTGGGACAACTTAACGACTGAACTGCAGTTTGAAATTGAGAGTTATGATTTCACAAAATTTAATTTCGAAATCAACTATAACTGTTGTAATGCAAAACAATTTGAGCTATATCTAAAGACTAAGACCAGTTTACAAGCAAAATAATTTAAACTTGTTACGTAAAGAAGGAATGAGAATATTTATTTTAGCAATTTATTTTACCATATACATACATACAGGGTTGTTATAATTAAAGTTCGCCTATTCATAAGGCTCTAAAGCCGGTTCTATATTTCCAAATGAAATAAAATTTCACTAGTACGTATTTGAAGAGGTGCGCTCTGCGAAAATCGAAAAATAAAAGGTCCATTTTTATGTCAATAGGTGGCGCTGCGTCAATATTTAAGGCGATGTTTGCAGATTCATTATATCAATATCAGTCAATCCAGACGAAGCACAGAGATTTAAAAGTTTCAACACACTTCGACGAACTGTGAGTTGTTATAAATAAATTCACCTAATCAGACAGCTCTAAAGCCTGACCTATGATTCCAAACAAAACAGAAAAATGAATATCATTTCATGTGATGTAATCTGCATCAACAAAAATAAAACATGTCGCTCGGCAGCGAGGAAATAACGAAGCATAACATTACGCACATGCTCAATGAATTCTACACTATTTTCAATAACGCATTCCATTCTCAGAATTTTACTTTTTACAGTATTGTGTAAACTGTCCTGTGAGATTGAGCGAATAGGAAGTCTAATACTGTCTTTTATATCAGAGATTGTCTGACATCTGTCTTTAGATATAGAATCTTTTAAAAATCCCCACAAAATAAAGGAATCCGCACAAATCGGCTTAAATATTGGCACAGCGCCAAATATTGAAAAAATTTAAACTAATTTTTTTTTTCGATTTTCGAAGAGCGCATCTCTTTAACTACGTACTAGTGAAATTTTAATTCATTCGGAGCAATAGAACCGGCTTTAGAGCCTTCTGAATAGGCGAACTTTAATTATAACAACCCTGTATATATATATATATATATATATATATATATATATATGGGTGATTCTCAAAATAGGGGACAATTTATGTCTTTCGGCATACAAAAAAATTGAGATTTTTTCTTGCATGTTTTTATATTTAGATATGTTTGTCTTAATATTATTCATTATTTGCACTCAAGAATTACTCAATTTTTAGTTAAAAACCCCTTTAAAATAACAGAATAAATGTTCAAAATGTCATTAGCATGGATGTCCACAGCAGCTGTGCCTTATGTATACTAGCTTTTTCAAGAGTTAAATCATGTTTATCAAATGAAACAAATGTCATTCTTTCTTTAAATTAATCAAGGAAAGGATTTATCCTATAAATTTCTTTTTAAAAATAAAATTATAGTATATAAAAAAAGAATTAAAGTTTGTCCTCCATATTCGATTTTCAAAACAAGGTAATACTATAACAGCTGGTTATTAATCAAAATTTCATTTTCACATATGACAATAGTTTGAAAATATAAAGTTTCTTCATGGCAACAAGTATCCATTTTATCCCAGCCTGAAAATAGAAGCATGTATTGTATTTTAAGAATAGAAGTTGAATATTAGGGGCGTACATCAATTGTATGTCATTAGAATGGATAATAATTTTCATGTTTATTTTATTGTTAAATTTTTTATTTTATTTATTTCCATAGAACTTTTGTGTTTTAAAAAGCCCCAGAAAGGACTATTGCATTGTGATTATATTATGGCTCATAATCTTATTTAAATTAAAATTTGTCATTAGCATGGACAGATATCAGTGTCATTAGCATGGTTTTTCTGTCCATGCTAAAAACTCCTATGTGCATAAATGTAACCAGTGCTTATATTGTATCCTTTATGAAGTTTAATTTTACGTATAAATTTAGGTATTACATTTATTATCCCAAAAATATGCATTAAATCTGTAGGAAAATCACTAAGATAGCTTCTTACATTGTTAGTGTCAGAATGTTGCTCCATGTAACAAAGTTTGCTCTTTAGTAATGTTTTTATTCTCCTTATATATGTATATATGTAAAAATGGAAACCATTTGCTGAAAAGGAAGGCTAATAAATGTAGAAAAAAAATATTTAAACAGGAAGAAAATAAAAATTTCATAATATATTTATTCCATGCAATTTGTTTTGTCATTAGCATGGCTCCAAAAATACTAATTATTTTTTTAAGTTAATTTTTAAATATTTAGCTCTGCTGACCACATGGAAATTATACCTAATACTATACAAACAACACCTATTTTTTTCAGAAATTTTGCTAACAGTAATTTTTTTTAAGATTTCATTTTTGAAATAGTCCCCTATTTTGAGAATCACCCATATATATATATATATATATATGTATATATATATATATATATATATATATATATATATATATATATATATATATATATACATATATATACATATACATATTGTGTATTAACTATAACTACTTATTGATTTACATTATTCTATGTTTGAAAATTTGTAATTTATACGTTTTAAACTATTGTAGTTTTTTAGAAAGTTCCTTTTATTTAAATACTTTATAATAAAAAAAATAATAATCGTATAATTATTTTATTATTTCATTATCTTGAAGCTACGCCTGATTACAGAATGTAAAAAGTTCTAGAGTCTTACAATAAGACCACATAAAACATTTACATTAAACTAAAAAAAATCAAAATATGATAGAATTGAATTCGCCATTGACGAAAAGAAGTGACGAAACAATTTAACACTATTAAATGTTTAATATCAATATTTATTGGGCAGATTTGAGGTGTTAAGAATGATAATCAGCTTTTTTTGTTTTATGCTGAAGAAGACGGAGGTCAGAAAGTATTCTTAAACTCATTATGTGTTTCTTCCTTCATCATTAATGTATTAATTTATGTTCTGGCATATGTTTACCGAAGAAAATCATATCTCTTCCTATACTAGAATGAATATTGCGCGAACCGCATATGAGCTCTCATTAATGAGCTCTTACCCTTATTTTTTAGTCATGGTTTTCCAATCAGAAAATGGGCCTTCTATGAACTCCTTGCTATGGAACATTTACCAGCTTAAACCAGCAGTTAAATCCTGATTCATCCCAGCGAATTCTAGGGTTAGATTGGAATCGGGAAACAGATACCTTAGGTGTAAAAGCGTTCAAAAACTACTATAACCACTAAATGTCAATTATTATCCATACTTGCGCGTATGTTTTACTTTTTGGGTCTTTTGTCACCTTTTGTCATTTTGAAAATTTTATTGCAAGAAGTGTGGAAGGTAGACCTGAAATCCTGATTTTTTGTCCTCATTTATTTTAGACAAGTGGATTAAATTCCAATCTGAATACATTATGCTTTGTTTTTTTAATCGATGCATATACTACGATTTATGAACTTAAACCCATCATTTCCACTTGAGTTTCACGAGTTCTGTAATGCCGGAAATATGCAACAGTCGTTTACATCAAAACTTTTAATTCTGTCGCAGTAAGACTTGTGGCTGCAAAAACTAAAATCACTCCTGTTAACACCATAACTTTACCTCGCTTTGAGCTTTCTTCAGTTGTGCTCTTATGCCACCTCATGCACGTGGTGAAGGAAGCATTACCAGTTTCCGTCCATGAAACATTCTTGTGGTCTGATTCCACTATCACCTTAAGTTGGATTTCAATACCTCCGATTGAAAACAACCAATTTGTTCTCCTCTGTGCAAATAAAATTCGAGTATTAACCTCAGTAGAAGATTGGCATCACGTTCCAGGTAAAAATAACCCAGCCGACTATGCTACCCGGGAGCAATATTCCTCTGAATTACAACAGTTTAAAGAGAGGTGGAATGACCCTACTTGGATTTATAGTCATATTTTTTTGGTGACGAACAGTCTTCAATTTCAAACTTACCTCTGGAGTCACTCTCCGAACATGTAACTCCGAACAAGTGCTTAAAACATTCTACCATTTCCGATGAAATTAACCTACTTAAGCAAAAGAAACAATTACCAACCTCCAGTAAACTAGTTTTTTTAAATATTTTTCTTGATGCCGATGAAATATTGCGGGTTGGTAGACGACTTTGCAAACATTAAACACTGCCATTCGATTAGAAACATCCAATGATAATCCCTAAAAAACCATACGTTAACAGAAGCCACTATTCGATACTTCCATCTCTATTTCATGGATTCGGGTCATGATCAAGTTCTCTCCTTAATAAGTCAAAAATGTGGATTTCAGACGGCAGATCTACCGTTAAGAAAGAACTCAAAAGTGTATGTATTGCATCCGAATATCTGCCCAACTACTTACTAAGCTCATGGGAGACTTGCTCTCTTTACGAATTAACTTTTGCAGAGCCTATGAAAGGCCATATCAATATTTTGCCGTCCATATTAATACCAAATGCCAACATAAACGGAAGTCTTCTATTTTCAAATCCTACATCTGTCCTTTTATCTGTATGTGTACCAAAGCAGTACACATTGAGTAATTCTCTGAAATTACAATCGAAGTTTTTCTATTCACTTTAAGGCGTTTCATATCACGAAGAGGATGGCCAACAGACATGTTTTCTGAGAATGGGAGAACATTCGTTGGTGCAGATTCTTATTATAAAAAACTCTATTTAACATTCAAAGAATCCAGAATCGAGTACCCTTATTCGCAACGCCAAATTCTTTGGCATTTCATACCACCTTATGATCTAAATTTTGGAGGATTATAGGAGTCCTCTATTAAATTAGACAAACGACATTTATTCAAATCATGCCAAGGCACTCTCATGACATTCGAAGAGCCACTACATTTTGCTTAATTAAAACCTATATTAACTGTCGTCCTCTTATCCCCTTATTAACAGATCCGAATAATTTAGCAGTCTTAACTTCAGGACATTTTCTTATTGATGCACCATTACTTGCTTTACCAGTATTATCTAATCACAATAATCCATGCCTTTATTCTTATGTCTTATGTCTTTCTTTTAGGTGGAAGACTACCTCCACACCTTGTCTTTATAAGAAAAGAGTGGAAAAAGGGCAACCGCCACTTCCAGATTGGCCAACTAGTCCTATACCAGGAATTTAATATTCACCCCACTCAATGCAAATTGCCATCACAGACAACATCCATCCATAAGCTGACGGGATAGTTCGAGTAGTTACGATCCGTACAAGTGAAGTAACCGTCAAAAGTCCATGCAGCAAATCGCTGTTTTGTCCCATACCCCTCAGGTTAAGGACGAATGAACAACAGAGATATGAATTCTATGACAACCTCCAGCGGCCTTAACAACAGTTTTTTTTCTTATTTTTTTCTCTGGTCGGCTGTTGCGCAGTTATTTGTTATTTGAGAAAAGATCCTGCCATCAGATGGGTGCATAATTGCGTAGACAAAATTTATTCTATAGTCTATTGGACAATTCCCTCTATTTACTACTATATTCACAGTTCTCTAATTCGACACAGAACTCTAGTTGATTCTTTGTGAAAGGATAGTAACATTCATGATATTGAATAACACGAAGTCCTATGGTCATGAGCCTACCAGAAAAGTCCATTCAGATATGTATTATTGAAATTATTCTTAATGGAATTTCTTTTTTCGTCTATGTTGATGTATTTTGACGTAAATAAATACCAAAATTTACCCAAATGAAATTATGCTAAATCCTAGTTTCAATTACTGCCGTATGACATATTTTTTTGTAATTTTTATAAAATTCCTCAATCATGTTTTCTTAAAATAAGCTTCGTTCACATAAATCACGTTTCACAAAAGCTACAGCGTCACTAAATAGTGAAGTTATATATTCGTTTTTCAATAAATATCAATTTCAGATATACTCCTGAATTTCGAAGCATTTTTCTAAAATTTTGTTATGCATTACAAGGAAATTTTGTATTTTCGTCGTTTAATAATTTTTAATTAAAATTCTATCTGCCAATTTGCTATAAGAATATGTATAGTAAAACTTTCATTGTTGGAAGATGAAAATTCTTTGTTTAATTAAACCTCTGTGGCATAATTATATCTCAAGTGTTTTGAAATTCGCATACAATTTATTCAGAGAAATTAATTATCGATAATTTGATGTTGAATTTCATACATGATATGCAATAAAGGGCGTCGTCAAGATGCCAGAACTCATTATACATCATTCGAATATG
This sequence comes from Maratus speculifer, assembly GCA_964019185.1. Lineage (NCBI taxonomy): Eukaryota > Metazoa > Arthropoda > Arachnida > Araneae > Salticidae > Maratus > Maratus speculifer. Next base: position 177,794,447 of record OZ025297.1, on the reverse strand, counting down.
ATAAATCATTATATTGTAAACATATATTTCAACAGAAAGGGAAACATGAACGCCTTTCATATGTTTTTAAAATGTGATACATTACAAAATAAGCATGTCTCTGTTAATTAACTCAAAATATATACAGGAAATCGACAGAAATTTGAAAATCAATGATTGATTAAGATATCTACAAAAAAAATTATTCAAACTTACAAACATAGTTAAGATATATAAAAATACATAAGTATTGTTCAATATTGTACTGAAATATGTGAATGTATGTAGTGAAATTATGAAACAATAACATATATAACCGACAGAGTACGACAGGTGGCGTGGGAACGCCACCTGTCGCACTCTTTGTAATCTCCACCCTCATTCTTTCAGATAGCGCCACCTGTCGCACTCTTTGTAATCTCCCCCCTCTTTCTTTCATTTTTATCTCCACTCTGTCCCATGTGACATGTGCTTGGATGAGCTGATGACGAGCTGTAGTTTTGAAGCTCGAAATGCGTCCTGTTTAATTTTCTTTTTTTATGGTGATTTTACAAAGTTTTTTTAGCTTATTTAAAAATTTATCGCCAGTGATTTTGGTGTTTCTAAATATGAGATATTAAATGTCATGTATACATTTTTTTCTGACAGAAGGTTTATCCGTACGCTTTAATTGTAAGAAAACTACTTGAATGTGTCTATTAAATCATTTTTCTGCAATTGTATATATGTTAATACGTCTAAATTTGCTAAGATAATACTAAAATTAAAATTTCAATCTCGGACCATAATGAAGAATTTAAAGATATGAAAGATTGTACATTATTTCTTGCTATATGACTATGATTAAAATCGTAAGAATCTTGCAAAATGCGACAGAATAGTGCGATATTTTGGTGATTTATACAAAAATCTAATCAGTAACTTATGTCAAAGTATAACAGAATCTGAAGTTTGAGGAAAATCCGTGCTTTAGTTTACTGTTTAGAGCTATTTAAAATATCTTTAAAAATTAGGCGTAGCAGCGCTACTTATGAGCGATTGGTATTAAAACTTAATCAGAAACAACTTTTGTTGACGTCTAACTGACTCTAAAATTAGAAGGAAATTCTTACACTGGTTTTGTAACTGAGCTACTGGGGAAATCGTGAAAAATGCAGCGCCATATATTGGATGCCTCATTTACACCAAAGCGTAATCAGCATCGATTTATGTTAAGTACTAGCTGAATCTAAAGTTTTATGATTATCCGTTCATCATTTCTTGAGATAGGTTTTTGCGAAAATCGTGGCTAATTTACCATAAAAGTTCAACTTGTTTGGTGATTTTCACTAAAATTTAATCAGCATGCAACTCTATTAAATAATGACTGAGTATAGAATTTTATGAAAATCTTTTCATTAGTCCCTGAGGTAGAGCCATTTCAGCAGTCGTAATAAATGCTACATAACAGTACCACCTGTTGGCCAATATACATCAAAACCAATCAGCACCAGTTTTTTCGAGATCAAAATTATTCTAAAGTTTTTCTGTGCCATCGGATTTTAGACCCTTAATATTTTTGTGACATGCAGAGATACCCACAGAGTGACTGACAGACTCTCAGGCAAATTTAAAAAAACATCAAATCGTGTTCAGAATCTTCTTATAACGTATAGATCCATTGAAAACCAGAATTCGATTTTCTTACTGCAATATTTTCTCCATATAAAGATATAAAATGGAAAAAATGCTTTATTTATTAACATGAAATTTACTTTTAAAAATTTTCAATCAGAATTATCATTTATTGGTCTGTTCATTTTATCTTTTTTAATATTTTAAGCTTCAAATTAAATGTTAAATGATTAAAACAGGTTTTTGATATTTGTACACTCACATTTTGTTAAAATTATGTTTTAACTAAAAATTAAAGTTTTTTTTTCACTATTATTATTTAATGAAAAACAAATCAGCAAATTACCTTTATAATACTGCTGCACGAAAGTCTCCCCTTAGTGCACCAAGATACTAGTAACTTGGTTCTAAGTTTGGCCATGTATAAATCCCATTCATAATTTAATTGGTTATGTGTGTAACATGTACAGTTATATGACGTACTGGTATGTATATATTACTATGCATAATGGATTGAATGTTATACGTACTCATTTTTCGATTTTAAGTTGTAAGATTTTATAAGATATATTTTTTTTTCATCTGAACATTATTATACTAAAATTTTCGGTATTTTGTATGTAACTGTATATTATGCTTCAATTATCTTCAAGTAAAAAAATATTATTCTCACAATTATTCTTAATTAGAAATATCTATTCTTGCAGTAACCTAATAAGTACTTACTCAGCCGTGTCTTCTGTACCTATCCAGTTTTCTATCTAAAGGCAAATAAGCAAATCATGATAAATAATTAAATTTAAACGGCGTAAATATGTGAGATATTAGATAAAGATTTATACTTCCAAATTACTGAGAATAATTGTCTCAGCATTAATATAAGATAACGTATAATATCGCTCTTGCAATGTAGATGTCATAACGCCTAGAGCAAGCACTTGTGCATGACTGATGCTGAAATACTATTACTGGAAGCTGTAACGTGCTTATCTGTTAATACATTTTATAAACACATTCGCACATCTAAATTGTATGCTCACTTAGCACACACCACATGTTGCCCAGTCACGTCTTCATTATACATCCAGATTTTTACCTAAGAGTAAACTACCAAATCGTGATACATAATTAAATTTAAATAGCTTGAATCTGTGAGGTATGAGATAAGCGATATAAATTCTGAATCTAATTTGATTATTTCTTTTGGAAATTTGATTATGTCATTTTCTAGGCTGAAATATGCATATTTATAAAAATATGTTATTCTTTTTAAATTTATCATTGTTTATTGTAATCAGTAGCTACATTAAAATGAATTTTTTTAGAGAATATTTGAAAAATATTAATTTTGGAATGTGTGCAAATAAGAGTCTTAAATATAAATATTTTAAATTATGTTAGTATCACAGTCAAAGATGTATAAATGAGTCGATACGAAAACTGAAATTTTATAACATTTTCTTAAAGGAAATTATGTATGGTAAAATATAGCAGTTAAAAAAATAAAAATGTAAATCTTGGTTTTGGGTTTGGTTATGTGTAAATCACATACATAACAGTTGTGAAGGTATATGTATATAATATATACAATTATTTTACATACTGGCATGAGTAGTTATTATTCATTCTGAATATATCTATTGCAATACATACGTTTTTCTTAAATACATATATTTTTACTTGTATACATAATGGTATGCACATCTTATTTCGCAGTTTTGACTTTTCAAAAGACATCAGATTTATTTATTTACTTAATTATTTTTCAATTAAACTTTATTATAAAAAATCAATATTTTGTAGTTAACTCTACGTTATGCATAAAATAATATTTTACGAAAAAATATTATATCCACCATTATATATTATAAATATTATATCCCAATCATTGTTCTTTATCTTATTGTTGAAGTAACCTAATAAGAACAAACCCAGCCGTGTTTTCAGTATCTGTCCAGATTTCTATCTAAAGGAAAACAAGCAAATTGCGATAAATAATTAAATTTAATTGGCGTAAATCTCTGAGATATTTGATAAAGTTGTATACCTTTAAATTACTGAGAATAATTGTTTCAGCATTAATATAAGATAACGTATAATACCTCTCTTGCAATGTAGATGTACTCTTGCATGACTGATGCTGAAATAGCATTACTGGAAGCTGAGTTTCTAAACGTGCTAATCAGTTAATACATTTTATAAACACATTCACTCATCTAAATTATATGCTCACTTAGCACACCCCACATGTTGACCTGCCATGTCTTCAATATACATCCAGATTTCTAGCTAAAGGCAGACTAGCAAATCTTGATACATAATTAAATTTAAATGGCGTGAATCTGAGAGATATTAGATAAGCGATATAAATTCAGCATCTAATTTAATTATGTCTTTTGACACCTTGATTATGTCATCTTTTGCACTAAAATAAGCATATTTATAAAAATGTGTTATTATTTTTAGGTTGATCATTGATTAATGTAACCTGCTACTACATTGAAATGAACAATTTTAAAGAATATTTAAAAAATTCTTAATTTTTGGATGAGTGAAAATTATTGTTAACTATTACTAAAGATAAATATTGTAAAATATGTTAATACCACAGTCAAAGATGTATTATTTTCAAATGAGCCGAAACGAAGGCTGCAGTGTAAAAAAAAATTCAAGAGGTTACTAAAATTTTTTTTGTAAATTTATATTTCACAGAATTTTTTAGTAACCATTACAAGCATTTTTTGCAAGTGAAACAAACTTTTTTTTGTGTAAACTGAACAAAAGAATTTTTTGTACAACTAACTTAAAACTTTTTAGTATGAGCCACGAAGCAAATTTTAGTAATAGCTCCAAAATTATTTTTAGTTAATTAAAAATTATATTTAGACTTCTGAAGCGGAAGATTTTCGGCAAAACCACAATTGATGGCAGCACCAAACATTGCTACATGCTCTATTTTGACATGTTTCTAAAGGGGAGGGAAAGTCTAGAGATCATTACCCATAATAACTGCTACGACAGGATTTTCATAATCCCTTTCTTTAATGAGTACTTACATTGCATACACTCGGTGCAGATTTGTTGGCGTCCAGCATCGTACCCGGGTACTTTTAGCCTGGAGTTCGGTGCTATGAACACTAGGCTATCATGGCCACACCAAGTGAGTTTTAGTAATAGCTATTAAAAATGTAAAACTATTAACTCAATTCGTTGCTAGGTTTTTTCTAGTAATTCTTACAGATTCCTTGTAACCGAGTGAGATTACTAAAAAATTTTTAGTAATTACAAGGATCACTAAACCTTTTTTAGTAGATCGAGCCTTTTTTTTACAGTGTGCATTATGTAGAATATTCCTCTATTACAAATAAATTAAAAAAATAAATACTTTTGAAAACCTTTATCTGAAGGTGTTTGATTTAGAAGTAAATATGAACCGAAATGAATGATACCGAAATGATTTTTTTAAACAATTATATTGTTCAAGATTAACGAACTGCCATTTTCAAGAAACTCTTCGTATTAGCTGTTCACCACGTGGACCTAAATATAGATAGCATATTCAAGACCACAAGTGTGATTTTTCGGAACAAATACCTGGCTTTTGTATTTTGTTATGTGTCCGTAAAAATTTTGAGAACGATACCTCTGTTTATGTAGATTTTTTTGTGAACGCATACCCGACTGTTGTACACTGTATGGCCAAAGGTGACCAGCCACATGATTTTAGACTTGTTGTTAAACATATAGAAAAATACATGAGTACATTTTCTGAAACTCTAGTTGTGTAAGCATAATTGTACAGGTCTGTTGCGAAATCTCCTCCGATGAAAGCATGAAGAGAAAGTTATTCCAATCTCAGAAGGTTTTCTTGTTCCATAATAAGTTTATTCAAAATATGATGAAATATTTACAAATATGTACAATACCAGACATTCTGGTATTTCCACTATTATTCAATTAATATAAAATTCCAAAGATCCATTAAATTCCATTACTCTCATAATAAACTAAACTAAAAATATTCCAAAACACTGGTCGTCAAGACAACGAAACTAGTTGCCACTTAGCATCATATAAATACATTATAAATACATCGCTCGCTCGCAGACGAGAAACAAACGTCACTTTCATCGGAGGAGATTTCGCAACATCCTCCCCCCCGATGAATACATTCATCAAAATTAAATGCAAACAATAATGAACAATAAGAAGGTAAATATATATAACAAATACAATTATTTTACTTACTTAGAGAAATCATAATATATTAATTAAAGTTCTAACTTATAAATCAGTTGTATGGGTCGTTTTATAAACCCTGATGCTGTCTTCAACATTACACTTCTGACCTTTTCATCTCGTCCCTTGAAAAGTTCGGTGATTTTTGCTAATTTCCATAAATGTCTCGGGACCTTGTCATCACCTACTAAAACTACATCATTTACATTAAATTCACAATTTTCAATTATGGGATGTACATTATGTATACCTTTTAGTTGGAGCAGATATTCTCCCTTCCAACGTTTCCAAAATTGGTTCAACAATTTTTCTCTATACACATATCTTTTCAATAAAAATCTTTTTGAGCTGGAGAAGATCTACTCATTGTTACGACCAGCCTGGTGGTGAGGTAAAGGTGTTATCCTTTCCCCGATTAAAAAATGTGATGGGGTGAGAGGTGATGGTTCTGAAGCATCGTTATACACATACGTAATGGGCCGAGAATTTAAAATTGCCTCAATTTCGGTCAGAATAGTTTGTAATTCTTCAAATGACAATAAAGCCCTCCCTAATATTTTCCTTAATATAATTTTAGTCATCTTAACCATCCTCTCCAATAACCACCCCACCAAGCTGCTCTTTCAACAATATATGTAAATTTTATGCCCTTTTTTCCAAAGTAATTTTGGACATTTGGATCTGCAACGTTTGCGTAGAGTGTTTTTAGTTCATTTTCAGCTGCCTTGAAGGTTTTGGCATTGTCGCAGTTAACAGTTCTGCATATCCCTCTTTGAGAGACAAATCTTCTGATATGGATATAATAATTTTCTTCATGGTGCCCCAAGACCTGATCGTTTATGCTAGAATATAGCTGTTTATGAAACGCCATTTCACGCATTAAGAAAAAAAAAATCTCTGGAAATAATGAGAGCAGACACAGCTTTTAAAGAATTTATCTGGCGAATCTGACGGGTTTGAAATTCGCGGCCACGAGAGATTGAGGTAAGACCAATTTGATTATTAATTTATAAATTTGCATGGAATATCGTTTGAAAATAAATAAATAGAATGTTTTGGTTTCGTTATGAAATTTATTGTTTTAGTTCCGAAATTGATAAATTAATTATTTTAATCTCGGATTAAGAATAGATGATTATTGAAATTTAGTTTTGTTTGGAAATATTTAACGATATTATACTAGGAAATATTTTATTATATCGTTTTGAATATGGATCTGGAAAAAATAAAAAAGAAACGTACTTCCGTTCGAGGGAGTACAACGAAACTAATTTCTAAAATTGAATCTATTTTGAAGAATAATGAAATGGAAATTTCTTTGAAAATAGAAGAAATTAAAGATTGTCAGGAACAAATAAATGAAAAATTTTCGAAACTAAAAGAGCTAGATAAAGAAATTTTTGAGCTCACGGATATTAAAGAGGTTGAAAATGAAGTTTCGTGTTGTGAAGAATATATAGAAAAAATTGTTAAATATCGAGGTAGAATGACGCGTTTTATAAAAGAAAACGACATTAAATCTAATGATACTGCATCTAAGGATAAGCCAGCGATATGTAACAATGATCTTTCACACGCGATCTTGCATAACGAAACCAGAACAATTAAATTGCCAAAATTGAATATAGTTAAGTTTTATGGGGACTGTAGTCAGTGGCTAGATTTTTGGAACTCATATGAGGTTGCTGTTCATAACAACGACTCATTGAGTAAAATCGAGAAATTCACTTATTTAAAGACGTATTTAGGTGGATTAGCATTAAGTGCTGTTTCTGGCTTCTTGCTAACGAATGAGAATTATGATTCATCAATTCAATTATTGAAAAGTAGATTTGGGAGATCGGATTTAATAATTAGTTCCCATATGAATAAGCTTTTGCTTACGGAACCAGTAAGGAATTCTTCGAATGTAGTAGGGTTAAGAAAAATGTATGACGCGATTGAAGTACAGATCCGATCACTGCAATCGCTTGATGTTGCAACTGAAACATACAGTAACTTGTTATGTCCGGTAATTTTACAGAAAATTCCCGAAGATTTAAGTTTGAGTTATAATAGGAATCGGGAAACGAGTGAATTATTTGATATTAAGAATGTAAGGGAATTTTTGAGAAAGGAAGTAGAATGTCGGGAAACATCGTTATTGTTAGCTAATTCTAAGGGTGGGAATGTAAATGAATCAACATTCCGTAATAAGGAAATAATTCAAAACAGTAAAAATAAATATTATTTGAATCAGAAAAGAAATGATAACACAAGGCTTTCTTCAGCCGCTGTCTTAACAACTGCTACGAATGAAACTTGCATTTTTTGTCTTGATAAGAATCACGCAAGTATGAACTGTCCTCTGACAGTAAATGAAAGAAAAAATCCTCTTAAAAGTAATGGTCGTTGTTTTATTTGCCTTAAACGAAAACACATCGCTAAATTTTGTTTTAAAAGGAATCAGTTATGCAAAATTTGTAAATTGCGTCACAATGAATTAATTTGCGACAAATCGCTGTCCTCCGTTAAAACTAATCGGGATGATCAAAATTCTGACTCGACGCCAGATATTGTGACGTCATTAGCTTCCACCAGATGTTTCAAAAATAAAAGGGAAAGAAAAGAATGTTCTCCTGTTTTGTTGCAGACACTCAATGCAATAGCAAAGGGAAACAAAAAATCTAAAATTGTTCGTGGTTTGTTAGATGGGGGATCAAATCGGACTTTTGTTGAAAAACGGATTGTGGATTTGTTAGGTTTAAAGATCATAAAAAGGGAAACATTTCGAATTCATTCCTTTGCAGATAAACAAACTAAATCAATTCAGTGTTATGATATAGGGGAAATTGAATTGGAAAATATAACAGATTCTCATAAATGCATCAAAATACAAGCCGTGGTGATTGATAAGATTACGCATGGAAAAATTGAAATTCCTTCTCAATGGGTTAAGAATCTTGCACTACGTCAAGGAATTAAATTATCTGATAATGCAACTAGTAAATATATACACATTTTGATCGGTTCAGACTATATATGGGAAGTTTTGTGTGATAAAATTGTTAGATTAAGTAGATGTTTAGTTGCAACAGAGAGTTTGTTCGGATTTGTAGTTCAAGGTAGGGAAGGAAATTCGGAATCTAGAGATATTTTGGTAAATCATGCGATTGTTATGAGGGAAGAGTTAGAATATGAGAGAGTTAAAAATTTATGGGAATTGGAGGCAATAGGAATAAAACCAGATAAGGAAATGTCGCGATCAGATTTAGACATTATCAATAAATTTGAACAAAATACCTTATATAAAAATAACAGATATGAAACTAGGCTGTTGTGGAAGGAAAACTTTAAGGAGCTTAAAAGTAATTATGAGATTGCAGAACGGCGTTTGATGAGCCTATGCAATAAATTTCGTCGCGATCCTGATTTGTACATTAAATATAAGGATATTATTGAGGAACAGCTAAAAGAGGGTATAATTGAACAAGTTGAATGTCAATCTGAACTTGATAAACACAAGGGATATTTTATGCCTCACCATGCAGTAGTGCGCGAATCTAAAGAAAGTACTAAGGTTAGGATTGTATGCGATGCGTCTTGATTGTATGCGATGCGTAAAGATTGTTTAGATAGTGGTCCCAATTTTAATCCAGATTTACTTAAAATTATTTTAAATTTTCGCTATCATCGAATTGCTTTTTGCGCGGACATACAAAGAGCCTTTCTTGAGGTCGGTATTGTAGAGGAAGATAGGAAATTTTTACAGTTTTTATGGTATAAGGGTGGAGCAGATCTAGATTTCTGTGGCCGTGATGTCAGAATTCTTAGATTCGCCAGAGCAGCTTTCGGTGTTAAATGTAGTCCATTCCTTTTGAGTGGTACCATTAGACTGCACTTGAAGAAATATAAAACTTCGAATCCAAAGACATATGATATTCTGAAAGAACCATATGTCGACGGCCTAATTAATGGAACAGACACTGTAGAAGAAGCCATTATGGTAACTGAAGATGCCGTATCTATTTTAAACGCAGCCAACATGAATTTAAGGCGATGGACTTCTAATTCGCCAAATTTAACTAAACAATGGAAGAATAACAACCTAGAATGTCGTGAAGATCCTGTTGATTCTAATGTGTCCTTAAAGATTTTGGATTTAATTTGTAATAATGATTCTGACACTCTTAAAATTGAATTAAGTCTATTATTGAAAATAATGAATACGACAGCAACAAAATGCCATGGAACCCTTTTCAAGCGACAAGTGTTTCCTCATCCTAAAGGAAAAGGACGGTGTTACTTATGGAAAGATTTGAATTTAGGTCAAGACATTCATTTGTATGACATTACATTTCGACTTACTGATTGTGATCAGTGGACAAGGGAATATCTAATAAATGCTGACATTGAACTCAATGATCATGAAGAAATTCCTCTTGATCCACATATAGTGCAGCGTAGAGCAATGGAGCCTCGAAATGAAACTGTGCCTCAGAGCTTTGAAGTCAAGAAACTCTTTAAAATTTTCAAGTACTTTAAAAGGGTATTGAGGTTCTATGGAACATGGCAAGATGTCTTAAACGACCCGCCACAAATGCGTAGAGTTATTTTGCAGTATTACTTATCTGATGATACTATGGAAGTTCTCGAAGACCATCCACTAAACAGCAGACGAGACCCCTATAAAGTTTTCATAAAACGACAGAAAATACCAGTAGACAGAAATGAATTACCGGAAAACATCCCGTTCAGTTACATGGAAATCAAAGATGAAGACCTAGAATGGTTTCATCCAGAGAACTTTAGGACTGGAAAAGACATCTTGGTTTTCAGGAAGAAAATATTCCTTTATGACTGCGACCATTTCACTCGTCATTATTACAAAACCCATCTAGGTGTAGAAGAAATGGAAAACATTGCAGTAGCTGAAAAACCGTAGTCGCTTCCGCCTAAGATTATTCCTCCTCATACAGGAATAGGAGCTTGGGACGACTCACTACAGAACTGTTTAGCCTTAGTTCCAAAGCCCGTTAAAAAAGATTTCAGGAAGGAACTTCATTTCAACCAAGTTGTACTGAGATTTAAAGCTCGATTGGTTTCTCCAATGGCGGATGAATTCTATGTAGGAGCTCATATTCGAGCGTCCGGTAAAATATTTGAACTGACTGATGCTGATCCGTATGTTTTGACATTCATGAATGATCATCCCGAACTGTACTCACAGGAACTTATTCAAGCACATAAAGACGGAATGTTAGCTTTGCATACGAAACAAGAATATACCAAAGAAGAAGATAAGATTGTTAAAAAATTTAAAGCTAAACCTGGCAGTCAAGTGACAGCTCCATCACCACTTAATAGAATATTTTGTTATGTGTCCGTAAAAATTTTGAGAACGATACCTCTGTTTATGTAGATTTTTTTGTGAACGCATACCCGACTGTTGTACACTGTATGGCCAAATGTGACCAGCCACATGATTTTAGACTTGTTGTTAAACATATAGAAAAATACATGAGTACATTTTCTGAAACTCTAGTTGTGTAAGCATAATTGTACAGGTCATATATTGCCGTGAAGATTTTTTCCACAAACTCCATAGGGTACCGTCAACAAATTCAAAGTGAACAAATATCTTTTGGGTAACCCTGTCAAAACTAATGTAGTAAAAGCTTTCAAACTGTAGATTAAGTTACTAATTGCAATAAACTGTGTTAATTTTTGTGTGGATAGAATGTATTAAAATTAAGATTTTTATAATGTCCCAAATTTTTCTAAGTTTTTTGTTTGTAATTTGATAAAAATTAAATCTAAAAAATTAGATCTTGATAAAAAAAAATCCTTTCCAGAAAATATGACAAAAAATAGTACACAATACCCTGTAATTAGAATTAGAAAATAATAAAAATTTTATGAAAAATGAGTAGGTTTACTGAATAAATTTTCATTGTACAAGCGTTAATGCTATCAAAATATCATTTGCATATTGTGTTACCTACATAGAGAGACAGAGAAACTTTTGTAAAAGTCTCAAAAACGTAGCTTGAAAATTCTGAAAGTGATTGTCGATAGAATAAGCTAATAATATGTTATTCCCAATATGAAGCAAAAAATATGAGGGGTTGTATCAAAATATAGAAATATGTAGGGGGAACTGGGGTACATTGATACAGTTTTTTTCTAAGATTTTTTTTTGGTGTCAAGAAAGTAGAAAATTCAAGTTTATTTCCATAAGGTGACAGCAAAACTTGTGTAGTATGTTATAAAAATGTACAATCATTGTTTTATGTAGTATTTTTGCATGTAATTTTAAAAAAATAAAAAAAAGTCATTTGTATCAATGTGCCCCATCCCCGGGGCAGATTGATACGTTTAAGAAAAATGACGACAAAATAATACCAATGCATATTTTTCATAAAAAATGAGTTAGAAAACCATTTTATATTTACTTATAAAAATTCAAATCACCCACAATTTATTTTTAAGCAATATTAAAGCAATCAAAATTAAATATATTATGACTTGATGTTCTGTCTGTTTCTTGTCTTACTGTTGGCTGTGGTAACTTTGTCATATCTAGCACTTCAACCCCAGCATTATCTTCTTTCTTATGAAAGATGAAAAAATTACCAGTTTTTCTGTTTATAAATAGGTTCATAAACAGAAAATAAAGGATAATTATATTAAAAATTCTGTTTATAATATAAGTATCATTTTCTGTTCTGCAGTTTGTTTCTCTTATTTAACATTTCTCATGTCGAAAATACTTTTTTCTCTGGAGAATCTATATAAATTCGAGATTTGCCAGAATGCCGTCCTTTTCTTTTATTAGTTCTACTAGCACTAGATGCTGGGTAAGTTCCTACGTCTTCTGTTTTCAAAAATACTATAAAATGCTCTAATATAAAGAAATTAGAGCTATTTCACTTCAATAAAAACTAATATTAGAAATTTTTCGTGAAAAAAAGGTTGGATTAAGGAGTGTATGGTAAAAAAAAATAATAAAAGATAATGAAAATATGAACTATTAAAGGATTTAGGCTGTATCAATGTGCCCCGTCATAAACTGTATCAATGTGCCCCATACAGCGATTTTGAATAAAATGTGTCTCAAATCCAACACTTCACAATATATCTAACAATAAATAATGTGGAACTGATAAAGAGTAGCAGTACTTACCAGGGAGAGTATTCATTTTGGTTGAAAATACTGGAACAGTTGTATAATAGCATTTCAATTGTACAACTCAAATTTACTTTTGAACAACAAAAAAAATAAATCACCCGTCTCATTTCATCAAACTCCAGAATCATTCCAAGATTTTCTGTATGTAGTTGAATACACTAGCATCACCTTTTGGAGCTGTTGTGAAACTTCCTGTAATGACCCTGTGAGCGGTAGAGGGGGTGTATCAATGTGCCCCATGTATCAATGTACCCCAGTTCCCCCTACCATATTGTGTATTCTATATTGACAATAACAATGGATATATAGATTTATTTTATTATAAGACTTGAATTTGCACCAATAAAATAGTCCAAAGAAACATTAAAATTTTGTTTTCTGTTTAGAAACAAAATACTTTCTTTTATTAATGCTCATTTTTAAATGATTTAAAAATCAGAACTTGATTTTTTTCCGAAAACAAATTATAAATCTAAAAGTTATTTCATTCCAAGGCATAATAAGATTTTTCTTAAATAATTTTCTTTTAAATAGAAATTTCATGCACAAGCATTCACTAATCAGAGATAAAAGAATAAAATTACTTAACTTTTCAACGTTGCTTAGAAAAGAATCAACTTAAATGGGAATGTGAAATCGTATATCACGTTTTATTTTTGTTTTTGTCTTTTTCTCATACAATTTCATCAAATAATTTAAAAATATAACAAATAAAAGAATTCATCATGTTTCATAAATATTTTTAATAATATATATATGCAGTTGAAAAAAATGATAATTTAAGAATAAAAGCATAATAAAAATATAAATGAATTTTTATCGCTCAAAGCAGATTTCCTTAAATATTTAAAAGAAATATTGTAGATTTTATTTAAATTCGGATTATTTGCGTTTAATTTATCTTGTGATTCTTATTAAAAACTGCTTTTTTAGTCATTTGGAAGTAGAATTTTGCTTAATTTACCTTTTAAGTTTAAAAACATTTATTATATTTGAATAGATTAAATTGTATTTTATGCTATACTTTTGACTTTAATAGAAAAGAAGAAACTGACATTAATTCTGCGTTTTTGAGCTATGTAAGGTTAGTTAAATTTATACATTTATGTCTAAGCTTCATTAGCAGATGAATTTCAAGCATAGAAGCTTTAAAATTCTTCCTAAAATATCATTTTTGATGATAAATGAAGATTTTCAAGATGTTTTTGACTAAAAAGAATAATGCATGCAAAATTATAAAACAAAAATTTAAATGTTTCTTGTTGAATTTCTAAAAAAATTCGAATCAAAAGTTAAAAATAGAAAAAAAGAAAGAATGTTGTATGGGAAGTCGTTAAAAATATTTTAACAAGTCCACCCACATCTTTTTTTCTTAACTAACATCCTTTTTTTTTTCAAATTTTCAAATATTAATGAAGGTTGTTTTGTATTGCTATTCCATCGCATAAATGTGTTGTGAAAACATTTTCATAAGTGAAAAATTTCGGAAATTTCTATACCTTATTATCTTTATTACATTTAGAGTAAAAAGTATTTGAAACATTCAAATGTGGTACTAATAATATGAAGTTTTGAATCTTACATAGCATCGCAGGAAAGTAATGGTAAAAAGTAATGATCTACAGTGGGTGGCCAAAATATTAGTTATACTACAATTTTTTCTTATTGACAATCTTGGTTTATTTTTTTCGTGTTTACAATATTTATAGGTGACATTTGACAGCTGCCGTGAACTGTTAAGGGACTCTTTTTACATAACGTGTGTCAGGAATCTTATGGGAACACTTGGTGATTTAAATATTTTCAGTTGTTTATGGTGAATTCTATACTTTGCGAAAAGTGAACAAAGAAAACACGATAAACCAAAATAATATAAAAAAATGTTAGAAGTTTTGATTATTTTTTGGCATCACAACAAATAATTAAAAGGAAAGCATAGAAAATGTATACAAATCAAATCAAAAGGAGGGTTTCGAAAAAGGGAGTTCGACGAAATATTGAGTAGATTACCATCGAACAACTCTATTAAGTTTTTAAAAAATATTTTTGATTTTTTTGGACGAAAGTTTGTTTTTATTTATAAATCCACAATTGTTCAGTCGATATATATCAAAAAGGCTTTAACAGTCCACTAGTAAAAAATAACAAAACTGTTGACTCTGTTAAATAAGCTCTAATAAACTGCCGAGATTTTTTACATAAATTTTTGCTTACAGCATTTAATTTATTCCAGATTAAAACTGTTAAAATATACCGGATTCAGTTGTAAATAATAAAAAATAATTATTTGATAGAAAAAATAGCAGAAACAACAAATTTTTGTGGAAATGCAATTTTGGATTAAATTCGCGGGATGCTAGGTTGTCCTAAAAACATTTAGTTGACATAAAAATATATATTTTGAATGAAAACCGAAGATATATTTAAAATAGACAGTTTGTGCTTTGGACAGCCATGTTTATATGTGAATCTTGAACATTTAATTACACATTGAAGTTTATAGTTATCTCGGTCATTGGTATTCGCGTGTTTATAGGAAATTCCATGCGCATGCTGATTTTTCCTTACCACACTGTAAATTGTAACAGCATTCACATAGTAATTTAATTCAGAAGTGAATAATTCTGCACTTTAATTTTTTTTAGTTTTCTGAAATTGATTTTATAATATATGGATGTAATACTAACTTTTACAGGACATCAGAATTAATATTTTTTGTCAAAATGTTTTTACATGCATTTCAGTCTGGTTATCTGTTCAAATAATTAAAAAATATATAAATTATATAAAAACTTAATTATTCAAAAATAATAATAGGAATATAAAATAACGCAGTGAAAATTATATTTTTATAAGAATTAACATCAATATTTTGTTATGCAAGTAAAAATAAACAACATTTAACGCGTTTAAAATAAGTTGTGCACTTATTTCTAAAATTTAAAATTCATGTATCTAAAATATAAATTTTTAAACATGTTAACTTGTGTACAATTAAATTGCAATTAGCTTCCAAACTTTAATTAACTTAAAATGTAAAATTCGTGTTTCAAAACATAATGATGTCTTTTCAATGTGATATCTCTTAAGGAAAATCCCATAGTACTTAGTAAATTGTAACGTATAATAAGTGGAGGAATTTAACGAGTGAAAGGCACTTTGCCATTATGGATTTATCTCTTCGCAAAATCTAATTTCAAATTCCACTGCAATTATTGTATAACGCTAACCTTTCTAGTTGAATATCAAGATCATGTTGCAACTGTAAGCATTTAGACATTTAACTTCATAATGTAATTAGAGAGTATTCGTTTAGACATTTAGGTTTACATTATTTGAGAAATATTATGTAGCTTCCATTATTATTTGTCAGTTCATAAAACAAGGTTTAATTTATAAATTGGAATATTTTAGAAGAACAAACAAAGTTCACTTATTTTAAATAATTTTTATTATATGTGAAGTACAATTTAAATAATAAAATTATTTTTAATGTATAAAATCACTCTAGCTTTTTTTAGATATAAGATTAACTGATCAGTACAAAGACAATTGAAAATTTTACCAGAAATCCTTTACATTGGATATAGATTTAAAAAAATCCTTATTGCAATTAAAAAAACTTTTTTAAAAGAAAACTTTATTAAATCATAAGAAATAACCAAAAACACTAAATGAGATAAAAAAAAATCATTTTAAGTACCTTTAATGTCTTATAGCATTGTTGTTAAATTTTTAAGTAAAATGTTTAAGTAAGAAGTTAATGCATTAAATAAATTGATTGAAATTTAGAATTTTAAACTAAAATTTTAATATTATACGAGGATTAATTTGACTTATTTCTTTGCATCATTATTCAATGCATTATTTTGTAATGAAATTATAAAATTTTTTACAATAAAATTTTATTATGTCATTATTTTTGTCAAATAAAAACATTTTATTTCTAAAAATTTCTGCCTGTGTATCAATTGAGGTCCGTATATATAAATATTTATCCGTATATATAAATACACTATATGGCCATTGATTATTGGACACTTGCGATTTTAGACATTTTACTAAATATCTAGAAAAATACATGAGGAATCATCTCGAAACTCTTATTTTATAAATATAATATTATACGTCATACATCTCCAGAAGATTTTTTACCGAAACTCAGTAGGGGACTGTAAACAAATTTAAAAAAGAATGAATATCCTTTGAATAACCCTGTCAAAACTAATGTAGCAAAAGCGCTCAAACTCTAGATTGTGATTGAATGCTTTATTTTAATACACTGTTTTCATTTTTATGCAAATAGCATGCCTATTCGCAGAGTAATTAAGGTTTTTATAAAAATGGTCCCCAATTTTTCCAAGTTTTTCCCGTATAATTTTCAGAGTTCTAATTATAAAATAATATTTTTTTCAGAAAATATGACAAACAACATTGCACACAGTACCCTGTAATCAGAATTAAAAAATAATAAAAATTGTATGAAAAATGAGCAGGTTTACTAAATAATTTTTTACTGCGCATGCGTCAAAGATATCAAAATTTCATTTGCATATTATATTAGCTAAATGTATAGAGCAACTTTTGTAAAAGTCTCAAAATCATAGCTTGAAAATTCTGAAAGTAATCGTCTATTGAAAAAGGACAAAATCCGTTGTTTCCAAAATGAAGCAAAAAAATGAAGGGATTTTATCCAAATGTAGTAAGGTACCCTGGGGTAATAACGCCAGATGGGGTAATAACGCCAAGTGCTAATATTTTGCATAATTATGAAATAATCTGGTAAATGACACCCATGTGTTCTGCGCAGAAGGGTTTTGAGTCATATAAATCGCAAAAAACAGCTTCAAGTTAATTTGTTTCATTTTTAGGTCTTATTGTTTTTACAAGCAGCTAAATTTAACGCTTGATCTAAAATTTGCGAGATACGTTTTGTGATGTGAAGCCTATTTTCTTTATCCGGAAATACTTTGTTAATTACATAAATTTGTAGTACATTTCATGGCCTTTCAAAATGTTGTTGAAGATTTTGGATATCTTCTCGAGATAATTTGTAATTTAAAATATGCAGCGCAATAGCTATAACGGGGTAATAACGCCAATCCTTGCAATTTTTACCCCGGTTGATTCCCTACAGTGGCAGAGCTACATCCTAAATACTGATTCAAATAAACACAATTAAAACTGTGCAATGTTTCTAATAATTCTATTTGAACGCTCCTTTTTAAGCAAAAAGAAGCTCACGGTCTGATATTCTTTTGCCTCATCCCCCCCCCTCCCCGCACCACACCTTTATTTTTCTTACGCTTTCACGAAAAAATGAACATTATCAATAGCTTAGGATGCAATTTGTCAATTTCTAGAGCTGAGAGTTTGTATTTTTAGAATTGGGTAATCTACATGCAATTAATCCAACTTATTTCATTGTTTTGTTTGCATGGCGTTATTACCCATATAGGTGGGTAATAACGCCAAATAGCATTGGTCAAGAAATCACGCCATTACATTTTATGTATTCATATCTGTTAAATTATTTTTTTTATATAGATAGTCAATGAGTTGCTGTATCAAATCATATATTTGTTTGAAAAATACAAACTAAAACTGAGCCGTGAAAATTGCTAGAACCTTAACGTGGCGTTATTACCCCAGGGTACCTTAGTACATCCCGTATTGTGTATTCTATATTGAAAATAATCAATGACAATATGGATACAACCCCTCTTGTTTTTGCTTCATTTTGAGAATAACGGATTTTCAACTTATTCAATTGACGATTATCTTCAGAATTTTCAAGTAATGATTTTGTGACTTTCACAAAAGTTGCTCTATACATTTAGCTAACATAATATGCAAATGAAATTTTGATATCGTTGACGCATGCGCAGTAAAAAAGTATTTAGTAAACCAACTCATTTTGTATACAATTTTCATTATTTTTTAATTCTGATTACAAGGTACTGTGTGCAATGTTGTTTGTCATATTTTCTGAAAAAAATATTATTTTATATTAAGAACTCTGAAAATTATAAGGAAAAAAATTGCAAAATTTTGGGACCATTTTTATAAAAACTTTAATTACTCTGCGAGTATGCATGCTATTTGCATAAAAATGAACAAGGCGTATTACAATAAGGCATTCAATCATAATCTAGAGTTTGAGCACTTTTGCTACATTACTTTTGACAGGGTTATTCAAAAGATATTCTTTGGTTTTTAATTTGTTGACGGTTCCCTATGGAGTTTCGGGAAAACTCTTTACGGAGATGTTTGACTTATACTATTGTATTTATACACTAAGAGTTTCGAGATGATTCCTCATGTATTTTTCTAGATATTTAACAAAATGTCTAAAATCGCAAGTGTCCAATAATCAATGGCCATATAGTGTATATACGGACAATCGCACATGTTGTTCTGAAAACTCGGTTCCAAGTAGGTGAAGTTTGGCACAACTATACCTGGCACAAATAATATAAGAATTAGAGAATATTATCACAAAGAATTAAATAAAATAGATGTTGCTATCTAACGTACATTTTATTCATAAACAAATGCTGATGCAGAATAAAAATATGAATAAAATAAACTTCAAAGTTTCGATTCAATTTTTTAAAAAACACCATCATGAGAAAAATTCTTAAAAAAGCAAATGAGTTGGAAGCTATCAATATGTAGCACCTTTATAAATTAAATTCAAGCTTTATAAATAAATTGAACTAAAAAAAAAACGTAAAAATGCATTAAAACAACTAAATGATGCCATCTGTTATTTTGTGTAGCATTTGCTCTGAATAAATCATTGGCATGACTGAGTTGTTTTTAAAGGGTTTTGCATGATACTCATTGTTTCCTGTGATTTGTGATTTAGAAATACTTCTGCTGGTGATAGTTTTAAAGATTAAACCGAAACGGTCAGATTTATTTATTCATGTATAACACACATATGAATAAATAAATCTGACAGTTTGTGTATCATCTTTTAATTTATGAATAAAGCGTATGTTGGATAAGAATATTTATTTTGTTTGGTATTACATATTACAACTTTAAGTCTTTAATTATTATTCACAAAACTAGTTTTGAAATTTTTGTTATATTAATAAATTTCATTTATTTTCAATAAAATCTTATATTTTCTCGTAGAGCATCAACCTTTTATCAAGAAAATAAACAATATGAATGAAAGTTTTTAAAAATTAATTATTAAATAAATTACGAACCTTTTTTTTTTATCTTAAAAGCAAAAATATTCCGAAGAAAAAAATCCATGTTGGTTTTATTAAATAACCTCTTTCACTACAAAAATAGTTGCTATTGCAATCCATGTAATATTGCACTTGGGTGCTTTTTGATTCGGAATGTTGAAATAGGTTCTTTAGAATAAACCAAATAAATAGAGAAATACATTTTAAGTAATTCCCCGTAAAGGTTACGTAAATTTATATAAACTCATGTCAACATACTGGGCGACAGGAATCACTGGGCGGTTCTATTACTTTTCTATATAAATATTTTTATTTCAGTGGTTGTACAAGGGAAAGGTAATTGAATCTGTATGCAGTATGCTTAAGATATTTTTGTAAAAGAATGAAATTAAAATCCATTTTATAAACGGATCATTATCAGTATTTTTAGAAGTACTTTTATTCTGTTGATCATTAATTAAAAAGCCTAGAATGCCACTAGTGCACAACTTAGCTTCTATTAGCATTTTCTACAACATTATTTTCATTGCATTTATTATGTGCTGGGAAAAGTTATTTGTGCCTGTATGCAATATGTTTGCAATATATTTAAAATAATTTAAAATTAAAATACGTTTTGTTAAATAAAACTCATTTTTAGTATTTTTAGAAATACTTTAATTCTGTTTATCTTTAATAAAGAGTGCCGAGAACGGCATCATTGTACACTACTATACGTATTTTTAGTACAATATATCAATACAACTTCATCTGATATTATTGTAATGATTGAAACGTGAATATCTTTAATAAATCATGAGATTCTTGTGAATTGTATTTATTATATTTAATTTATAAAATTTATGAATAAAGTGTACGCTGTATAACAGCATTTATTTTGTTTAGTATTATATATTACAACTTTCAGTGTTTAATTGTGAAAGTGTTTAATTGAACTAGTTGTGTGAGTAATCTCACACAACTAGTTAAAATTTTTGTGATATTCACTTATTTCTTTTATTTTAGTAAAGTTTTGTGATATTCACATATTTCATTTATTTTAGTACATTTTCTTGTTGAGCATCAATCTTTTATCAAGATAAATAAACGATATGTATGATTTTTTTAAATTCATTATTAAATAAATTACGAACTTTTTTCTTTAAAAGCAAACATATTCCAAATAAAAGATAACATGTGTTGATTTGATAAAATAATCTTTTTCACTGCAAAAATAGTTGATACGACAATTCACGTAACATTGCACTTGGGAGCTTTTTGATTCGCAATATTGATAGAGGTTCGTTAGAATAAACAAAATAAATAGAGAAATACATTTTAAGCAATTCTGCGTAAAGGTTAGGTAATTTTATATAAATTCAAAGTAACCATACCGGGCGCCGGGAATTACTGGAAGGTTCTATTAGTTTTCTATAACATTTTTTTCAGTGTTTATTTATTTTATTTATTTATTTATTTATTTATTTTTGTACAAGGGAAAGTTAATTGCGTCTGTATGCAATATGTTTAAAAAATATTTGAAAAAAGAATGAAATTAAAATCCACTTTATAAAGACAAACTCAATTTAGTAATTTTAGGAATTCTTTTATATTGTTGCTCATTAATTAAGAGTGCCGAAAATGTTGTCCGTGTACACCTCAGTATCTATTAGCATTTTCTACAACATTATTTTCAATGCTTTTATTGTGTGCTAGGAAAAGTTATTTGTTATAAAATGTTTAATATAAAAGTTATTTGTTATAAAATGTTTAATATAAAAGTTATTTGAAATAATGTAAAATTAAAATGCGTTTTGTAAAAAGAAACTCATTAACATTTTTTTTAGAAATATTTTTTTCGTTAATCTTTAATAAAAAGTGACGAGAACAGCATCACTCTACATTAATATACTCATTTTTAGTATAATGTATTGATTTAATTTCATCTGTTATTGTTATTATTGTAATTATTGAAATGTGAATACCTTTAATAAATCATGAGATTTTGATGCATTGCTTTTAATGTGTTGACATTAATCATTGTTCAATAATTCAACGAATATGCCTTAATTTTGAAACTGTCGAATTCACTGATATAAGTGCAGAAAATAATTAGTTTTGAAGCCAGCATTATGCATGTTGTCTGTTTTAAAATAATAAATATCTATATCTATGTCTAACTATCTATCTATATATGTATATAAATTATTTTTAATAATGATTTATAGTATAAATAAAATAAATTTTACTTATATATACACTATGAGTATATATATTTAAGGCATCTTCCAATAGATATGAAATGCATTTAAATAATTTATAATCATAATAGTCTATTTTTTTCTACACCAAAACTATAGTTTTTCGTATGTTTTTTTTCCTTTCATTTCTATTCATTTTAACATAATTATTATGATTTATTTTTAATGTTGTGATCCACTTTATTTTGTTTTTATGTGTATTAGTAACCGCAAACTCTTTTTTTAAATACCTAATACGAAGATGAAACCACACAATTTATTTTTTATTATAATTCCAAAATATTTGTGGGCTGATTTTACTTTGATTCTAGAAATTTCTGTTACATTCATTTTAATTTATTTTTTGCGTTTCAATGTGGCAATTTGTTTTACATTTGTTGGTTTAAAAAGATACACACACACACATACATATATGTATATATATGGGGTCTAATGAATGTACTATGATTCTGCATATTTCGAATATTTCTTTCAAATCCTTTTCTTATTTTCTACTGATAAATATTGCTTCAATTAATGGCTTTATATATATATATATATACATACATATATATATATATATATATATATATATATATATATATATATATATATATATATACATATATATATATATATATACATATATATATATATATATATATATATATATATATATATATATATATATATATATATATATATATATATATATATATATATATATATATATATATATATATATATATATATATACAATATATATATATGTATGTATAGATAGGTAGATAGATAAATAGATAGATAGATAATTAAGCTAAAGTAATTTTAAAAAGAACAAATTTACAAATCATTAAATTCTATAGGATGAATCAATAATTTTTAACCACACACTATAGTGATTAAATAAAAACATTAAATATTTAAGAATGTTAAATACGAAACTTAACTTACTTTAGGTTGATTTCTTTACAAGTAAAGATCTACACTAAAGTAAAGAGCTACACTAAAAGTAAGACTTCTGGAGAAATTTGGTATATTTACACCGATTACCACTCCCGACGCTTAAATTTTGAATTATATATATGTACATATTTATATTACTAATAGCATAATAGATTGCTACATTATAATATTTTATTGTACAACAAGGTAAAGTTCATCTTTAGCTGTACTATAGGAGAAGCTGTCCCAAAATATTGAAGCTTGGACCTTACTACATTGGAAAACGCTATTCAGTCTATTATTTAAAAAAAACATTCTTTTTTGGCAACAGCAGCATATAATAATGTTAACCTATCTTTTGGTGCATCATTAAAAGTGAAAATTTAGAGGTGGTATTTTTTTTTTTTACTTTTTCTATCAATTTTCCCCTTCAATTATATTTTAATCTGTTTGTTTCATTTTCAGTTTTTTTCTGGTTTTAATGTGTGTTGGTAGCTCCAACTCCGTATTATTTGGCTTTCTCATGGCTAATACGAAGATGAAATCACACGAGTTATTTGTAGTGCAAAAGTATTTGTGGGCCCGAAGACTCTATTTGATTATATTATATTATATATTATATATTATATTTATATGATATACAAATTTTGATTATATTATAACTATCGACAAATTTTGATTTTAATATATGTATATATTTTTTTATGTTTTAATGTGGTAATTTGCACTGCATTTAATGACGGATATTTGAATACATATAGATGTATTATATTGGTTATATGGTAATTCTTGTATTCATAAACTGATTTGGAAAAGATTATTTACATCCATAGTACATACAACTGTCTGGTCCAAGTTCGTTGGCCAGCTTCATCCGCGTTTTTGCTTTTAAAATGGCTTACAATATATAAAACTAAAAAAAATACAAAACATTTAGAATTCAAAATTTATTTTATGTTTAAATTTTCAGCCTTGATACAAGGATTCCGGAGATTTTTTTTTTTTTTTCTGAAACTAAAAATGGCACAATTTGCAAATCTTTAAAACCAAGAAAAGAGGAATATATATATATATATATACACTATATTGCCATTGATTATGGGACACTTGCGATTTTAGACATTTTACTAAATATCTAGAAAAATACATCAGGACTCATCTCGAAACTCTTAGTGTATAAATGTAATAGTATAAGTCATACATCTCTGTGAAGATTTTTTACCGAAACGCCATAGGGGACCGTCAACAAATTTAAAAATAATGAATATCTTTTGAATAACCCTGTCAAAACTAATGTAGCAAAAGCGCTCAAACTCTAGATTATGATTGAATGGCTTATTGTAATACACTGTGTTCATTTTTATGCAAATAGCATGCACACTCGCAGAGTAATTAAGGTTTTTATAAAAATGATCCCAAATTTTTTCAAGTTTTTCCATTATAATTTTCAGAGTTCTTAATATAAAATAATATTTTTTTCAGAAAATATGACAAACAACATTGCACACAGTACTCTGTAATCAGAATTAAAAAAAAATAAAAATTGTATGAAAAATTAGTAGGTTTACTATATAATTTTTTACTGCGCATGCGTCAAAGATATCAAAATTTCATTTGCATATTATGTTAGCTAAATGTGTAGAGCAACTTTTGTCAAAGTCTCAAAATCATAGCTTGAAAATTCTGAAAGTAATCGTCTATAGAAAAAGGACAAAATCCGTTATTTCCAAAATGAAGCAAAAAAATGAGGGATTTTATCCAAATGCAGTAGTACATCCCATATTGTGTATTCTATATTGACACTAATCAATGAATATATGGATACAACCCCTCTTGTTTTTGCTTCATTTTGAGAATAACGGATTTTTGACTTATTCAATTGACGATTATTGTCAGAATTTTCAAGTTATGATTTTGTGACTTTCACAAAAGTTGCTCTATACATTTAGCTAACATAATATGCAAATGAAATTTTGATATCGTTGACGCATGCGCAGTAAAAAATTATTTAGTAAACCAACTCATTTTTTATACAATTTTCATTATTTTTTAATTCTGATTACAGGGTACTGTGTGCAATGTTGTTTGTCATATTTTCTGAAAAAAATAATATTTTATATTAAGAACTCTGAAAATTATAAGGAAAAAACTTGA
The DNA here is from genome assembly GCA_964019185.1 of Maratus speculifer. Taxonomy (NCBI): domain Eukaryota; kingdom Metazoa; phylum Arthropoda; class Arachnida; order Araneae; family Salticidae; genus Maratus; species Maratus speculifer. The sequence goes on along the minus strand of OZ025297.1, from coordinate 177,768,918 downwards.
AAAATTTGGGATCATTTTTATAAAAACCTTAATTACTCTGCGAGTATGCATGCTATTTGCATAAAAATGAACAAGGCTTATTACAATAAGGCATTCAATTACAATCTAGAGTTTGAGCGCTTTTGCTACATTAGTTTTGACAGGGTTATTCAAAAGATATTCATTCTTTTTTAATTTGTTGACGGTCCCCTTTGGAGTTTCGGGAAAAAATCTTCACGGAGATATATGACTTATACTATTATATTTATACATTAAGAGTTTCTAGATGATTCCTCATGTATTTTTCTAGATATTTAGTAAAATGTCTAAAATCGCAAGTGTCCCATAATCAATGGCAATATAGTGTATATATATATATGTTACAGGCCAAACCCGAATTTAGGCCAAACTAGATTGGCCTAGGCCAAACCGGTCTATCCTAACGCCCATCGGATAAACTAGTTTTTCCTAGGCCAAATCGGTCTGTCCTATCACCCATCGGATAAACTAGTTTTTCCTAGGCCAAACCGGTTTATCCTAACGTCCATCGGATAAACTAGATTTCCTAGACCAAACTAGTCTATCCTAAGGCCCATAGGTCAAACTAGATTTTCCTAGGCCAAACTAGCTTGGCCTAACTCTTTTAGGATAAACTAGTTTAGACTGGTGTATATAGATCCGAATTAGTTTATCCTAGGCCGATCTAATTTATCCTAGGCCAATTCAATTTGGCGGGATATTATTGAGTTCAATGACCGCCTCAACGCCAACATTCTTGTTTGTCCTAGGCTGATCTAGTTTATCCTAGGCCAATGTAGTTTTACGTGTTTTTAGCTCACGAGCATCAAAGCAAGAGAAATAATGGGCTCACAGGTACTGTATGTATGTATGTATGTACGCATGTATGTACGTGTATAACTCTTGATAGAAATAATGTATTTGACGTGTTTTTATCTCATCAGGCTATCAAAGCCTGAGAACTAATGCGCCCGTAGGCTCTATATCTATGTAAGTACGTAATGCAGTAATTCTTGATAGAAATACTCGATTTGCATCAAACTTTCAATGTAGATTTATTCTTATGAGGAGCTTTTCTGAATTATTTTGGGAGGTCATTGGAGAAGAATAAGGGGGGGGAGAACGAGAGGCTGTTTCCCCCCTTCCTTGAATTCAAATAAATGGGTTTCTGTGCATTTTAGCATATTTTATTCAAACTTTAGACATAGGAGCAATATCTTGAGGCGCCTGCATGATTAGTTGTGGGTTTTCATTGTTTAAGCATAAAGGGAGGGAGGAATAGGGGTAACGCCCCATAATTTATGTAAATACTTTTTTTCAGGCAGAATTTACTGATTTACTTCAAATTTTATAAATAAATTCATTCTGGAAAGTGCTTCCCTAATTAGTTTTGGGGGTTAATTCAATAAGAACAATAGGAAGAAAGGGGAGGGATCCCGCCTAATTATGGCAAATGGGTTTTTCATGCAGAATTAACCGATTTGCTATAAATCTTGGATTTGTTCATTCTAATGAAGCGCTTTACTGATTAATTTTGGTGGTTCTTCGGTTAAATATAAGGGGAAAACTTACAATTTATTTCCTTCCTTAAATTAGATAAATTGGTTTTAATAAAGAATTATCCAATTTGCTTAAAATTTTGGACATGAATTCATTTGATCAGGTGCTTCTTTAATTAATTTGGGTTTTTTCTATTGGTTAAATATAATATGGTAGTGAACATTTTATTGCCTTCCTTAAATTAGATAAATGGGTTTTTATGCAGATTTATCCGATTTGCCGTAAATTTATAATATAGTTTTTTTTTTCTTTATAAGGCGAATTCCCTGAATTATTTTCAGGGTTTAATGATTAAGTATAAAGGGTGGAATAGGGGATTACACTCCTTAAATCAGATGAATGTTTTTTTGAGCAGAATAATCCGATTTACTTCAAATTTTGGATAATTGTTTAATTTTATAAAGCGTATCTGTTATTAGTTTTGGGGGTTCAATGGTTAAGTATAATTGGGGAAAATGAGAAAAAGTAATCCAACTTACTTCATTTTTCGAGGGTGTTATTCTTTAAAAAAGTAAGACCGTAATACACAATTAGTGTAAACAGCTTGTGAATGCAAAGCCATCAATTTAATTGGGCAATATTATTTTTAATAATGATCCCGACTACTGCTCCATAGTTACCCTTGTGCAAAGTGGTTTTGTCATCACCCTTATATAATGTATTTTATTCGAAGGGTTGTAGAATATTGTCAGAGGTTTGCACAGGCCGGAATTTCGAGGCCTGGGCCCCGCCCTTCCCGAAGGAAAGTTATTTTGCCGTGACCTGGTGTAAAAATTAAAAATTCAGCCCGAGCCCTGCCTGTACAAAAATTAGTGAAAAGAGACTCAGTCCGGCTCAATTTGGCCCCACTCAATTTCTTCCAAAAATTGATATTTTACTTAACATACAATTAGGATTCCTTTAAAAAATACTGCATACATATTTATTGGATAAATTTGCAATGTATTTTTAAATTTCGATGTGTTCACAGAATGGTAAATACACAGTGTATTATTGATTATTTAGATTTTTAAACCTTTCAATATTCAGATAGGGATTCATTAAATAATTAATGCAGTTTGGAATAAAAGAAAAAAAGGAGAGTTATAAACATCTTAACTATTGAATCTGTTCAGTAAAATTAGATTTGAGAATATGTTTCACGGTCATTCCTTAAGGCTTTTCTTAAATCTAAAAGAGCTGCATCCTAACACATTTAAGAATTAATTTATTTTCGGAAATGCATAAGATTAACAGGCACTCTCACTCAGAAAATGTGTAACCGAATGGCGTTATCCATTTTTTTATATAAAAACGATGTACCTTTGAGAAAATACTATTAAAACCACGTTTTGAATCTAATATCCGCTTACGACTTTACGGAAAAGAAAACTTGACGCCGTGACAAGAATAGCTTATATGTCGACAGGTAATTAATTTCTCAAAAATGGAAAACGCTGTTCGATTCCAAATTATGTTCAGTTCCGATCTGGCTCGAATATGCAATAATAATAGTAATAATAATAATAATAATAATAATAATAATAATAAATGCAAGTCTGATCTCAGTTGGCACGAGTCTGCAGAAAAAAAAATAAGCAAACGCCATGTCCAATGCATCATGTCTCTACGGTGGAGATGCTAAATTTCTGTATTGATGTTATACTCTTTACACACATTTATACTTATTCTTATGAAAGACATGTTTTTTACCGGCCAAACCCAATTTCGAGCCAAATTATTTTATCCTAACGCCAATTGGATAAACTAGTTTTTCCTACGCCAAACTTGTTTATCTAAATGTTCATAGGATAAACTAGTTTTTCCTACGCCAAACTTGTTTATCTAAATGTCCATAGGATAAACTAGTTTTTCCTAGGTGAAAGGGTAATCATTGATTTTTTCCTTCATACTTAACCATTAAATCCCCAAAACTATTCAGGGAATAGTTTTATCAGAAAGAATCTACATTAAAAAAGTTGAAACAAATTCATCAATTCTGCGTCAAATACCATTTATCTAAATTATGTTGTGTTACTTACATTGCCCTTTCTTTTAGACTTAAACAATAAACATCCACAACTAATCACGGAGGCGCCTTGTCACAATGATCTTATATCTAAAATTTTAAATGAAAACTGACAATTCTGCATGATAAATCCATTTCTCTAAATTAACGGTGGGAGATTAGCCTCCCTTTCGCCCCCCTTTTATTCTTATCCAATGAATTTCCAAAATTAATCAGAAAAGTACCTTATCAGAATGAACGTACATCCAAAATTTGAAGGAAATCGGATATCTGTATCAAGAGTTATCGCGTTACGTACATACGTACGCACAAACATACATACATGTGTACATACATGCGTACATGCATATACAGAACCTGTGAGCCCATTATTTCTCTGGCTTTCACGCCTGTGAGCTAAAAACACGTAAAACTACATTGGCCTAGGATAAACTAGATCAGCCTAGGACAAACAATAATATTGGCGTTGAGGTGGTCATTGAATTCAATAAAATCGCGCCAAATTGAATTGGCCTAGGATAAACTAGTTCAGACCAATAAACAGCAGTCTAAACTAGTTTATCCTAAAAGAGTTAGGCCAAACTAGTTTGGCCTAGGAAAATCTAGTTTATCCTATGGGTTTTAGGATAGACTAGTTTGGCCTAGGAAAAAATAGTTTGTTCGATGGGCATTAGAATAGACCGGTTTGTCCTAGGAAAAACTAGTTTATCCGATGGGGGTTAGGATAAACCGGTTTGGCCTAGGAAAAACTAGTTTATCCGATGGGCGTTAGGATAGACCGGTTTGGCCTAGGCCAATCTAATTTGGCCTAAAATCGGGTTTGGCCTGTAACACATATATATATATATATATATATATATATAATTATATGTATGTATATAACAAGGAATATAAAAGCTTCATTTTTCTTCAGGCACATGCCGGAAAGACTTTTACAAAGCAGAGTGGTAAAAATAAAAATTATCAATTAGATTTCATTTTATTTCATTTATGCGTTAAATGTCTATATATATATATATATATATATATATACATATGTGTAAGCATGTGTGAGCGTACACGTATAGTGTAGGTATGTGCACGTATGTATTTGATATAGAATATCTCTTTTATATCACATAAGATTCTGTATAATGTCTTTGCTACAATGTAGATATGAATGACTGAATTACATTTGCATGCATAAAGCTGAAATTGCGGTGCCTGAAGCAGTGCAATGAGACAGCTAATGATTTCATCTATTAAATGTACACATTCACTCAGCTAAATAGAAGGTGCTTGCAGCATACACCGCACGTTATCCGCATGTATCTCCATCATTAATCAAGAATTCTAGCTAAAGGCAAACTAATATCTCATCTTAAAATGATTAAATTTAAGTGGTGTGGATGATCAAGACATTATGAAAGGTATACGAATGTTGCATTAAAGGCACCATTTGTTTTAAAACTTGGGTTTTCATAATGACCATTTCTATGTTCAAATTCAAAAATACCATAAAAAAACAAAAAAACTGATTTATCCAAAAATATTTTATATATATATATATATAATAAAAAACAATTGTCTTCCCAATACCTGTCTTCTTCTGTCTCTTGTATTACTTTATGATTTATATGCAGTGTGACCACTCTCAACGGTGGCCAATGACTAATTTTTAAACAGTTAGTCATAGACATACGGTTGAAATAACAAAAGTGTTTTTAAAAAGGTAAAGAAGTAATTTTTAAGCTATTTAGGTTAAAATAAATTTCCTAAACAATTACGAAAAATTCACTTTTATACGGTCTCCCTATCCTATAAATGAGATTCAGTAAATTTTTACCACTCATCTAACATGTAACACAAAAAAAAAATCCCATTTATCTGCGATTAAAACTGACCGAGTAATATCTGTTTAAAGTTGAAGTATCTTTTGCTGCAAATGAGGAGCCAGTCACAATTTTACTGGAAATAAAAATAAACGTCAGTTATGAAATTTAACATTAAACATTGAGAGTGAAATATATTTGTACAATATTAGATTTTAATTTATATTGATGTTTACATATTAAAGAAAAATATGAAATTTGTATTAAAAATATAAGTAAAAAGAGCAGAAATTTTATTAAATTAAATTATGAACAAAATGATTCAACAACAGTCAAAATGATTCACATTTAAAATTCTATTAGATTACTTAACCTAATAGAATTTGGTCTATTTCCATAAAATAAATAAATCGTCTGCCCCTAAAATCGAATTAATGTTATATTATTGTCATTGGATATAAATAAGTATGCGAATTTAACCTCGATCGGATATTTGGAAATTAGTTCAGAAATTTAAATACAAATTTTGAACTAAAAAAATATATACGAATGTTATAAGTAAAATAAAAGTTTATCAAAATAACACACATCTAAAGAATAAAATCATGAAAAGAAACAGTTTCATTTTCTTAAAAAATAAAGTATATGCAAAAATACAATTCAGGATGTGAATATCAAAACTCGCTATATCGCTTTTTTATCAGTCTATACCAATCTGCACTACTGTAGTACTACTATCTCCAAATTTTAACAAAAACCAATGGATGCATTTAAATTATTTCGCAATTTCTCAAAATTTGTTTTTTCTTTTGGCTAAAGAGAATTTTGAAACATTCGTCATCAATTATTTAAGTCAAACTAGAAGTTCATTAATTAAAACTAACAGTACCGTAAAACTGATTTCAGCATCTTCAGTTAAATCGCTTTGTAAATATTTCTTTGCTTCATTTAAAACACTTTTGTAACTAGGACTACATGTCTGTGAAAAATGGTTTAGCAATTAGCCATTGGACAGCGTTGGAAATGGGTGCAATTTATAGTACTTTAAGCATTTAATGCACGTTCTCTTAAACTCTAGTCCAACTCATCCGTTTTAATATCTAGAAAAATGGTTTAAGTCATTTAATTAAAAGTTTCATAACACGGTCAATTTTAATGTTAGGATCTTTTTTGTAATGCTTGTTAGAATGGTGGAAACGTTTTACTAAACATCACTTATAGGACCGGGAAACTATATAAAAATGTAATTTTTGGATTTTTTTTTTATATTTATATGTATATATGTTTTTTGACCGAGTCGATTCAAAAACATTTCTTTACCTTTTTTGAAGCTTTTTTGCAATTGGAATTATATGTCTATAGAGATTGTGTTCTAATACCTAACGAAGCGTTGTGGTCCATTAGACAGTGCAATATAAACAACCCTATAGGTCATAAAAGATCGCTTGTTATCCTAAGTCGAGATGACGGCTTTGCATCCCCTTCCATAAGAAGGAGGTGAGGGTTACCTTAAGAGCGTACACTAGTCACGCGGTAAAAGCCGAGCTCTAATGTAAAGTCTATGGGGGCGTTCTTTTCGAATATCTCGTTCAAATTTTAATATTTTGACATGGTTTTTTTTGCATAGGATAGTTCAGGGCGATCCACAACCGGCCTAGTTTTTACTTTTTCGATTTTGCTTATATATTTTTCATATTACGATAGTTTCAATTTCAGAACCGGTTTAAACCTGTTCCGAAAGTTTATATAATTGTTTAAAGAAAATCTGAAACGAAAACTGAAAAAGTAAAAACTAGGCCGGTTGTGGATCGCCATCAGCTATCTTGTACAAAAAAACATGTAAAAATATTAAAATTTCAGCGAGATATTAGAAAAGAACGCCCCCATAGACTTTACATTAGCGTACGGCTTTTACCGCGTGACTAGTGTGTGCTCTTAATGCTCATTGTTGTGGGAATTCTAAATTCAAAATTTCCTTTTTTTTCTGACAACCTTTTTCATTTATTGCTTCTTCTGATTACTGTTTATTGCTTATTTCTTATTTATTGCTTATTCTAATTAATGTCATTGAGCCCTTGCATTTGGCACCGGAATCAATGAATTTTCTTTTTATTTATTATATTTTTATTTAATCGTGGTTTTATTATTTTGCTTTTAATTTATACTTCTATTTCTATTACTTGTATTGTCCTGTTGGACCCGAACGTTTGCTTGATATGTCAACCATTTCTTTTGCAGGAATTTTATTAAACAATGTTCACTCTTGCTAATACGTCTATTCATTCCTAAATGGACTCATCGAATCCGAAAAGAAGTCAACGCAACCAGCGAAGCTTGCGTGGGAATTCAAGAACTCTGCATTGGTCATTGGACATGTCTATGAATGGCGATTTAGAAATTAGTCATTGGCCACTTTTGAGAGTATCCACACCATGGAATATTACTGAATTAATTACTTATTGTAAGATATAGTTGAATGATGATAACTTTCATTAATATCGCTTTCAATTTACAAACGCATCCAAAAATTGGTTTTCAAAGCTTTTTAAACTTAGAAACTACTTAATTATGAACACATAATTAAGAAAATATTTTGAAACCGTATTCTCACCAAAATAAATAAATAATAAAATAAATAAATGAATAAAATAAAAGAATAAAAATAAAATAAAAGAAGGAAAATAGGAAGGAAAGAAGGAAATAGAACTCATTTTTATTTAGACGCAATCATTAAATATTTGTACGTTGGAATTATACGAATTTTAATGTTTTCAAAAAATGTGCAAACAACAGGCCATGTTAAAGACAAGATAAATACGATCCTCTCCAGCGATATTATTATAAACAAAGCAAGAAATATGTTTTATTTTCTGAAAAGCTCAAATTAAATCAGTCGTAAAAGTGTTCATTGATAATTAATACTAATTGACATAAATCAATTTCTTCTTTAATAATTTAGTAATTTGGTAGATATTTAGTAAGTGCATTTATTATTTCTTGTACTATTTAGTATTTGGTAACTATTCAGTAATTTATTATCTTATTGCTTCGGTCAAAGAAGTTTTGTCGTATACACTTAATAAGTAAGAAAAATCATGTGTTATGCATACATTATGAAGCAATTTAAAACATTTCCTGGAACTTTTAACAATTTTTTTTATTTAGGGGAATAAGGTTAACTGTCCATTGCCTCCAATGCTTTTGAATTGCTCTGTTGGTTGATATATATACTATATAATGAGAAAACTTTGTTTATCAAGAAAATTAACTGGTTGAAATTTCTCTTTCACCAATTTATACTAATAGATTGAAGCATACTTGAATTTTTGTGTTCAGTCCAACAGTTTACCTAGTACCTTAATTACAAGTCAGTATTTTACTAAAATTACTGCAAATCGCTTGTTATTACTTGCAAAAAAAAAAAAAAAACTATTAAAACTACTTAAGGCACATTTCCAGAAATTATCATCCATAGGTGACCAGACCATGTAGCTAATAATTTTCGTGACTCTGTGTATAAAATTTTATCTATATTCTACAAGCATTTCTTAGAAAATTGAAAGCAGTTCTACGTAAAAATGCATAGCTTATTTAAAAAACAACTTTAGGTAATTTAAGTTCATATTTAATAATTTTTACTAGCTCTTTAATAACCCTGCGTATCAACTATAGCATTTATACCATAGCATTATTACCAACTATAGTATTATTACCATATAATATGCATACATTTAGTGAAACTTAAAAAAGCATGTTATTATTAAAAAGGTGTGTCATCCATCCACCAGTCATCATCGATACTGCAGTACTTCGGATAGAACATACTTTTTGAAATATTTTGCGTGTCTCTGTTAATACTATGCATTTCATATTATACGTAAAATATTAATCCCCAGCGGTTTATATGAATTTAATTATACATTAAATCGTTTAACATAATTAAAATATATCGCAAACAATCCTACCCTCTTTATTATTGTGTAATGGAATATTTTTGCGTGGCCCTGTAAACAAATAATAACTATTACTTTCACTGCATATTTTACGAAATGCATATTTTAGTGCACTTCGCAAATGCATATAAATTTGAATATGCTTCACAGGTTGTAACACCTTTCAATTTATTTGAAATAGTTCTTTCTTTTAGGCCGTAATGTAATGGAAAACTTTTGACTATCTCAGTAAACAAAATAGTGATGGTAAAAACTTCATTTTCAAAAAGGTTCGTGCTAAGGTAAACATCAATAACATTCAAAACTCTCATGGCAATTGGAGTATACTTATGAGAGTTAGGCACCAGACGGCCAGATGACCAGACAAACCGAAAGCATAAACACTTTTCAACTTTGCTGTGTTAAAAAATATTCATTCATCTGGCTTGGACCTTTTTAAATGTTTGCGAAAATACTACAGCGCATCATACGGGTGCAACTTATTTTAGAAACTATTTCGGTTTTAGGGGAAGCTTAAAATGGATTTTTGTATAATTTTGTAGAAATTTTGTCGATCTTTTGTATATCGATCACTTATGCCGTGTCAGAATTTTCATTTTCTGCCAGTTTTAATTAATATCATATTCAAGATTAAGTAATTTTTTTTTTAATTATTAGTGTATTTCTTAATATTTATTAAAACACTAGTTTTTAAAAATTGGAACGCTAAATGAAAAAATGCTAAAAACACATTCAAAAACTTGAAATATCATATACGGCTTAAGAAATACTACACTAAATTATGCTGCAGTTAAAAAAAATGATTTTTTTTAATGAATGTCAAAAAATTATCGCGGAAAGCAATATAATTAATGTATATACAGGGTGTTTCGCTACCAGATCGACAAACTTTGAGGGGTGATAGTAGACATGAAGACAAACATTATTAAATAGGAAACCATGGCGCGCAAACGTCTTCTGTAGGAGCTAAGGGCCATTAAAGTTTAAGATCCAAAAATTCAAACGATGATAAAAACCGGAAAAAAGTGTCGATTCGTTTGCGGTTTTCGCTAAAATCATTCTCTATACCACGTTTTGTTTGTAAAAAAAATTTAAGAGGGCGCTTTAGACTTTAGAGGGCGCTTTAGACTTTAGAGTAAAGAACAATTACTTTTTACCATTATTTTGTGCATGGAATTGAAATTACTTTAATGTTTGGACTTTAACTTAAATTTTAATCCCAAAATCGGAATTATTGGGATCGGGTAACTGGCGAAAATTTAACTGTTAAGAGAGGGGCGGATTTTAAACATTCATAAACATTATACAAACTGATCGATTTTGTTGCGGTTTGCGTCTCGTTCGTTCCCTTGGTAATTATTTTATTAAAAAATTCTTACAGCTCTTGTGTATCCAGTTTTTGATAGATGGCGCTTCCGACACATCTCCGACATTTCAATGGCATTATTCCTGTTTGTTTTATTACCAGAGCAACATACTTACAGGAAGTGTTAGGGATGCAAAGCGACGCGGAATCACATAGGAATGTAGTATTGAAAAGGCCTTTTAAGCTAGCTGTGGTTAAAAGAAGCAGAGAAAACAGCAACAGAAACAGGTAGTGAAACAGCAACTCGTTGATGTGGCAGAAAGCAATTTAGTTAAAGGTTTTACTACAAAAGGTATCCGAAATTACGACATGAAGTTGTCGGGCATGCTTGACAGCAGCGTCGCATGCAATTCCTTTCGCTTTGAAATATTCCTGGCATCTCGGATAGCTTTCTGGCAGCTACACAAATACGAGCTGACAGGTCTTCCACTGACGGTACAGGAGTCTCATACATTCGACTTTTCATTTGATTTCAGCAGAAGAAGTCCATACAGATTCAGATTCAGATTGAGCCAGGTTGTGATGGGGGGGGGCTTCCAATTATTTTGAGCTCAATTAGCCCCACCTTGTAGCGGAGATTATCGATACATATCTTTTCCTCTTCATAAAAGCAATAATTATTTCCCTTTAATAAATTCTTTGGTTTATTTTAATTTCCCTTTTCACTAATAAACCCAGTAGTTTAAATTAATTCTACATTTAATAGTTAAGTTCTAACTTTCATACTCCCACTAATAGAAGTAAAACTTTTCATCTTTTGGAGCTCTCTGTATAAAATTAATAATACATCTTCCTTTCTCACAAATTTTCTGTTGTGTCTGGAAACACATCTGCCCATAGAAACCGCACTTATTAACAAAAGAAAGAAAGCTCTGGGCTTAGTTCATCATAATCTCTTATCCGTTACATTTTTATTAACATCTGTCTTACACACCCTGTTTTCATTCTCACAATTAATGCTTAAACCTAGAAATACTTTTATCTCTGTTTATCCTGACTCTGCCTTCTTTCTGTTCAATTGCGCATCTGGATAATATAATTGTGGTCAGCAAAACTTCAATTTAAGTAACGGCCTGCTTTGCCCTTGTCTACTTCCCAAGCTTAAAATATTCCTTTAACCCTATAAAATATGCGCAGATGTGAAAATGATCTGTGGGTTCCCAGACCGCAAAGGTTTGCTGATGCTGAATGTGTGGTTTATCAAATATCGCCAAAATTCTTTGTATGAAAAACTTCTTATGCCTTTTGGCGATAAGGGCTGTGACGTTTGTGTATCACTCCACTGATTGCCATCGTATTGACGAGATGTAGCTCTTGAGAGCTCTGAGAAGTTCTCCCCTTATGGGGAGCCTGCAGTCTGTTAAGTATTGTGAAATAAATGCGTCCTAAAATGTAAGTCGCTTTTCGGAGTTTTTTTTGTGTGTGCTTCTTTTGGTAAATCACCTGGGCCTATGAACTAACACCTTTACACACCTAGCAATGTTTATTTTTAAAAAAATACAGAAAAAATATACAGTAATAAAATAAAGGTATGTAACAAAAAGTAATTGATATAATGAAGTAGGTGCGACGATCTAGGAGGCCAACGAACCGGATCACCACTACCTATCCACCGCTGGCCACATGTTACGTTTAGGTGTCTGCGAACATCATTGGTAAAATGTGGAGGAGCCCCATCGTGCTATAGAGTGGCGCAACGAAAGAGGAACATGTGCTTTTACCAGAAGTTCTGACAGAACGTGTTGTAGAAATATCAAGTGGCTTTTTTCTCTGCTTCTTTTAACCCTAACTCGTAAAAAGGATATTTTTGACATTACATTATATTATGATTCGGAGTCGTCTTGGCATCCCTAACACTTCCTGGAAGTATGTTGCTCTGGTAGTAAAACAAACAGGGGTAATGCCATTGAAATTTCGGAGATGTATCGAAAGCGCTCTCTATCAAAAACTGGAAACACAAGAGCTGTAAGTCTTTTTTAATAAAATAATTACCAAGGGAATGAACTACACGCAAACCGCAACAAAATCGATGAGTTTGTATAATGTTTATGAATGTTTAAAATCCACCCCTCTGTTCACAGTTAAATTTTCGCCAGTTACCCGATCAAAATGTTTTCGATTTTGGGATTAAAATTTAAGTTAAAGTCTAAACTTTAAAATAATTTTAATTCCATGCACAAAATAACGGTAAAAAGTAGTTGTTCTTTACGCTAAAGTCTAAAGCGCCCTCTATCGACAATTTTTGAACGCAACCTTTAAAAATTTTTTACAAACAAAACTTGATATAGAGAATGATTTTTGCGAAAACCGCAAACGAATCCACCCTTTTTTCCGTTTTTTATAATCGTTTGAAGTTTTGGACCTTAAACTTTAATGGCTCCTGGCTCCTACGGAAGAGGTTTGCGCCCCATAATTTCCTATTTAATAGTGTTTGTCTTCATGTCTACTATCACCTCTCAAAGTTTGTCGGTTCTAGTAGCGAAACACCCTGTGTATATATATATATAAGAAATCGTAAATTCTAAAAGATAATGCAGGAAAGAAATTAATATACTAGACTAACTATTTGAAACAAATTTTTTTTTTTCAAATGTAACACAAAAAATGCTAAAAATTGCATTAAATATTGTAACTTAAAAATCACAGAAAAAAAACGACTATACTTTGTTAAAAGTTTATAAATGAATTCCTTTAACGAATTAATGCATTTTTCATGTTTTTATGCTTAAACGTTTTTCTTTCAAAGCTCTACAATCTATTAAATAAATAAATTTATTGAAATTCAATTTATATGTCTGTGTTACCTTCTTTTCCATGAACACGCTCGAAATTGCACTTTTGATTGTCTAAAACATATCTTGTTTTAAATTACAGGCGTCTCTCTTTATTAAAATTATTAATTCTTGTATTTTTTTTAAATCCTTGTTATATACAAATATTCTTTACTTTTCTGAACAATATATTGAACTTTTTCTTTCGTTTTAAAAGATACATAAAAAAAAGAATCTTTAGAAATTTATTTAAAAAAACAACATTAAACTAAAAGTAGGTCCAAAATGTTTTTATATTGCTGTTCTTTATAATTACAAAAATCTTACTTATCAATTTCTTTTAAGATTTAAACATTTATAAAAGAAAAGAAAAAGCAGGCACATGTGTTTTTTATATTTTTTTTATGATATAGCTCCTAAAAAGGAATATAAATTTATGTCTTTTATTTTTATAAGCCGAACTACATTGAAAATTCAGTAAAATGGCTGAAAGAGGTATTTCAGGAAAAGAACATGAAATTGTTGCATGCTCTTTTCCGTAAAATGATAAAGAAATAAAACAATACTGATACTAGTTTTCTCAAAAATGTAGTAGCATAAAAGAAAATTCAAATATATATATATATATATATATATAGCTACAATTTAAAATGAATCAATCATTTATCAGACAGATATAGAGTTAAGGAATGCTGAAATACAGCTTTAAAATAGAGGTCGATTAGTTAAAATTTTATTTTGTAAAATAGCTTAGAAAAACTTGGTGATTACCCACGTTTTTTTTTTTTTTTTTTTTTTTTCAAGAAATTTTCTGACAGACACAAATACTTCGTAAATATAAAAAGGTTCATTTGTAGAAATAATATATACTTTAAAAAATCTGGGTGATAAATATTCTAAAATTTTTATTTAATGAGAAGTAGGTTTTATGGTTTTATGAAATATTAAAAACCAATGTTATAAAATTTAAAGCAAACCATTAAATGTACGAAAATAAAAACAATTGCATGTGTTTTCTTTGATAATATCAACATATTTTACCTTTTATTACTTTGTAAGATCTATTTTAAATCTGTAAACTATAATAAGGGGATTTAAATTGTATGCTATGTGAAAATTTTTTCTGTATTTGAAAATAAGTGCAAACCATAAGAAAAGGATGCCATAATCATTAAAAAAGTGTAATAATCATTTTCAATTTACCATTATTTTATAAATATGTATGCTTTAAAAATTTACAATTATATTTTAAAATAGTTGAGATTTAAAATTAATATGGAAGATGTGAAATAATATTTTATGTAAAAAATAACATTCTACTTTATATACTAACTACCTTATATACAGAGAGGATTTTTTTTTGTATTTTGTGAGCTCCTGTTAATGATGACGTCCTTCTTTGTTTGTCCTTAGCTGAAATGCGCCCTTGCTAAGTGAAAGGCTGGGCAAGCCTGGTATAGATGATATAACAACACAAAGTAAATATCCCTAAAACTAAAGAAAAAATATTTTTACACGTTTAAGCTCCATTAATGAACTTCTTATACGGACATCATTTGTCAACATATTCAAATGTACAACAAAGGGCGTAAATTTAACTTCCGAAAGTATAAATGGATAGTTATTGCCCTTCATTAATACGAACTGGATTTTTGAAAAAAACTGTATGTCATTATTTTTAAATGATGACAATCAAAACGATGAAAAGTGTTTTTAGTTAAAGAATTTATCCGGTAAAAATGATGTAATATTTTTTCGTGTAAAGCATTTCAGTGAATGCTTTACACGCTGTTTTAATCAGAAAACATTACTGTAGTTTTAGTATATTAAATTCGTAGAGTGAAGTTACCTGCTTCGAAAAAACAAATCCTGAAATAAAAATATACATTTCAAAATTAATATTTTGCATTAATATTAACTTACATTTTAAATGCATCTTCTTCTTACTTGAAATTTAGCATTTAATAAAAATAATGTTTCAATATTTTTTTAAATGTACTGTAGTATTTGATTTCATTAAGCGATTTCCTGTTTTAAATATATTAAAATGCTTAATTTTGCATGATTCATGACGTGAAAGATTTTTTTTCTCTTGACAAGTATTATTTCGTATGAAAAACTAACCTGGTGGTCATATTTTAAATCATTAGTCAGATTCTTTCATAAAATGGTAGCATTTTATAGCAGTTATAGAAAATAGCGTGATTTTCACAGAATTTATCCTTCGCAAATACATGTTTAACACCTTTTTACCTTACAATCTAGCAGCAAGCAACTTGATTTCTTCCATAATCAGCATTAAGTTTCGAGAGATTTCTTAGTCTGATGAATATTTCGATGTTAATGTTAGATCTACCAGCTGTTGAAAGTATGGTGCCGTGAAATTTAAATTTTATAAACATTTGAAAGTTAAAGATTTTACTTTTTTATTTATTTTTGAACTACGTTGTTTCGCTATATTTGATTTTTTTTACATCATTTATCTTTTTCTTTCCCAAAAAAGGAATTTTTTCGAATATAAATATTATTGTATGCCTATTTTTTAACCAATTGAAAGACACATCTGAAGTTTTTTGTTAATAGCTTTAGCTTAAAAATATTTACTAATATAGCTCTTGAAATAATATTCTTTGACACGGAAACATAAATCAATAATCATGGACAGATTAAATATAAAATTGAACAAATATAACTAATAAAATTAAAATAACAGAAATGTAAATTTATTCTTTATTTTATCTTAGAAAACAGATTTTATCTTAGAAATTTCATGTTCACGAAAGGAATTTAAATGATCTCCTATATATATATATATATATATATAACATAAGCAAATTGGGATCATCAGAAGTGTTTTTATTATAAAGAACGATAAAAGGTTAACAACACAAGATTTTTATCATCGAAATATTTAGCTTGATTGATGAATTTATTCTTCTTTAAATGTTATGTGGACGAAGTCACGGGTAACAGCTAGTTTAATATAGTTATCATTTAGTGCCACACAAGGCTAAGAAAATATCTCGGACATTATCACACGACTTGTAACCAGTGTTATGTGCTCTTGAAATTTTTAAACATAATGACTGCTGCCGACCAATGCGAAGTATCTAAGATATTACATATGTACGTTACAATCAATTCGATGAATTTAACTTTAATATTCTTTGCATGAAATTGTTTTTCAGACACATTTTCATTAGATCTGAAGAGATGTGTACTGTTTAGATAACAGAGTGTTGTGTCGTGATTGTACAACATTTTCAAAATGTTTCTTGTATGAAAACTATTATTCAGGCTTACTTTTTTAAGAAATTCTATTCAAAGTGAAAATCCGATGTTCGCTGTTTGGATACCAGTTTGGGGCTGCGGTGTGATTCTGCTGCATTTTCAGGATTTTTCGTGTACAAATCTATTATTCAAGCTGACTTTTCCCTTAAAATCTTGCCTGAAGGTATATCTTGTCTGACAATTTGACCACCGTTGGTTAATCTTCAACAAAGTGCTTTTCTCGTTTTCTAATAAAAATAATTTTTTACAACAGTGGTTTAAAAGAGTGTAGAACTGCCGTAGTATATCCCCGTTTCATGAAAAAAAAAATTTCATTTCAAAATCGAATGATAAATGTAGGGGAAAAAATCTAAAATTACCCCATTAAGGAAAGAATCTTGTGTAAAATAACACAAATGTTTAAATAAAATTTTCCCCTATTCAATGTTTACCGTATATTTTGTATTACACATGCTTTAATAATATTTTAAATCCAAGCGGGGCAATAAAAAATATATTTTTGAAAAAAGTGTAGAAAGGATCATTTTCTTCCCACCAAAGGACGAAATGACCCATCATTTAAAAATCATTGTAAATTGGTCTGGTTCTTTCTTTTTTAGATTTAACAGTTTTTAAGTGGATTTTCTTAACTGCGGTCGGTTTTATTTTCTATTTCTATTCTTTATTTTTAGTTTTCTAGATGAGCTGATTTTTAAAAGTATTCTTTGTTGGAATTATACTTCCACACATTTTTTTTCCACGAAGTGCTTGATTCTATTGTTTTTGGAGATGATAGGACAACATGTGGACTCAAAAACAAAGATTTAGGCCAGTCACACATTTGTCTCTCATGATAGCAAAGACCCGGTGTAGAATTTTCTTCAGCTATTGAAATTCTACTAAAACGTACCACATAATGGATAATTTTATCCCGCAACATGGCGCAGATTTAAGTGATATATCTGCATGCCGCTGAAAAATATAACAAACATAGCAAGTGCAATAATAGCAGAATTATAACTAAATTAATAACAGTAATTATAACTAAAAATATATTCTAGCAATTAAACGGAATCACATTCCGGTACATGGAAGATTATATATCTAAATAAATATGAAAGCTAGTGCTTATCTTATAACAGATGTCGTAAAATCCAATTTTTCAAAGAATACGAATCAGACGGGCATTACTCTGATCGTTTGAATACCGCCATTGCCACTTCTTCACTTGGCACAACTAGTTTATGTGTTACCCTGTACTTAGCGTGACTTGTCTCGTATAAAATATATGTGGATCGTTTAGACCGCTAAAATAATTTACGCCACTTTCCACTATACATTTATTTAAGTTTTTAAAAATAGTATTATTTATAATGACATAATTAGAAACAAAAAAGCTAGAAAGATGAATGATAATATATTAATGCAAATAAAACATTTTTTAATATTAAATTACATATTTATTTTACATACACTTTTTATAATCTCCATTAAATTCATCAATTTTTTTTAATATATTTCATTTTATCAAATTTATTCTTACTGCAATTTTATTTAAAGAAACTCATGCGTAAAAATCTAGATGAATGTTAATATTTTCAGAAGGAATAAAAAATTGTATGTATGTAACTGTATATTTTAAAAACAAACGCACGTCTAAAAGTAATGACACATGTTTCTTGTGTTTTAGTTTTTTTATTTCCTTTGTTTAACGTTACTTATGGAAAGTGCTCTTTGTTTAGGTTTTAAAACATTGTTTTTCGTAGTTTTCAGTTTTTGTTAAAAAAAAAATGTAATAAATTCGAATATATATGAATTTCTGATTTTCCTGTATCGAGTTTTATTTTGTTACATTTTTTTTTAAAATGTCAAATGTTTATGTACCTAATCTAAATTGAGTTTTTGTCTTTGATGCTGTAATTTTTAAAATTTTCTTACAGCTTGATAACTATTTATAGCATTTTACTTCAAAATGTTAACTTAAAAAATAATGCTTTTAACAAACACAAACAATAAAAACCTATATGATAAGCCCAAAACAATAAAAAGAAAAAATAAATCTACAAATATAGACGATTTTTTTATAACCAAGTGAATGTGTAATAAAGATTATGCAACATTTATTTAATTCCTGTTATTTTCAACTATTTTTTTAGAAAATGTATCAAAGAAGTAACATTTAAAGCATTCTATACATATTTTTGCATAGTTTAAATTTTCAAGAATTACTCAAATGCATAAAAATTGAATAAACGCAAGATTTACATTTCTGTTTTTAATATTACTTGTTATTGTAGATAGTTTTTTAAAAAAACATTCTTTATGTTATTATCGCATATTTGATGCAATATACATGAGGTGTACTACACCACAATATTAATTTGATTTTCTTTCAGTTTCGTGTTAAAATAACATCGCTGGAATTTCTGCTATGATATTTATACGAAACAATGGTGGAAATACAGAATGTTCTTTTATAATGATAACAAAAACAAAGTACATTTTTTCATGCTAATATTTTAAAGATAGTTTTAAACACTGAAATAAAATATTGTAAATGATTAAAAAATAATTGTTACATCCAGATATGCCAGATTATGCCAGATATGCCAGATATCCAGAAATTACAAGTGTCACATTCTTATATGCACCACTCTATAAATTCAAGATGAATATCGCGGTGCGAGAATGATAAAAAAAAATTGCATATTTAGTACATAATTTATCTGAAAACTACAGCAATAAAAAAATTATATACATACACGGAGTGAATCAAAAAGCAGTGTTGTAGTTGTATATATATTTTTTCATTCACATCTATTAGACTTAAAATGCGTGGTATTATAGAAGTAAAAATACTCTACTTATATAATAGTATCCATTTTTAATTGGCTGATTGCAACCAGGGATGTGAAGCTAAAACAATCGACATTCAATTTCAGGCAAAAGAAAGCCGTACACCCCAAAAAATCTGTATTACTCGAATAATGTTTATGAGGTCGTTTTGCATTGCATGGACATCAGCAATGCTCTGTAAGAAATTTGAAAATGAACAAACGGGAACTGCTGATAAACCTTAGATGAGGAATGAAATAGATTATGGATCGCTTTGTTATTTTTGCCGATTATTGAAGCAATCACTTCTGAGATTTCATCGCCTAAAAGGATGTATTTTTGGCGGTGATCTTTTCTTGCAAATTTTCTGTTTTCATTCTCATTATATATATATACATACATATATACATGGTCGACGGGAGAAGCCAGTTTGGAGCGCATTCTTCCCGCCATCACATGATGATTGAGATATAGTCAATGCTTCAAGAAAAGGTTGCTATTTCTTCGTCTAGTTATATCATATATCTAAGAATTAAACCTAGAAGCATTGCATTGGAAAATATCGGTCACAGATGTAAATCGAGAATAATTTATAAATCGGTTCACTGAGAAAAAAAAAGTTACAGTTTTTCTGATACATTGAACATCTTGTGTAGCTCTGCACATAAAATAATTAATGACTTAAAATATATCAATGTTTATTATGATGTGTTCTCAAGGGATTGACACAAAATACTTACTTATTAGTGCCAAAATACCCAAATTTCCCAACCATTTTTCACGTCAGATATTAAAGTGTTTCATACTATAAAGGTAATCTACGTGGTTCGAGATTCGATGATTTGTATGGCGTTAAATTACCTTTAATATCATAGGTTATATAGCAAACATCAATTTTTTCGAAAATGATGTTCATGTTTTAGTTTAACGATGGCACAAATGTTTAAAAATGTATGGTGATTGAATTTAACTGAAGTTTTGAGTAGAGAACATATAAGGCTGTAATCTATAATAATATTTGCATAAATTTACAAAGACACATTTTGTCAATAAAATCAAAAGGTAAGGGGTGGTATTCAAATATAGAAGTATGTGCAATACTGCATATTCTATATTGACACTAATGAATGGATATATGGATACAGCCCCTCATCTTTTGCTTCGTTTTGGGAATAACGGATTGGGAATAATAGGTTATTCTATCGACGATTTTTTTTCATAATTTTCAGGGTATGTATTTGAGACTTTTACAAAAGTTCCTTATATATTTAGCTAACACGTTATGCAAATTACTATTTAATTGCTGTGAAGCATGCGCAGTGAAGCATTATTTAGTATACCTGCTCATCTTTCCTACAATTTCTACTATTTTTAAATTATGATTACAGGTTATTATTTACAATATTATTTGCCATATTTTCTGAATATATATATATTTCAAATTTTAAAAACTCTGTAAATTATAAGCGAAACACTTGAAAAAGAATTGGAACTGTTTTTAATAAAAAAATTAATTTCTCTACGAGTATACACGATATCCTCATAAAAATGAACTCAGTCTATTACAAAAAGCCACGTAATCATAATATGCAATTTGGATGCTCTTGCTAAATTAGTTTTGACAAGTTTATGCAAAACATCTTCGTTCTATTTCAATTTGTTGGCTTTCACCTATAGGATTTCGAGAAAAAACTTCTCGAAAATATATGGCCTGTACTACTCTGTTTATACACCTTGATCTTCAGAATAATTCCTCAAATATTTTTCTAGATACTTACGAAAACGTCTAAAATCGCAAGTGGCCGATCACCATTGGCCTTATAATGTACACACATTTATAAGTATATATGCACGTATATATTCATGTACATGCATGTATATGTATATATAACACTGGCGCCTCTCTAACGAAAGGGTAGTTAAAAAGGGTAGTAGTAGGTTCCTAAAAGTAGAATTCCAGTGAATTTCAGAGATAATAAAAATAAATGATGACAGATGAGTAACAGGATAAAAAAGCATTTCAAAGTGTATTTCTTCCCTGTGTTCACATGTGTCTCACGTGTATTCTAACGTATCCCTCCAATTTTTCACAAATCAATTTTTTAAATTTAAAAAAGCGAAACAAAATTAAGAACTATAAAGATCATTTTTAAAAAACTACCATGCGCAAAACGAAACTTTATTTATACATTGAATAATTTTTATTTTGACAGATATTAAGTCCGTTATGATAAAAATCCTTAATAATATGAGCTCTTCACAACAACAAGTTCTTCCCAAACACGCTTACTGGAAGGTTTGGACCGATATTTGCGGATTGATCAAATGAATGATGCGTTTATCTGCACGGTTATCAGTATTTTAGTTGTATGAGATGATTTAGAACTTTTCCTTAAAAATCTTTTTTTCAACCTATACTGCTATAGATATAAGAGAAAAATTATTACATGCTTAAAAAAAATACTTATCTGTACTTTAAGCCACCATTCCAGTACATATTATTAAGTTTAAATAAAAGTTTAAAAGATTGCTTTCGAGCATAAAAATTTTGATTGCGTAGTAAAATGTTTTCTCTTTTTTCAGAAAGAAAATTACATTTCAAGTCTGAAAAAGGATATATCTTTGCATTAATTCTAAAATTAAAAGATATAATTTTGAATAAACTTGTATAAATAGAAACAATATGTTATTTGAAATCTAAAAGGAGATGTAAACATTTTTAAATATTCTTTTAAAATATTATCAATCTATTTTGCATTTTTATTTTATATGCTGTATATTTTGAAAAAAAAAAAAATATTAACTCGATTGAATGATATTTTTTATGTGCTAATTTGATAATTTTAATCCGCGATGTAATATACTTTGAAATAATTACTATGTTAAAGCCATACAAATGTCAAATTTGTAAGAAAAAAAATATGTATATCAGTACATTTTAAAAACTAACGTATGCCAAAAAGAAATAACGCAGAACATTTTGCATTTCCAGCCTTTTTAATTCGTTTGTTTCGAAATACATACAGACTTATGCTCTTTTTTAATCATTTAAAAATATTTTTACATAGTTTTAATTTTTACAAATAATAAAATGTATTTAAATTTTATTTCATTTAGTACTGTAGCTTTGAATGTTGCAAATTCTTTTTTTACCTCCTACATCATTTTTGAAACTAATCTCTATAGTACCACTTTTCTTTTGGCATTTTTTTTTAAATTTCCAAACTTTCTGATACTTTAATAAAATTAAAATTCTTGTATTTATAAAAATGTTTTTTCATTAGTATAATATTTCCTAAAACAAATTCCAGATGTAAAATATATGAGAAACTAAAATGCTTAAGAAAGAATAGAAAATCATGCAAATGGAAACAGAATTTAAAAAATAACACAGCATTCCTTGCACTTCGTATTATTTTCATTTCATTTATTTGAAAATAATTCCAGAAAAAAATAGTTTTCTTCAGAAGCATTTCAAACAGATTTTTGCATACTTTTGATTTTTTGAAATTCAAATGTGTTAAAATCAAGTACATTGAAATTGCTGATATTTCTGTTTCAATTTAACATTATTACCGTTTTAAGATTTTAAGAAACAAAATATTTTGCTATCTCATACTTTATGTACTATGCACTAAAAGAAACAGAAGACATATATAATTATTTTTGTTTCCGTTTTGTGTTAAACATGAAATTTAAATTTTCGTCATGCTTTTTCAAAATTGCATAATGTTTACGGTAAAGAATGAGTTAATTTTTTATTTTTTATTGTAAAGGAAACAAGAAATAAATATATCTTTTTTTAGTTTAATGCTTTTGCGATAGCTTAAAAAGGTGTATTAAATATCTCAAACAATTAAAAAAATTACAGAAGATGAAATGTTTTTACAAAATGACGCTCCTATTTATCCATACATCTTTTTCTGAGACAAACATTGCTATTATTTAATCAGAAGGTATCAGATAGAAAGCAACGATACAGTATGTTACAAAACTATAAAAATGTAACGCATTTTGCTATTAAGAAATTTTGCTATTATTAAAGAACTATTTCAATCCCATAAGGAATATTTAATGTCAGTACATCAATTTTTTTTTATTAAAATGTAGCAACTTACGCAAATAAAACATTAACACGGAAAAATAAAACATTAGTATATCACGGAAGTGTCAAAAAGAAATATTACAAAATTATTCGGCCACTTGTAAGTAAAGCAGTTTTTCATATTTAGTAAAGTGTTGCTCCATCATTTCTCTAAATAACTTCAAACATATGATTTGGCATAGAGTTAACTAATTTTTTAAGGAAAGATTCGATAATATTGACCCATTTCTCCATAATGGTCATTTCTAATTCTTATGTTAAATAATATTAGTTGTTATTTTCATATACGTGTCGAGAAAAATAACCCCACAAGTTTTCGGTGGGATTTAAGTCAGGGCTTCACTTTGTCAACGTAAAATGTCAATCTTATCTGTTTTAAGCCCCTATTTTGTACATTTCGATTGATAATTTGAAGTATTATCTTATTGAAACTTCCATTTTGCATCTCCAAAAAGTGGTCCAAAGGGTATTAGACTTCAAAATGGCATCCATGGTAACTGTCCGACTTCATAACACCTTCAAATCTTTGGGCGTTCCAGACCATACTAAAACGCATCACATCTTTCTACTGAAGAACTTGAAGATTATGTTAATAGTAATTATTACAGTCTGGACCTTCAAGATCGATTTTTTTCTCCTCTGTAAACAATATAATTTTTCTTGCAGAGTTTCAGAACGTGACGTTATTTATTACACATGACGAGTTCCTTTATAACATTTGAGTAGTAGTGGTTTACTTTCTAATTTGGACGAATAACGCTAGATTTAGATTTAAAACATTGTCACACGGTTGCTTGTTATATTGTGCTATTTTACGAGTCGACTGGTAATTCATCGTTGCCAGTTTGACAGCTAACCTATTATCACTATCTGAAAACTTCCTTTTTTAGAACCTGATCCTTTATGCGTTCCATACAATTCTTTTATCTTAGGGTCGGGTAGATACTTATGATGAGGATGGAATTGTGACTTCATCCATATTGGAGTAAACTGTGTACGGTAAAATTTTATTTCATGCTTAGATACTAACCTAATAATCTATTTTTCATTTTAGATAATCTTTATCACTAGTCTGACTCATTCTTGAATATCCAAATAGAAATTTAAAGCAAAGCTTACAAAGAAATTTTATAAATGGATTTGTCTGTTTGGAGTTCTAATGGTCACAGTTACCCCCAAACAATTTGGTATAAGAAAGTATAAAGAGAAAATTATGTGGTCGTAATTTCCCCATTATTAGTCTTAATTACCCCAAACTTTTGTGATTGAGGGATTGTGATGAGCGAACTACAATTAGCTTAAAAAAACATTTATGAGAATTTAAACCTTAAAGAGATGTTTTTAATGGATCAAAACTATAAAATAAAAATAATTAATAAAATAAAAATAATTCCTATAAAATAAAAATATCACATTTCCTAATAGAAAAAAAGTAAAAAAAAAACTGTTGAAAATGTCCAAAGTGTTCATAATTATCCCACCTGACCCTAAAGCATTCTGAATTGCAGTTTTATAATGATTAAGAATCTATACTTATTATCAAGTTCAGAATCTCCTTTTCATTCATAGAATCACACTCTTGTTACTCATTTTTCAGACAGATCACTACGACGAGGCATTTTTCCAGTGAATTAAAAGAATCCAATGCAATTTGGAATTTCTGCGTTTTATTCTTCTTTTTAACATGTTTTTATTAGCTTCATCTGTGTATGTGTATGTATGTAAAGCAATCATTAAACGTTATTTTCACCCATTTAAAGACATCATATTAAATTGAAACTTTGCACACTTATTAAGAATCGATCACAATTCAACAATTTTAAGAGTCGCGCTTAAATGGATCAAAAGCAATTAAAAAAAATTAGCAGTCACCTGACACCCTAGACACATGGAAATCACTGTAATACATATGAAAACTGTAACTATGCAACCGAAAAAATCATTTTAAACTTTTTAGTTCGACATGATATAAAAGTGTGTGTTTTATTTTTAAAACTATTTAGCAACTATTAAATCTTACAAATTAAGTCACAATTAAACTCTGTGTGAAAAATAAAATTGTCTGCTTTATTAATAATATAAGAGTGGATTTATAGGGGAAGATGGGGATACTTGAGCCATTTTTTGAATTTCAATTTTTTTTAATTTTTTATATTTTTTTAGAATAAAATAAAATATTGAAAATGAAAATTTGATATTTTTTCTTCAACTAAAAACCTCTTTCAATTAATTTTGAACTATTTTTCTATGTATAATAAATGTTTATTTTTTGTTTTACATCGTGGCTCAAGTATCCCCATGGCGGGGATACTTGAGCCATGGTGAAGGGATACTTGAGCCACTAAGGAAAAATACCTACAAAAGTAATTTTTTTCGCTTTATTTTTGCACAAACATTTTACAGAATGATAAATTATGAAACGTAAAGTCTTTCAAAACCAATTGAGGAAACAAAGCTAGTAATACGATCATTTTTTGTCGTTAAAACTGGTTGTCGGAGGATAATTTCAACTTGAGTTATAACGACGGTAGAAACATCCTCAGTTCAGAGCCATTTAAATTTAGAATCTGCAATTTTTCGGGCAAATTTCATTTTCAAAATATTAAGCACTTATCCAACAAATATTTTTGTACAGTTTTTTTTTCTGGCATATTTTATTAGTAACCAACGATCAATAGAAGGTTTTCTATTCACATCATCACCATCATTGACAGAATTTTCCTCTAATGATATTGTCGAACTCATGCTTTTAATTTAGTAGCTGTCGGAATTTAAGCCAGGTGTATCATTCTAGTATTTCAAATACTTTTTTTGATTTCACAGGAAAAGATTTTGTCTTCCTCTTTGGCTCCATACAGGTAAGTTTGAACTGAAATTGTTGTTGCTTTTCTTGTTTTTTGTGCGCTCTTTTTACCAATTTTTCTTCAATTTTCTTAGTTAAAAAAAAGTTACAGCAACAGAGGTTACGATTTCAATATAAAATATTAATCTTAATATGTTATATTAAAAAATAAATATTTTAATATGTTGGACCTAACTAATTAAAGTATTAGAGATTATAGCCTGTAAAACCGTTTTAAAAAGTTATTTTAATTTAATGAAAGTTGAATTGAAAACTATGTTTACATTTATCTAGACAGACTAGACTTGTTAGTCAAAATGAAAAATAAAATAGATATTTTCATTTAAAAAATATACATTTTTAAACATTTTTAGGTCGTTATTTTTTTAAGAAAAAAAAATAAAATGAAAAATTATTTTCCCTTTTATCCAGAAAAATATCTATTAGTGAATTTAAGGATGGAATTTTATGTTTTGTTTGTTTCACCCATGTTTAATTTCTAGGGGGGATGGTTGAGACATGGCTCGAGTATCCCCACTCTCATTGGCTCAAGTATCCCCACTATCACTATTTTTATTTCCCAGAGTTTTACTAAATAAAGCATGCAGCTATTAGAACTATTTTAGACTCAAAATACAATTGAAATTATGCTTATTGAATGTATGTATATAGTTGCAACTTTAAACAAAACTTTGATTACAAAAAAACAAAATAGCCATGCACCCAAATATTTACTTCAGATTGGGAAAAGACAACTATTAATCACTAAATTTTCAAAATGGTACAGAGATGTGCGATTTCTTTTTTACATGTTCAGAACTATAAATATGTTATCATATTGGCAGTTTTAGAAAGAAAAATTAACCAACTGTAGATATAATAGGGGTGGCTCAAGTATCCCCTATGCTAAAGTATCCCCACTCTCCCCTACTATTGAAACAGTGAGTTTGCATAAAATTGTCTGAAAAGAAAAAAAAACATATTTAATATTTTCTTTCCTGAGCTAAAAAAACATTATAACATTGTTTCTTTTCATACAACTGCTTTTAAATTCAAACTAATATTTTCTTTGTTGAAAGAAAGTGTTCTAAGTAGAAGAAGAAAAAGTTCTAAGTAGTCTTACATTTTTGTAACAGACTGTATAATGAAAAACTTAGTTATTATTTTTTTTAATCTGACATTTAAATATGAAATAATGTACATTTGTGCTGCATTTGCTGTGGAAGTTGCGTTGAGAGAAATTTTTTTTATAAATAAATTAAGAATAATTAAAAAAATGTACAACAATATTTTAAAGTTTATAAGCATTCTGTAAACTAGAATGCATTACAAATATTGATTTATTTTTAATATCTACTTAAATGCCATCTTAAAAATTTTCATTTTTAATATTTCATATTAACAGTTCAAATCCATAAATAAAGTACGTTGTTTGGTCAATATTGTATAATCAAATGAGCCAGTAACTTGAAAATTTTCGTTGTATAATTTACACCGTACTATAAAATAGTTAACAAAAATTTAAAAAAAAAACTTTTTTCTGGACATATACATTTTTTAAAGTCAAAATAACACGACTTTGAGAAGGAAATTTGAACTGCTAATTGGAAATATGTAAATGAGTTTTTAGAGGAGATAAATATTGCAACTTAACACAAAAATACTAACGATTTTTATTGCCCCTCACTGCTGAGAAAGAAAACTTAATGACAGTAGGAAAAAGCAGAAAATTTCTTTTGGCAACAGGTCATTTAAAACTATGTCAATCGAATACAGTTTAAAGGTAGCTAAAATAACATAGCGAATATACACTGTTAAAAATCTGCTGCATTTTGCTGCAACGCAATTCACCGCTTGTATATAATATCTCTATTCCAACCAATGAGAAATCTCCATTTCACGGCCAAGTAACCGTTTTCTATACAAGCAGGGGAGTGCGTTGCAGCAAAATGCAGCAGATTTTTAACAGTGTATATAGTGGCCGCAATTAAATTGGATTTAAAAATTTTGCACTGGAAAACCCCAATTCAGTAAGGAATGTGAGATTGAAAAACTAGTTATTCTACTAAATTAAACAAGTATGCGGAATAACCAGTGTTAACTGTTACACGTGAACAATTGACGGCTTTGCAGCATTATCCTCGTTTAAGGAGAATTTCTACCATTGGTCGCACGATAGATCAATCTAAATCAGCTCAAAGGGCAAATACTCTATTTCTTAGCGCAGAAATATGTCAATCATTAAATTTCATTACAAGATAATTATGATATCTAGAACACTCATAGCGTTCATTTATAGGCACACACAAAAGAAATTAGTTAGAGATTTTTATGTCTCATATACACGGCTACACAAAAATATTCTCGTATCGTTATGAACAGAAATTGTTGGAGCGGAAATTTCAACTGTAGTAAGTGTCTATTGCTTAAATGAACGTAATTTTGGCATGCTTGTAGTTAAAATATATACAAATCTTTATAACATATTCATGGCTGCTCAAAGAATTTGGTTGATTTTTTTTTCATTATGTATGTATTTATTTTATAATATTTGTGCTCTTTAACTTTGTTTATTTATTTAGTTATACACTGCTCAAAACAATTAAAGGATATTTGAAGTTTTATATAAAATAAAGATATAAACGAGATTTTTTTGCCGAAAATAGCAGAAGAGAATGACAAATGCAAATTTTTCTGGTTTTCAAACTGTGTAGTATGCAAATTTTGAGTTCGACGTCAAAAACCTCGCTTCAGCGGTAGCGAATGAAATTTGATTTTCAACTAGATAAAAGAGAATGAAGACAAGGATTATCGGCATTCAGTGATTGCTTTGTTTCGATGAGTACGATGTCTCGGCGAAGTCATTTGACAGATTCAGAAGCTTGGAGAATTGTTGGTAGGTAACAAGGGGGCCAAACTCAAGCCGAAGTAGCGCAAGCCATTGGAGTGTCACAAAGAGACATTTCCAGGATATGGATTTTTGGAGAGTGGATGTGCAGGCCGAAGACCAGGGCAAGGTGGTAGTCGGGCAACAACGCACAATGGAGATCGGTATTTAGCATTAACAGCTCGGAGACACCCAAACATGAACGCTACTCTTGTGACGGTATACTCATGCTGGGTGTCATTTATCACATTATATGCAGACATACTCATTAATTTAGGTTAAAACAACACAGTTTATTAAAATGATAAGGGCTAGAGGAAAGTGGAGCCAGTCTATAATTCCACTCACTGAGAACACTATGAAAAGCTAAATCATACTCACAGGCTTTGGTCTAGCTCAGTCGGGGCACCGTCTAACTCTTGACACTATTTCCTGGCTGATCTACTAAACAAATCTTAATTTCACAGCCCGTGGCTGTGGATATTTCTTTATTTGCTCAAATAATCAAAACGGAACGATTCTAAACTTTCTTACCAAGGCCGAATCTTTAATCCACTATCTGAATTCCTTTTCGCTTTACTAGAGGCCGTAGCTATTTTCTAATCGTCAGCACCTTACTAAACCATCATCAACTTCGTTGTCTAATGGCGGAATACACACAGAGGCTGCTGGCTGCTGGCTACTGCCAGGAACACACAGACGCTGGCTGCTGGCTAAGGCCAGAAACACACACACCACAAACTCACACCCAAGCTTTTATACGCGACAAACTGAGATACTTCTCATTAACATAATACTAATAACCGCGAGCTAACTGCGGAATTCGAAAGAGCACACACACTCTAGAAAGTTAAAGTAAAAGAGAGGATAGATGTCACTTTTACGCCTACAAAATGTTAAATTATTGACGTCACGATCTCAGAAACACTAGAGTGCCTTTATGACTAAAGGTCACTCCCTCACAACCCCCCCTCGAACTCCGCAGAGAAAAAGGGCTGGGCTAAATGCATGCCCAGAACTTTTTCTTGTTATAAATTTAG
This sequence comes from Maratus speculifer, assembly GCA_964019185.1. Lineage (NCBI taxonomy): Eukaryota > Metazoa > Arthropoda > Arachnida > Araneae > Salticidae > Maratus > Maratus speculifer. The sequence continues at coordinate 177,738,473 of OZ025297.1, read as the reverse complement.
AGCCGTAATAAAACACAGTGATGGGTGAAATTTAACGCCGAAACATAACTTTTAAAATATTAACTTTAACCCATCACAACCAAAAAAAACTCAGTTTGCCTCAAATATTCATATATTCAATCCAATCATTCTTCTATCTTATAAATAGCCTCCGTAAAACTTCCAAAAACTCGTAAAACTTTCAAAACTAATTACTTCTTCTCTCAAAACAACCCACTCCACTGGGAGTGCTAAAATTTCTCAAAACACTAACCTTCCGAAATTTTCCTCAATATTGCAATGCAAGTATAACTTTACCCAAAAATTTCTCCATAACTTTTAATATACTAGAATTCGCACCAAGTCCAAAAAACCCAATGCGCAAAAACTTTCCTCATCCAAATTCCGACTTCATCTAAAATTACATTTACTTCATACTAAAATAATTCTGCTACTACGTAATACCTACAAACCCATTAGCCAATGAACTAACTCCCAAACTTCTTCAGACTTAACTCCACTTGAACAATAATTGGGGCACATACGTACAGCGGCATATCGCTGTGCCTATGCAACAATCAAAAAATATCAAAAATTTACAAAATGACGTCATCAATCTCTTCATCTGTATTAACTAAAAGAAAAATAGCAGAATCAATACATAACAAAAGGTATACTTCCCTGCAAGAAAATCACATTAACATTCAATTTTAATACAATACAATTTCAAATTCAAATGCAGCTTAAAACTTCGCAACTTGCGGAAACCATTCTCAACTAAAGTACAAAACGCAACTCATAAAACACGAACGATAAGAAGAAAGTTAATTCATTAAATGTTAGTATAAGAGATAGAAACGCGTGTCAAGGACTTCTTGACCGCAAAACACGTGCGCGCCTGAACCGCGGCGCGTGTACAAAATAACCCAAATTACTATCTGTACTTTCTGAATATTTAAACATACATTAACATACATTTTATAACACATGAACAATATAACAATATAATAACATTTTAAACAAATAACATAACCATTTAACAATAGATCCAGAATTTTCAAAAGCAGTTAAGACCAAAATCTCAAACATACATAGAACTAACAATTTTGCAAACAAATTTTGAACACAATTAAGCACTAAACGTGAGTCCGTCAAAAAATTCCAAAAATGGCCAAAAGTACAAAACAGTCTCTCTGCTTTCTATTCCTTCACATTGCTACCACATATATGCACTCTAATAGAAATTTAATAAAGAACATTATCACCCAATCATAGAGATGATTCATTGCTAGCAGGCTTCATACTGCAAGATGGCTTTCTCCTCCTGTCCCAAAAGGCTTGTACGAAGGATCTCTCGTCATCAGAACTGTACGGTGACGCCACAGTTGACTGTCGTGCCTGCAGCCTGGTTCTGAATGGATGCCGTGGAATACTCGTAGGTTCCACTCGACGACTCTGCTCTGGCCGGTTCGCTGGGTTCACTCCATGGCGAGGTTCACACTGTTGTTGCCGGTAATCTGAGAGTTGCCTCCTCTTTCTAGACGCACCCGAAGTTACCGAAGATCCTAGGCCACGTTTCTTTCCGGACCTATGTAGTTTCTTGTTAGGCAAAAATTCAGAATTTAAACTTCGCTTAACAGTTTTACGAGTGTCCAAACGAAATCTTTTCTGGGGATTAATCACTGAAGATGGTGAACTATTAGTTAATTTATGCTTGTGAGGTTGTTGTCTAATAGATGGAGGAACTGGACAATTTATAATTTTTTGTCTTTTATGACACACAGAGTCCGATGTATTTGACACAGTTCTCTTATTTTTATTATACTTTGCTCTCGGATTGCTAGGCTTTCGACTTTCAATAACAGTCTTTGGAGCTGTTTGACCAAATTTTCTTCTTGAATATTGATGAAAAGAATTAGACGAAGAAGTGCTGGACTCGGGACACTCATTGGATCGGGAATTTCGCGAAACACCACTAGACATATGAGAACCTTCACTACCATTTTCTCTAAACTTATACACTCTAACCTGATCCAGATTAACAGTCATTCTTTCACCATTGACATCAACAACCAAATTATTATTTCGAACTTCCAAAACCTCGAACGGACCTACAAACTTCGGACCAAACTTAGCTACTCTCTTTTGACGACTTGAACTTAACCAATGCTTTTCTACTAACACAAAAACTCCAACTTTCACTTCTAACTCCCTTCTACGCATATTATAATACTGAGCTTGCTTTTCTTGCGCTTTTCCCATTTGAATCTGAGCTTCCTTAACCAACCTCTCAATATCCTGACACATGTACTGACTTTCTGCATCTGACACCATAACTAACCTTTGGAATGGAGTAATAACTTTTCTACCCAAAAACAATTCAGCAGGCGTTTTCCCCGTTGACTCGTGAACTGCCGTACGAAGTGCGTACGCAAAATGTTGAAGAAACTGGTCCCAATTTGCATGATGAGAACCAACATAAGAAGAAATCATTTGAATTAATGTACGATTTACACGTTCAGCCATATTAGACTGAGGACGATACGGAACAGTAAAAGAATGATCTATCTCCAGCTTTTCACACAGGGCCTTAAATATATCAGAAATGAAACAAGGGCCATGATCACTCACTACCCTAATTGGTGCACCATATTTAGAAATATTATTCTCAAAAAATGCATCGGCAACTGCAGGTGCAGAAGCCTTCCTGAGGGGGACTAACTCTACCCATTTACTAAAATAATCAACTATAACTAAAACAAATCTATATCTTTTAGGATTAGACAATGGATAAGGACCGATTAAATCTACACCTACACATTCATTAGGAAAATTTACTTTGATAGGAATTAATTTGCCAGCTGGACTTACATTTTTATAATTATAACGTTGGCATGTGCTACAGCTGGAGACATAAGCGCGCACTGCTTCCCGCATTTTAGGGAAGTAGCAGGATTCACAAATTCGAGCATAAGTTTTCCTGATTCCTAAGTGACCTGCTAATGGATTATCATGAAATTCTTTCAAGATGGCCTTACGAAGACTAGCCGGAATAAAAACTCTTAATTCTCCACGTGAATTTACAATTTTAGAATAAAAAAGAAGACCATCGATAAGCTTAAAAGATTGGGACCACTTCTCAAACATAGGCACATCTGCGCTCGGGACATCATCAGGATTTTCCAAATATCGATACAAGCTACCAAATTCTTCATCTTGCTTCTGTTCCCTTATTAACTGCTCTCGTGACCTTAACACCAATGACGACAATGCACAACACTTAACTTCCTCCGTGACCTCTAAACCACCATGCGGGTTTCGTGACAAAGCATCCGCTACCGCATTCTCCTTGCCAGCCCTATGTTCTATAACAACATTATACTCTGCTAACTTCAAACACCACCTGACCATACGAGACGACAACCCCTTTCCATTAGTTAACTTTGTCAAAGCTGAATGGTCCGTAATGACTTTAACCGGTATATTAGTGAAAAAACAACGAAATTTATTCAAAGCCCAAATTACTGCAAGACACTCCCTTTCCGTAATTGAATAATTCCTTTCCGCCGCATTTAAAATTCTTGACGCAAACGCTATAGGTCGACCTTTCTGTGCTAACATCGCTCCAACCCCCACAGCACTCGCATCGCAATACACTTCAAACTGAGACGAATAGTCGGGGTGAGCCAAAACAGGAGGGGAAACTACTGCCTCTTTTAATAATTCAAACGATCTCTGAGCTGCTGATGACCATACAAACTTAACCCTTTTCCTTTTTTAATTATACAACGGTTCACATAACTCCGAAAAACGTGGAATGAACTTGGCAAACCAAGCCACCATCCCTAAAAATGTCGCCACTTCCTTACTATTTTTGGGGGGATTCATTGACGTAATTGCCTCAATTTTCTCATTATCTATTTTAATACCATCACGCGTAATTTTAACTCCTAAATACTTTATCTCTTTTCTCAAAAATTTACATTTTTCTAACTTAACCGTTAACCCAGCATCTCTTAACAACGTAAATACTTCCCTCAATAATCTTAAATGCTCTTCAAAAGTAGCTGCCATTATAATTATGTCGTCCAGATAGACCAAGACACCCTTACCAAGCAAAGGTTTAAGGATATTATTCATGGCCTTCTGAAACGTTGCCGGCGCTCCCGATAAACCAAAACTCATTCTCTTAAAAGCAAAACAACCGTCCCGAGTAATAAACGCAGTCTTAGGTATGTCCTCCGGCTTCATTGCAATCTGAAAATAACCCGACGTAAGATCTAACGTTGACATATAATTCGTACTCGTTATATTAGCCAAAATGTCATCAATAACTGGAATAGGATACTGAGGGTATTGCGTTATCGCATTTAACTTTCTATAATCTACTGCAAACCTATATGCCTCTGGATTATCTAAACTTTTCCCATTATTTTTACGACATAACACTACTGGAGATGCAAAAGGAGACTCAATTGGCATTATAATATCGTCCGCTAACATTTTTTGAATATGATAATCAATTATATCTTGTTTAACTTTATCATAACGATATGGTTTACTAGCAACAGGTGCTTTTAGACCAGTATCAATCTCATGCCACGCAACATGCGTTAAACCCGGTTTATCAGAAAAAAACCTCTCCAAATTCATTCAAAAACTTATTAAATTCCTCCCTCTCCATTTCACTTAACCCCGACTCCTCCAAATTAACTGACACTGAAACAGGCTCTTTCTTACTCACATTCTCATCATTATTCACGATTAACGACTTTTTAAAGAAATCCAAACTAATTCCTCTATCCCTCATATAATCCACACCAACTATACAATGCACTGTTAATCCATCTAACACACAAAACTCCCAACATGTCTTAACCGAACGAATTTCAACTTCCAATTCTACTGAACCTTTATTATCGCAAGCTACTCCCTGTGCTGACTGAACCACCAGACTTGACCTTTTCAACTTCTTATACGAAAAATATTTCCGATAACAATCAAAAGAAATGAACGACTTATCTGCCCCTGTATCGAAGACACTTTTAACGACAATACCATCTAACACAATTAACACTTCAGGTAACTCAACCGGATTAATAGTAATTTTATTTAAACTCACAGAAGGCTTTTTCGATTTGACCTGTGACTGCATACCTTCCGAAATACAGTCACTTACCAGTTTAACTGACCCGACCTCCTCACACCTCTCCTTTGCACTGATCTACCTTCAAAATTCTCATCCGAAGTTAATCTCCTTACTTGCGAAGAAACATTCCTGTCCCGTACTCCCCCACTACGATCATAACCACTATTCTGTCTATTTCCATGCATATTTCTCTCACCACTTCTAAAATTATTAGCACCACCACCATTCCTATTACCATTACTCGTATTCGACATATTACGACCAAATCCATCACTTCTATTACGCACATTACTATCCGGAAATCGCTGCCCCCCTCTCACAAAATTACGTTCCCCCTCATTTCTCAAATTACCATCCGTGACAGGTCTCTGCCGAGGGTTACGCAAATCCCGTTGATCCGAGCTATGCCGAGACTCATACTTCGATAATATCTGGTGCATTTCTGCAAAATTCTTCGGTGCTCTAACTTCAATAAAGTCCTGTATATTTGGATTAAAAAGAGGAAAGACAATGTCCAACAATTCCTCAAATGTAATATCCAAATCTAATTTATTTTTTAGTTCCAGCTTACGAAGATAAAATTTTGACGCCGACTCATAAATATTCTGCTTATTACAATAGAACTCTTTTCTCAAAATACTTTTATCTTTAACGGGAGGAAATGCCTTCTTTAACTCAATTACAGTTTGTTCAAATCTTTTCGCTTCCTCAGTAATCAAAAACTTTCCTATATTTTCTAACCACAAAAGTGCTTCGCCCTTTAACGAGCATTTAAGCACTACGTACCTGTTTTTCTCAGGTATATTATTGAACAAAATATAATCATCTAATTTCACTAAAAATTCACTAATATCACCCTCACCGGTGAAATACACCCGTGGCACAATCTCAAAATGTCCGACATTTCGTTGGGCGCCATTTGTGACGGTATACTCATGCTGGGTGTCATTTATCACATTATATGCAGACATACTCATTAATTTAGGTTAAAACAACACAGTTTATTAAAATGATAAGGGCTAGAGGAAAGTGGAGCCAGTCTATAATTCCACTCACTGAGAACACTATGAAAAGCTAAATCATACTCACAGGCTTTGGTCTAGCTCAGTCGGGGCACCGTCTAACACTTGACACTATTTCCTGGCTGATCTACTAAACAAATCTTAATTTCACAGCCCGTGGCTGTGGATATTTCTTTATTTGCTCAAATAATCAAAACGGAACGATTCTAAACTTTCTTACCAAGGCCGAATCTTTAATCCACTATCTGAATTCCTTTTCGCTTTACTGGAGGCCGTAGCTATTTTCTAATCGTCAGCACCTTACTAAACCATCATCAACTTCGTTGTCTAATGGCGGAATACACACAGAGGCTGCTGGCTGCTGGCTACTGCCAGGAACACACAGACGCTGGCTGCTGGCTAAGGCCAGAAACACACACACCACAAACTCACACCCAAGCTTTTATACGCGACAAACTGAGATACTTCTCATTAACATAATACTAATAACCGCGAGCTAACTGCGGAATTCGAAAGAGCACACACACTCTAGAAAGTTAAAGTAAAAGAGAGGATAGATGTCACTTTTACGCCTACAAAATGTTAAATTATTGACGTCACGATCTCAGAAACACTAGAGTGGATTTATGACTAAAGGTCACTCCCTCACACTCTTCTCCAACAACACCTTCGCTCGGCTACAGGCACCATGATTTCAGCTCAGACTGTCCGAAACCGGCTCCATGCTGTAGGTCTGTATGCTCGCCGACCGATGGTATGTGTTAGATTAACATCAAGGCATAGTCGCGACCGCAGGATTGGGCAACCGAGCATGTCAACTGGAGGAGAAAAGAATGGAGCAATATTCTGTTTTCTGACGAGTCCCGTTTTTCTGTACATCCTGATAATAGGCGTATTTTCATCTGGAGGGACCGTGGCAGTAGGAATAATTCTGCGTTCGTGCACGAAAGTGTCAGATTTGGCGGTGGAAGAGTGTTGGTGTATGGTGGCATCTCCATTGACGGGCGCACTGACTTCTACATCATTCGAGATGGAACTCTGACTGGTCGCCGATATAGGGATGAGATCCTCAGACCTATTGTAGTCCCTTACGCTGCAGCAATCGGAGCTAACTTCATTTTAATGGACGACAACTGCAGGCCACATCGTGCAAACCTGGTGGAGGATTTCCTTTTCGAGGAAGGAATCGTACGAATGGAATGGCCAGCGTGTTCTCCAGACACGAATCCAATCGAGCATATTTGGGACGCTCTAGGAAGATGAGTTTCTGGCCGCCAACAACCCCCACAAACTTTCCAAGAACTGGAAAGAGCTCTTCTGGAAGAGTGGGGCAGAATACCCCAACTCGTCATTAATAGCCTCATTGAGTCCATGCCTCAAAGGTGTTCAACGTTGCTGGCCGCCCGTGGAAATTATACCCCCTACTGAAAATGATTTTCTTTGAAGAAAACACCTTTTCTTATTCTTTTTTTCTCATATGCACAAATTGTGTTTTTTCCCTTCTGTACACAAATGCGCAATAAAATGCATTTTTTTTCTGCCAAACATGTGTAATTTATTCTCATATAACCTACTATGTCTGTCGACCATGTATCAATCAGATAAAAAGTTTCCCAGATACAAAATCCACCTAAAACTGCAATATCCTTTAATTGTTTTGAGCAGTGTATATAAGCACAAAGTACAATCCCCCCCCCCCCTTCTTATGTATGAAAATAGTCGCTACTGCGTTTTCAAATCTGTTATACGTTACCATATGTTGAGTCAGATATAATATTTTAAGTTAATAAATAGTGCGGTTTTTTGCATTTTTCTAAAAGCGGTGGGCAATAATTGATAATCTATGCTTCATGCACGCATGCAATCTATGCTTTTTTTTTCTTGTTTAAATAGGTTGTGAGAATCTTGTTAATTTTTTTTTTCATCAAACATGATACAGAAAAATATTAATAATAATTTGATTATCCTTTTGCTTTATTTAAAAAAAACTGATTATTTAAGGTGTCCGGGACTTATTTTATAATAATTTTTAATATTGAGTTAAATTTTGATTTTTTTTTCTGGTTAACCATATCTTTTCTAAACAAAATCATGTGGTAAAGCTTCTCAGAATTAAAAAAAAATAAAATTTATTGAAAACGTAGAGAAATTTAAAATCGTTTTAACTCAAAATGTTATATATATATTACATTTAAATAAATAAAAATATCTAAATAGTAAGATCCAGCATTTAAATAAAAATATCAATTCTAAAAAAAATATTTAAAGTACAAATAAAATAAAATCATGTAAGTTTTAATGAAAATAATGATAGTTTCAAAAGTAAGTGTTTTTTTCAAAATTGTAGAATAAAAATTAAAGTAAAACTATCAAAAAAGACATATTCTATGTTTGGACCATTTACAGTTCGCGGTTTTGAGTTATAACAATTTAAATCCTAGAAATTGTAAAAAATGTCATCATAAAGAAAAACGCATTTTTACTAGTAGTCATTCCCGTGACAAACAATACTTTAAAATTTGATTTCAAAACAAACCAAAACAGGAAAATTAATGTTTTGTCTTTTAATAAATATAGAAACATGATTTAAACATTTTTTTAAATATAAAAACCGAAAAATGTTCAATGCAAGAATTTTTCTTTTCTTTATAGAAAACTTGAAGATTTTTGTGCCTTGTACCCTCTTAGGGTAGTAATTTAAAATTCAATAATAACAATAATAATATTTTATCTAATGTTTGTGAATAAACAACAAATTACACTATTTTGAATCCAATTGCATATATTCAGAATTTATGCTTCATGAATATGATTGAATTTTTTCTTATATTTCCGTATATACTTTGCTAACATTCAGTAATATTGAAATTTTAGAATAAAAACATTCAAATCCATAACTGTCTAGATATGCATATTTTCAAAGAATGGTGAAGAGGGAAATTTTAAGTAAACAAAGCGAAGACAAATATGTTGATATATATTTTAGAATAGTTTATATCGGTCAGTCTTTTTGTAAAATACAAATATATCAAAAGAAATTTATTCAGTTTTATAGTATTATATTATGTCTTCTGCAGGAGAATGGATAAATAAAAGAAATAATAAAATGTAAGAATTTTATCCTTTGCAGAATTGTTTTAATGTTATTTAAAAAGAAATATTTAACATAATAGATACATAAGAAAGATTATTCTTTTGAAAACTATTAAATGTATATTTACTTTAATACACTTATGTCTCCAATATAGAAATATTTACAATGGTACATTTTATTTCTGAAATTAAAAGTGTATAAATATAATAGTATATATTTTTAATTTATTGGTCGCCGTATAAACGGGTTATTAGAGCTGTCAAGTGTCCAAATTTTTGGATAGCAGTATTTTAATACAGAAAATGTTTATTATTGAATTGTAGCATTCTGGGAATTTAATACAAAAGCATTTTCTCTAAGATAATACTGGTGCCTAAAAAGCTGGAGATTCGGCATCTTTGGTTTAAATTTTAAACATACGTTTGTTTCTGTCTTGTTATTTGTTACAATTTTTCAGCTTCAAATTTTTAGATGAAAAATACTGATTTTATAAGTAATTCAGCCATTACCGATGGGATCACCCATATCAACGTCAAATATTGGGTCGTTCTTAAAGTCATGTCCGTTTGTAAAAATTAATTCGCACCGAAAAATCCCATACTTTAATATTCACATATTGTTTTTGATGTCTAATGTTTATTAATTAATGGGGAGAATTTTCCGGGACGAATTGATTTTCCCAAACAGACACGTCTTTCCGAACGGCCCAATATTTAACTGGATCATACGTTAAATACAAGGTATACTATTATTTTCAACACTGTCTAACAGATTGGTAAAGTAATCATACGATTGAATATTTCTAACTGAGCCAAAAATGACCAGGCTGGGAATCAAACCCAGATACTTGGCTTACAAGGCCAATGGTTTACAAGGTTATCTGAGAGAGAAATCCCAGTTGGATATCGCCCAGGTAGCTTAACAGGTAAAGCATTGGCCTTGTAAGCCAAGTATCTGGGTTCGATTCCCAGCTTGTTCAATTTTTCGCTCGGTTGGAAATATTCAATTCGTATAATTACTTTACCAATCAGTTAGATTGCGTTGTCATGATTTTTGGAGTTACATTTTTTAAATTTCGGAATTCCAAAAAAATAGTTAAAAAATCGTTAAAATATGGCAATGTACGATGAAAAATCAGTTCTCTGAGAGCAATCTAAAATAAGAAAAATGTTAAGTCGAACATTCTTTGAAAGCAGAACACAACCTTTTCAAAATATTCATCGTTCAAAACTTCTCAGTAAGATTTTAAATGCATGTCTAATAAACAGACAGATTCCCGCATATTTCTACGATCTTTGTTTTTGCGAAATTTAATTTTGAAATTGATGTTTTATTTGCTGGACACCCTGTAGTATTAGTAATGAAGTGCAGCAAATAATACTTTATTCTCATATTTCTTCTCATTTGTGCCTCATTTTAACTTCTGCATAACATAATGGTATAGGGAGAAATATTTTTTTGGGCGCATTACAATTGTATTAAACTGTTTCATACCTTATGAAATCTAAATAAGTTCCTAAGGTTTAATACAATTTACTTTCTTTATAATAAAAAGGAAATTGTATTTACAGGAATATTCAAATGATTTCGGACACTATACTGCATCCGAAGTATATTCCGAATTACTGTATTCACGTAAAATGAACAAGAATGTTTAAAAAAAAATGAGGCTGCATAGGAGCTGATTTTAATGAAACTTCATACACATGTCCGATTTATATTCAAATGTAGCTTTTCAAAACATCTTTAATAAAAATAACTTACTTTAGCTATTTTGTACATTTAAAAACTTGTGATATAAAAGAGCACGTGTGCAATCGTTGAGAGATGCTCTGAAGTTCTGTGTCTCGAAAACTATTTAACAAAAATGAATTTTCTTTATAATATTGTAATCTTTGAAAATCCATCTTTATATTTAGTGCGTAGTAATAATCTGGTAATACCATGATTACTTTTAAATTTGATGCAAATATTAAAATTTTTTAAATAAAAAAAAAAAAATCAGAAACGATATAAATGTCAAAGAAATAAAAAAAATATTTGTGATATCCATTACTGATGCAGTACTACATATGAAGATTGAATTCTACAAGATTGAAAGCTGTCTTTATTTTCTTAATCTTCAAAAAATAAAATAATAAATTTATTTAATAAATATTTAATAAAATTTATTTAATAAATAAATACATAAATAAATAAAAATACAAAATCATAAATTTAGGATTGCGTACTTATAAAGTGAAAAGGAACCATTATAAGTTCACTCTCGTGTCTGTCTCTCAATGAAATTTTACCCATAAACTATGAAACGTGGAAAGCTCAAATTAGGGAAAGTTATAAAGACTATCGACCCACATATTCACAGATAAATGAGCATTTACAAATATATTTATTAGGGGGGGTGTAGGGACTAATTAAGTATTATTTAAGAAAAGTTTTTTATTTAAATTTTAGTAAAACAGGCTGCTTTTCAATTTTATTTTTAATTTATTTTATTATTTTATTTTATTTTTTAGTATTAACTATTGGGCCAAACAATATATTACAGTGTTATTCAAAATTAAGGAGATGGTTTCAAAGGTACTATGTCCCTTTATTAAAGATTTAATAATTCCAAATGCTTCCCAGCTAAAAATGAACTGCAGTTTTTTTGTAGAAGTGAAGTGTTTTTGAGGTTTTTCTAAAATTTCTCTAGTCTTTCTGTAGTGCAATCTCAACTATAAAATCACTTCAGTTATTTTGTAGTTAATTAAAGGTGATTTTGCAGTAATTTATTTTAAACATTCTGTGCGCTATTAACTTTGAAAACACTGTAGTTTTTATAAAGTCATTTTATAATCAAAAATTAAAAAATATATAAGACTTTATAACCGTAGAATCACTGCAGTGAATTTGAAGTTATTATCCAACCATTAATTTAGAAGTACATTTCCGATGCATCTCTTGTATAACTGTAGTTATTGTCCGATAAATTCACAGAATTTAATCGGAGAAAAATAATTTCAAATATGCTTCAAAATCGAACTAGGGATTTCTCATCCCATCGAACCACTTCCGTAGTAAAAAAATTATTAGTTCCTACTTTGTGTTGTTACTTGGAAATTACAATTAAAATCCATTTCTTTTTTTTTTTAATTCAGACATGAGCATCCCTATCTATGCTTCCTTCCCCCTAACTTAAAATTCTTAGTTCCTTTATTATTTTAAGCTAAGAGAAAAAAAAAATTTTCACTAAATTACATTTCGAAATCCAGTGAGGGGTAGGTGACTACCTGTGCCCCCTGCATACAACGGAAATTTCTTAGTTCCTTTATTTTAAGTTACTCTAAAGGAATAAATTTTGCGAGGTTTATCAAAATCGGAGAAAAAATATATTAAGTTTCAAAAGTTATGAGGGACAATGGGCCTTTCACTCACCAGCCCCTTAATGCGAAATTTCTTCTTACCTTTTTATTGTAAATTTCTTGAAAATTAAACATTTTACTATGCTTTTGAAAATATCAGAAAAGAAAAATGTTGTTAATGTATATATATATATATATATATATATATATATATATATATATATATATATATATATATATATATATATATATATATATATATATATATATATATATATATATATATATATATATATATATAATTTTTAAATTAAAAAATGTTTATAAATAACAAATTATTATTCTAACACAATATTATATTCTTATTTTATAAAATTAATTTACCCTTTTTACAAATATATATTTCTTAAATTAACATATTTAATTACATTATAATTCCTAAAAAAATTATATTATACGAAAAAATTCTAAAATTCGTTTATTTTTTTTTATTAGCAAGAAAGATTCAGAAATATTCCCCATTTTTAAAAAACTCACTACCCACCCCCCTTTAAAAAATGTTTATAAATAACAAATTATTATTCTAACACAATAATAAAAAATATGTATTACCTTATCGTTAAACGACATAAAATGAATTTTTATTCTAAGTAAAAAATATTAATTACGGACCCATAATTTATTAAAGAAAGTACTTCCATGTCAAAAATATATATTTTATAAAATTAACACAACGCATGTGTTTACATTATAATTCATAATAAAAAAATTATTATTTTCGCAATTAGCCTAAAAATAAAATTATTTTATTAAATATTTACTGATTTTTAAATTCAGAAGAAAAACCAATTCATTTGCTTTAGCTAATTCGCTAAAGTATTTGTTTAATTCATTTAATATTAAATTGTTTTTAAAATACACGCCCATATAAACGAATTACAATAAATAAATAAATAAATAATAAAATAAAAGCACTTTAAAACATCCAATTTTTCTGCTTGCCATTCAGCTTTTGCAACAAATAACCTTTAATTGAAATGCCTCCCCTTTATACCTCGCACAACACTAACCACACAAGTCTCAACGGGCAAGTGGTCAAAGCGTGTCTCTCCTGTACCTGGGATCGTCGGTTCGAGTACAACTGTTTCCACAGTCAAAATCTGCCTTTGAAATGTTGAAAAGGAAGCTTACCAGTATGGTCAATAGATGGCGCCAGCAGAGCCAATTATTTTGGGTGGGAGGGGCATTTAACTTCAAATTCACTGCAGAAAATGTGTAGTTATGAACTTCACATTCACTGTAGTGGTTTTGTAGTTTTTGACTTCAAAAAAACTGCAGTGATTTGTGCCAAATCACCACAGTTTCGCAACTGCATTTTCTTTGCAGTTTCACTAGAGTTCATTTTTAGCTGGGTTTTCTTTTTCTGATTGTTTTAAACAGCAATAGGAGGACAGAATTTCCAAAATTGTAGGTTATAATACCACGAAATGGCAATTTCTTTGGAAATATAGGTGTAAAGTACAAAGAAACATTTCTTTATATATAAGCCATTGTATAGATTGTCCATTACATGCATATTAAATACTTATGTTGTATGCATTTTTTTCTAAACTGAATTTTCAAACTTTTTCCCACTAGTAATAAATTACTTTAAACCAGAAAATGACATTATAATGTATTAAGAAGATAATAAAATACCTTCAAAGTTTATTTTTAATATGAAAAGATGGTATTGGATACGTTAGAGTAGTTTTAGCTTAATCATGATCGATATGTTCGAAAAATGACGTTATAATAAAGTATATTTAAATTCAATGTACTATACATGTGACAGAAAATATTGACTGAAAATTCAATTCTGTAAGCGGATTATTGAGAAAATTTATAGATGAAATTCTTAAAGTAAAATATTACTAATAATTTAAGAATGTGGTTAACCGAAAATATACGTAGTGATATATTAGTTACATACCAAAACTAATACAAAAGAAGGCAATTCGTTATAAATGGTCAAAGAAATAGTGTATAAATTCATTTTAAAAGGTTTTTCTATATGATTTCATAGGAATGAGATTGCATAGTATATATAGGAATAAAATTTTGATGTTGTTTTCTTTGTAATGTTTTGTTTTAAAGGCTAAGGAAAGATGATTTTTTCAACATTATAAAAAAAAACTTAATTACAAATATGAATGTAGTCCTTGAAAGTATTAAACATTCTTCAATGTATTCAAAATTAATTTAATCAATGGAATTATATTATCCTATATGAACATTGAGACAACCTTAGAATAATTATTTATAAACTTGCTAAATCAGTATACAACAAGATAAAATATTAAGAAAAAGTTAAAAAAAATACATGCCATTCTGCATGACGTTTAAATATTAAAAATGTTGATAATATTTTCCCGACGGTTTCAACCGAAATACACGGCCACTTTCAAGGGAAATTAAGGATTAACTGACACGACACGACACACTCTCCAACTCGATGAGAGATGAAGGGAAAACACGAGGGACAAAAGAGGGGAAAACATGAAGAAAAAACTCTACAAGAAGAGCCACGCGCGGTCATGGAATGGGAAGAAAATGAACAGGGGACGACGTACAAAATACGAAAAATTCCAAAACTGGAAAAAGAAGGGGTGGGCTAAATATACTTCAATAAATTAAACCAAATAATAGGAATGGTAAAAGATATATTATCGTTACACACTTTACTCTGAAAAAATCTCAACAGATTCTTTAATTAAATATATGTAGTGGTTGAGCTGACGAGAGATAATATTAGCGCTATCAAAGTTATTGCAAAAGTCAAGTTATTGAGCCCAATATCCCTTTTATGCTCCTTTAAACTCTTGAAAAAGCTAAATCATACCTATATAATAAGATTTCTGGATATTGTTTAAAATAATAATAATCTTATAAACACTCGTAAACTAATCATTGGGGATAGGATCTAATTTAGCAAAAAATAAAATAGAAAATTTGGGAGGGGGGAAACTATGAGATGAATGTTAAATTACAGCAGGAACCTCTTTAAATGAACTGAGATTTTTACATGTTAGAATAAGGTGTGTAACGATAATAAGTCTTTATCATCCTATTATTTGGTTTAATTTATTGAAGCTTAATTAGTACACTCCTTTCCCTTCCAGTTTTAGTATATTTTCGTACTTTGTACGTCGTCCCTTCTCCATTTTTTCCCAATTCCGTGTTAGCGCGTGGCTCTTCTTGTAGAGTTATTCCCCCATGTGTTCCTCTCTTTTGTCTCTCGTGTTTTCCCTTCACCTCTTTTCGAGTTGGAACACGTGCCTGTGTCAGTTCAGCCTTGATTTCCTTTGAAAGTGGTCGAGTATTTCGGTTGAAACCGTCGGGAAAATTTTATCATCATTTTTACTGTTTAAACCTAATGCAGAATGGCATGTAGATTTTTTATTATTTTATTCCATTGTATACTGATTTAGCAAGTTTATAAATAAATATTCTGAGCTTGTCTCAACGTTCATATAGCAAACCACAGTGTAAAGTCCACTGTTAAAAATATTACCTTAAATATTGCTTATATTGCTGGGAAATCTGGAGCTTAGTGAATGGAATATCACACTCCAAACACTTAGCGGATTGAATTGCACAACACTTAACGACTTTTACAACTGCAGCAATGACAATGTATTAAGCCTTTGCCATCAGTTTTAGATATAGCTGCAGTTGCTTCTCTCAGAGACTTTTCTTGAGAAGAAATCATATGTATGAAAAAAAACTCTTCTTTACAACGTACGAACTAACAACGGATATAAAACTACCTGAGGGTACCATTTGTATTTGTTGATTTATAAAATTGGGAATTTTTATTCCAACAAGAGCTGACAACACATGTCGGTCACCTGTACGACCACGGTCGACACCAATTAACCCAGGCATTTGGTGCTCAAAAAGGAGAAATAAATGCGTTTTGGTGTAGTTTTGATATTTGGTGCCTTTATGTTTTTGGGGTCGCTGAGCACGAATGTGGTATTAAGCAACAAAATTTATTCCTGGAAACACGTTTTTTTTACAAACATTAACTGTAGGAAATTCTATCTTCTTTAATTTATGTAGTGAGGAATTTTATGTAAAATGCATAATTTTGAAGTATTTAGAAAAAACAAAGAAAAGTCACGTTTTTTACAGGTTTTTTTGCAATAAATTTTGTTGCATAACACCAGATTCGTGTTCAGCTACCCAAAAACCATAAAGGTACCAAATTTCAAAACTACACGAAAACTACTAGTTTCGTAATATTTAACTAGGCTTGTAGTAGAAGATACTCTTTCGCGGCAGCTCTTCTTATAGAAATAATGTCGTGTTGTTCTGATACAGCTTGATATGAAGATGTGGTATGCTGCAGGTCTCTTCATTATTTCTTTTTGGAATAAGTTTTTCGGTATGTCTGTTGTGAAATATTCTTCAAAATTATTAACAGATTCTTGGTAGTCTTCGGTTTCAATATTTGTGATTCGTTAGCTAGATGAAAATCTTATCGCTTATAATCCAAACTGTGTTGCACTTAGTTTCTAGTAGAAATTGCTTCAGAAAACCTTTAACAGTACGTTTCATGAGAAAAAATAAAACAATAGCTTTCCACTTTACTCGCAATTAATGCATTTAACTTTTCATAAAGAAAAAAAACGAAGATAAGGATTTAATTTTGCAGAGACGCCAAAATCTAAACGGCAGATTCTCACCCGTACAATCGAACCTCGCAACGACTGATAAAGCTGACTGATTCGCAGCTGAACAAAGGATGTTTCGATAGACTGTCGACTCTATATTCACCCCAACTTCTCTTTTCGATTTCCACCAGAACATATCTATACTTGACGAGATACTCCGGTAAATGATCGAATGTACAAGAATAAAATCAAATATTTATTTTCTCACCGAAACCTACGTATTTAGTATGTGTTGACATTTATCAGTGAAAATCGACATTTTCCAATTTCGGTCATTCACGATAACACACAAATACACACGCATATATATACAGGGTGAATCTAAACTCTTGGGCAAAACATTAAGGGGTGACAGTACACATCAAGACAAACAGCATTAAATGGGAAACTAGTTGACCCAAACGTCTTTCGCAGGGCAAAATCTCCATTAAATTTTAGAATTCAAAATTTCAAATGATCATAAAAAACGAAAGATTTGGTCGATTCGTTTGCGGTTTTTACTAAAACTATTCTTTATGTCAGTATTGTCAGAAAAAAAAAAAAAAAGATGAATTTCAAAAAATGCCGATAGAGGGCTCTTTAAACTTTGGAGTAAATAACAACTATTTATTACCGTTACTTTTGCATCTCATTAAATTTTTTTAGAAGCTTAGACATAAACGTAAATTTTGAGCTCAAAATTCAGAATCGTTGGGAGTGGTTACCGCAAAGTGAACTGCGTTCGAGGGAGGGGGGGGGGTTCAAATTTCAAATGATTACGATAAAATTAAAATTCCAAAAATCGTTAAAATGTGGCACTGTACGCCGAAAAGCTTGTTCTCTGCATGGAATCTAAATCAAACAAAATGTCAAGTGAAGCATCCTTTGCAATTACAACACAATCTTTTCAAAATATTCACCATTCGAAACTTTTGTATAAGATTTTTACAGCTTACCTAATAAACAAACCGTTTACCGCATAATTCTATCGATCATTATTTTTGAAAAATGTAATTTTGAAATTGGGATCTTATTTGCTGGACACCCTGTACATTCTTATTAAAAATTTGTTATTTTAGATTGAAATGAATTAAATGCACTATTTAAAAGATGTCATAATAATTGTAATTATAATATATTTCGTGATATGGAACTTAAAATGACACTATGTGTAAATCTCTTAAAAATGACAAAAAAAAAATATTTAACCCAGGAGAACTTGCGCTTACCCAGGATATGAATGATTTTTTTATTATTATTATTTTATCACCAATAAATAGAAAAAATAATTTTCACTTAATTTAGTTGGAGACAACACAACTGTTGAAAATTTTCGATGAAATAAATTGAAAATTACTTTAAAAAAAGAGTTGTGACAATTGTAAAAATCCTACCCTCCTTGGGTCTATCAGGTCCGGCGCAAGTGATCCTACACTGTAAATAAATAAAAAAAAAACATTGTAAACATTGTAAAAAAAATCTGTAAAGTTACTAAAAATTTTTCAGTAAAATGTTATTCCAAGATCTATTAATATAACGATAACAGCAAGATTTCATCTAACCAAGAATGTTACATTGGTTTTTGCTGTTACCGTTGCACCAAAGGTTCTTGGAATGCAAGTCTACTAGGAAAATATTTGTAACTTTGCACATTTTTTTACAACGTACATTAAAAAGTTGTTAAATTACTTTAAACCTCAGTATTTTAAACTATAAACACAGTCATTGACAGGGAACATAAAAAAACAAATATAAACATCTTATTTTTCAAATGTCACGTAATTGGTGTCAAAATATAGAAATTTCGATGACTGTGTTACCAGTCGAAAGTTCTAAGAATTAATGTAACTTAACAGCTTTTAAAATGTTTTTCTTGTTATGTCTTTAAGTAATTTACATATAGTGTGAATTTAAATTTACATTTTAAAGAAGAATGTAGCATTCTAGTTATTTATTTGCTGATGGAATTATATGAAATTTAATACTGTGTTAAAATAGACAATTCTTTTCTCTAATTGAGCAATAAAAATACAACGGCGATTAAATTATGAAAAAAATTATTTATTTGTTGAAAAAAATCTAATATATGTGTTAGATGATTAGTAAATGAAATAACTCTACATTATATTTAAAATTAATAAAATCTAGGATCAAAAAATTTATTTCAGAAAAAAAAAATCCTCGTAATAAGTGTACAAACTATGTCTAAGAAAATGGATTTTATTACAAATAATAAACTTTTAAAAACATGTGCAAAAACACGCTAAAACATATTCGTGCTACTAATAAATAAAGAATAATCTCATATACGGAGCATTCTTTTATTAATAAAATTAAAGTTATACATAATCAAATATATTTTAACCCTTCGGACTACGGCGTCTTTTACACAAATTTTATTTCGTCAGCACCACTTTTTTACAAGAAGTTTCATTCAAGTACACGATTTCAAAAATACTCTGATTAAATAAGGCAAATTTTATTTTCCTTTATTTATAATGACACAAATGAATTTTGCAAGGAAAGATTATAACTCCGCAGCGGAGACAATGGAGTACCAAGGTTCACTGTGTAATTCTCAAAATTTTTCGATGAAATTTAATAGAACTTGGATAATGACAATGTCGGAAATAGATGATAATTAATCGAGTCTTAGGTTAATTGTTACTGATTAGGTTATGACTAGGTTATTGTTATTGTTACGTTATGTTTTCGGTTCTATTAATTGCTGATGTAGAAGCAGATTAATAATTGCAAATATTGCTATATTCACACACACAAATGTAAACAAACAATAAAAAAATGGAAACTTAAATAAAGAAATATATATGTAAATAAATATACATGCACTATTATGATTTTTATTAATCTTGT
Organism: Maratus speculifer; assembly: GCA_964019185.1. Lineage (NCBI taxonomy): Eukaryota > Metazoa > Arthropoda > Arachnida > Araneae > Salticidae > Maratus > Maratus speculifer. Next base: position 177,718,314 of record OZ025297.1, on the reverse strand, counting down.
TTAAAAACTTGACGCTTTCGTTGATCCACAGAGATCCACTATGATCCACATAAAAGGGTCATTTTCTCTTAAAAGATCAATTTGAACATCATATATTTTTAAAAATTAATGTTAATTTTTTCTTTAAAATTGGTTTCCATTTTGTTTAGACAATGTCTCTAACTAAAAAAATAGAGTCAGTAAAAATCTTTTACTATGTTAAATAAACAAAAATAAATTTTTAAATCTCAACTAGACAGAGGAATGATAAATAGGCACAGGGAAATGAGAAACAGGTATAACTACAAATTATTAATTTTTTTCACAAAATTTTTTGTAAACAAGAAAACTTTATTATAAACAAAAGCTCAAAACGAATTTTATTTTGAATTTTTTTTACGGAGAATGTCAGTAAAATAAAATGTATTTGCCTCAGATCCATTTTTAATTCAGGCGCTGCATTAATAATTTTTAAGATATTTCTAATGTATTTTCTTATTGATTCTTGATTGGAATATTTGTCTCTAAGACTATAAAATTTCTTCTTGTACTTTTAAGAAGTTTGGCGAGTCTTTAATAGTTTCTTTCTCAACTTTTCCAATTTGTTTAGCTAATTTTGCTCGATCATTTCTTACTCGCCAATTACGACCGGCATTTTTTCTTCCATCTGACTATATATTTTAATTTTCTTTCTGTCTCTTGGAATAATTTAGATTCAACTAAAGCAGTTTAAATAACCTTATTACCTTTTCCCGAATTTTGCACGGTATTAAGACTGTTCTTTTGGCTATTTGGCTTGAGCAGTCTTTGCTTTTTGATGGCTATAACCACTGGATTTCATCATGTTCAACTGAGACAATATCTCCAGTAAGGTAGAAATCTTAGTGTTCAATGATATTTTTCTTTTTCGCACTATTTCTTTGATATATCTTCTATCGTTTCCTTTGAATTCTCGGACCTCTAGATAATAATTTGGATACTAGTTTTATGCTTCCAGCTACTTTCACGTGCAATATTTTCTGGTCATTTGTTCCTTTTTAGAGGCTGTTATAAATCTAACAGGTATTTTTATTAACATGCATAAAAACCATAAACATTTTATATTTTAATGAGCTAACAATGTTTTTAACTATGTCGGCGAATACCTTTTTATAACTGATAAATTATAATAAGCACCAAACATCTTATTGAGTTTATGCTTGACAACCATGTAGTAATCATCCTGCTTTGTCCGATTCATTTGCTTTTTTAGAGCAGTGAGTGTTTATTTTTACTCAGATTATATACTTATAAAAAAGAAAATAAATAAAATACAACTTTTTGATGAGCAATTTTTCATCTTTTGATGAGTAGAACTAAGCAAAACATGCATTTTTCTCTTTTAAAACAGCAAATAGTGTGTGATAATTACATAAAATATTTAATTTTCTAATTAATTATCTAATACATATTCATAATTTGTGTAAATTAGATATTATATTCATTCCCCTGCCTTACATATGAAAAGGGAATGACAAAAATTAAGGTTAGTTTGTATATTATCTTAACAATATACACAAAATTAAATTGCACTTAAAGAAAACTTTAAAAATTTAATACAAATAAGGCTTAATCTTTGATTCAGCATTCTTTACAATCTTTAGGTAAATAAGAGAGACAGGGTAATGACAGTCAATAAAAATACTTACCAATATGTAACTGGAAATCACCAAGTTTTACTTGTAAAAATTAATGCTGCAAAAAAAGAACAATTTAAGATGTTTTCTCTGATGGTGTCATTGTTCACAGATGAAATTCTGGAGTAATATAAGTGTTGCCACAGCTGAGAATCATTACTTTCATTTTATGACAGGGGAATGACAACAAAACCAAGGAACATTTTTTTTTATTATTTTTATTTAAACACAAAAATGAAAAGTTTTTTATTTTTTCAAATTTTAGTATTCTATGATATTGTTTAATAATTTAACCAACAAAAAAATTACAAATATATTTGGATAGTTAATTTTGAGAACTACTTTTGTGTTAAGGCGACAACAGGGACCCACGGGGGAATGACATTTACACAACAAATAAAATTATTTAACTGGCTTTTATTTATTAATAGTATGTTTTATCCTGTTAGACATACATAAAAACATGTAATTAAAGTACTCTAGCATTTATTTAATTTTCACACAAGTTTATTCATTATTTTTGAAGCAGGGACAAAAATATTGCTGTTTAGAAAAAAAAATTTAACTACACAAATTACCCAAAAATAAGATTTTTCCATCTCATACCTGAAGCTAAAGAAGCATTAAAAGCTGGTTCAACTAACTGAGAATTTTTTAACGGTGTAGGTTGATTTGTTGATCAAGATTATCTGAATATCATAATCCAAATCTGATAACAACAGCTACTTAGAAATATGTAAGTAGAAAAAAAGTTATTATGAACTTTCAAAAGATTTTAAGAAATGTGCTTAATATAGGGAATTGAAACAACATAACAATACTAATGGAGTTTCATTTTTACCAACCATTTTTCTCACCTCTTTTACTAGCATGTCATGTATTTTTTTTCCGTTATTAATGCAAACTTCGTAAAGCTAATGTCTATCTCTATTAACGTATCACTAAAAAGTTATCAAAAACTAATAATATTAGTGAAATGTATAAACGTTTCCCTGCCGAATATTTTATCCCATTTAATAGTAAAAGGCGATATTTATTTTTAGCAGAAAAATAAATAACAGAAGATAAACTAAAATAAATATCCAAGCATATTCCATGCCTTTAGCTTTCAAGTTATTCAAGTTAAATGTACTTAGATTCTTATTAATTTAATTTTTCACTCCAGAGAATACTATATATATATATATATATATATATAAACCATCGAAATAATTAAATTAGCAAGAACTAGCACCCCAACCCCTCTCTCACAAAACAAAAACTCCTTTAAAAGTTAAAAATTTAACAAGAAAAAAGTAGAAAACAACAGGCTGCGGCCTCGTCAGCGATGGGTTTTATTGCAAAAAAGCAGCCGAGCATTGAAATTTGTAAATGAAATATGTATAAGTGGCAATGGGTTACGGCCAGAGCAGTGATTAGCAAAAATCAGATGTTAAAACACCGGATATTTTATTTTTAATTTATTTGCTGCAGCGGTCCGGCGCAATTCACATGAATGCATTTTGTTTTCTGTTGTTTGTTATACATATTGGATATATGTATACACACACACACACACAGATATATATATATATATATATATATATATATATATATATTACTGCAGCGGTCCGGCGCAATTCACATGAGTGTATTTTGTTTTTTGTTGTTTATTATACATATTGGATCGTATACACACACACACACACATATATATATATATACCTATGTATATATATATTATGTCAGAGTGTCCAGATGTATGCGTGCGTATGCGTTGGAGTGAGTACATGCATGAATCTCTGTGACTGTGTGTATATGCAATACTATGCCGAAAAAATTTAACCTATACGACAAAAAGTTAATCAATTTGATAGCAGTATTTTAAGTTTATCTATGTTTCATCTTCCGTCAAATGTTAATTTCCCTCAATATAATATTTCCCCTAAATTATATTTTGTATTCAAAATCTGAAACAAAAAAATTCAAAACATTTTCATACATTTTACTTATTTTGAACATCGCAAAAACTATTACCAACTTCTTTACCCACTAGAAAAAGCAATATTAACTTTGAAATTTCAAAACAGATCAATATACTTTGAAACAGCAAACACCGTAGATTTACATTTTATCCACAACTTTTGAAATCTAAAAAGTCCATTTTGAAGTAGAATGAGTCAATATTGATTCATTTCTGGCAAGCCTCTGGCATTTTCTCTTTCTCTGTTTGAATTCGATAAACATACTTTTATGCCCTGTGTCTGTGTATATACTTTTATTAAAAAAACGAAAAGAGATTTACGATGTTATGTATAATATTGAATATATTTTTAGGGAGAAACATATGTTTTTTTAATCGGATTTTTTATGATAAAATCGTAAATAAAGAAATTAACAGAATTTAAGCATATACAGTGAAAGCTACGTGTAAGACCACCTCTATGAACGACACTTTTTTATGCGACGAAATTTATTCCCATATGTTCAATATTAATGTTATCTCCATTCAAAGACAATCCCAGTTGAATTCACTCCATGAGAGACCAATGTCTTTGAAGAGACTGAACCATATTCTGTTTTTTCCTGGTCTCTTGATAGCCCACGCATTTTAGAGAAAACGAGAGGAAAAAAAATTAAATAAAGCTGGATTTTTGCATAGATAATAGTTAGGCTATGTAGTTAAATATACTAAAAGTCCCCATCGATCTGATGTCAACTTTAGCCTCCAGGGGGCACTAATGAGGCTGAAAATCGGTTTTCTGTGACTATCTCAAGAACAAACACATCGAGAAAAAAAAGTATTTTTACAACGATCTAAATAATTTAGTTTCCGATAAAAAGTGTAATTAATATTTGTTTGTCACACCGACCCTGGTCTATCTAAAATATTTTAAAAAAAGTGAATATATTTGAAAACAAAATTATAAAAATAAGAAAAACCTTTTTCTACTTTCAAAATAATCAGGTAGACCGGTCTAAAACTATTACCTTTGAATGGAGAAGGTGAATACATGATATGCATATATGCAAAATTTCTCACTACACAGATAAAGCATTAAGCGCGCTTTTTATATTGTGGTTTCCTCCACAGGCATATTCCAAATATATTGACTGGCTTAATCCAATTTCAATCGTTTGACTACTTTATTATTTCTTTGCACAGCTTCAACTGCGTCATTATCTGCGTTTCTTTCTTTCGTTGTTTTATTGCTTTCAATATTTTCTGTTTGCCTTTCGACAGCACCGCCGAACTCAGAAATAGCGTTTCCTTCCACTCTTGCAGGAAACAGGATACTGTCAACATCCTACTCGTCTTCAAATTCAAATTAACTTGCATTATGACATGAAACTCATTTTTTTTCAAAGATTGAATATAATAATGAATGATCTTTCTCATACCATGTGCAAAGACTTGAACAAATTGCGTCATAATGATTCGGTGGAAGATTCAGGAAAAGCAAAATCTAGACTACTATGCAATGAAAATCTTCACCTGTTGTCAAAATCTCCATTAAGCCATTAAATTCACGAACAGGTCATCAGGATTATTTAGAACATTCACCGGAACAATCTGATTAACCTCCTCAAATTATAAGTTTTCCGATCCCTTGTCTGCAGAAAATGTCGGATCGAAAACTTTCTCTGCTTATCATTAAATTTCATGCACAAAATAAAACACTATTAAAATTTTCTTCGTTATTAGTTTGTTATTATAAGCAAATAACTGAAAATTTAAAAAGTACATAAATGAATCCTGATGATTGAAGAGGGTATTCTTTATCGGTTGTTTCGTGCAAATTCTTCGAGCTGTTTTTATCTATTTTACTAACTAAGCATCAATTTTTAGCTCACAGGCTAAAAGAGTCTGAGAGCTTATGTGATCGCCGGTACTTGATTGTACGCACGAGCATATGTATTTATATATGCATATACATAACGCGATAACTCATGATAAACATATTCGTTTTGCTTCAAAATTTGGATACAGATTTACGCTTATAAGGCGCTTCTTGATGGTTTTGTTTTCATTGTATAGATAATTGGAGGAACGAAGACTAATCTCCTACTTTAATTTACATAAATGAGTTTTTACTGCAGATCTATCAGATTTCATTCAAATTTTAGATGTAGGATACTTCTGATATGGTGCTTCCCTGATTAGTTTTGAGAGTTCATTGAGAAAATATAAGTGAGGGAGGAATGTGGTAACTTTTCTTAAATTAACTAAATGGGTTTTAGGTAGTTTTATCCTATTTGCTTTGAATTTTGAATGTAAGATCATTCCAATGAGAAACTTCCATGATTACTTTGGGGCGTTCATAGATAAAGTAGGAAGGTGTGGGAGATTTGGGTAGCTCCCTTAATTTAGATAAATGGGTTTTTCATGCAGAAATTACCGATTTGCTTCAAATTTTTGATGTCGAATTATTCTGATAAGGTGCTTCGCTGATTAGTTTTGGGAGTTCATTGGATTAATATATGAGGAGGCAATCCTCATTAATTTAGGTAAATGGGTCTTGCATGCAGATTTATCAGATTTTATTCAACTTTTAGGTATCGGATCATTCTAATTAGGCACCTCCATGATTAGGTTTGGGTGATAATTGGGTGTAATTCCCTTTTTTTGGCTACTAATAATTCCTCTGCGGAATTCGTCTTTGATTCAGAAGGTAAATTATGCCTAATATGATTAACTACAAATAATTTCTGTAGTTCCACAAAGTTATCAACTTGAGAAAATTCAATCCATTGTAGGAAGTAAACCTTAATCTCATAAACTAACGGAATGTTCTTGCATATGCGACTTAACCCAGTGGTCTTCTTCAGCCTGAAAACTATAGAATATATTTTTTAGTCAAAATAGTAAGAGCCTTTTTTAGATACAGTTAGTTCGATCCGTACATATAGTAATGGAAAAGAGACACACTATTCGAATTTACTCAAAAATGTAACCGTGCCCAATAGCCATGCGAAGTTCGAAAATTATAGAATACAAAATTTATTAAAATTTGTTAGGGCCATTTTGAAGAAAAGAAATGTTTAATATGTAGTGACGACTAATCGAAATTTCTCGAACATGTAATCTAGTTCAGTGATCTTCTCGTACCCGAACCCGATATAATATCAAATGTTTCAATAACATTTGAGCCGTGTTTAGGTATAGTTAACTTGATCCTGATCCATAGGAACCAAAAATGATTCACTAATTGAAATTGTAACCCAACCCAATGACTCTTTGTTCAATATCCGTGCCCAGAAACAGTATAATGCAAGACACAAAATTACCCTCTAAGGTCATGAAAGTGCAACGTAGCCCATTGTTCTTCTTGAACTCGAAACCAAAAAAAAAAAAAAAAAAAAAAATAATTTACAATCTAAATCATTAGAGCGGTTTCTTACAGAAAATTATCGTGACCCTCAATGCCTTCATAAGACACATTAATTGAAATTTCTAAAAGAAAATAGCTAGCGCAATGCTCCTCTCTAGATCAAAAATGGTTAGAATATGAAATTCAGTCAAAATCGCTAGATACGGTATTAGATAAAGTAAAATTGGCTCGCAACAACAAATATATATATATATAATGTCCAGTAATCGAAATATCTTTAATATTATCTAGCCCAATGATTTTTTCGCGTCCTAAAACGGTGTAATACAAAGTCTTGCCAAAACTATTTGAGCCGTTTTAGAAATAATTAGCAAAAATAAGACCCATAATAGTCCACAAATGACACTCTAATGGAATTTTATTGAACATGAGGCATAATCTAATGATCTTCTCGATCTCAACAACGATCCTCTCGTTGATGAGATCGAGACAAGATCCTCAAAGGTAAACCCCATGTTGATCGTCCATCACCCAAGACAAAATCCAGCTGGAAAAGGAAATCAAACAAAATTTTTTATCCAGTATGACAGTATCTATCATACAGACTTATAGTATGTAACAAAAACATCCATTGCATCTGCATATCATTGGGATGACGTGGAAACTCAAAAAGGTAAATCCTCATGTCTGCCTTAGGGAAAAAAGCTCCGAAACACAGTAGAACACCTGCTTGTTATTTCTGCCATGTTGCAGCAAAGCATCATTCCTGGAAGTCATGTCAATAGATGTCAATATTTGACATGTGACGAAAAGTTTGTCATACATGATATCTGGAAGAATAAACAATATTAGCCTACATTTAGCTTATGTTCACTGGTTGCAAAACTTTTCATTCATCAAAGAAGCTAGTCCTGTGTGTTTAGTGGATCAGTACTGGCATAGTTGCATAATAATTCTTAAAAAACGGTAAAAACATCGCGGCCGATGTGTACACCTAACATTTTCAAAATCTTTCAAATTCTGTACTCTAAATACCGCCAGTGCTTTTCAACAAGGGATGAATTATTCTCCGAAATTATAATGCCAGCCGTAATACAGCGAACGTGACCTCGAATGTGATCAAAGTACGGGGCTGGGAAATTTTGACTCATCCATTTTACTTCCACGACATGGACAATCGGAACATTAAGTGTTTTTGGCCATAGATAGCATATTGTGGGAACAACAGTTCCAAAATTTAGTCGCAGTTGCAAAGGATGTCATACGATTTTTGGATCTCATTTTTAAGAGCATTTCTAATGTTTTGTATCATTGGGAACAAATAATTGAAGTCAATGGTGATTATATCAAATGATGAAAAAAGTATTTAAAAGTTATGTGGGTTGTTTTTAACGAAACTGCACGAGGTTTCTTGGTTATCTCATAAATTGAAGAGAGTACAAAGTATAAAAAATGACGAGATTATACTAGTTTCCACGTGTCACGCTACAATTATATTTTCTGACATGTCTCTAATTTTCGGAATCTAAGTAGCCATTCTTTGGCAAATTTTACTTTTTTTTCTCGTTATCATTTGACGAAAGTAGTGTTTTTTAGCAAACCTCTGACAAAAATCCAACATTTTTTAGCAATCCTCTAATTTAAATTGCATGTTTTTTTAACTAACCTTTGATCAAAACCGCATCTTTTCTCTGATTATGTGACGAAATTTGCGTTTCATCCGAGATTATGTGAAGAAAATCGTGTTTTTAGCAATTCTGTGGCAAATGTCGCGGCATTTTTGCGATCACTTGATAAAATTAGATTTTCTTCTCTAATCTTTTAAAAATTTCAGTTGTTTCTTAATTTTTCTTAGAAGTTAAGTCCTGGTAGGCACTGGTTCCTTGCAATTTTTCAGAATCTGCACCTATAGATTATTCACAATTGGATTATGATCAGATTGAAATTTTAGACAAAACTATAGTGACAAATTTTAGTGATAGTTATAGATATATTATATATATAGTAGTTTGATAATAGATCATTACAATTTTTACTACAACGTATCATTGATAAACAAAATTATTGGTTCTGGCTAAACACCAATAGAATAAAAAATGACTGTAATTCGTTGGTTTATTTTCTTTTATTAATGGAGTGAATGCAAAAATAACTATTAATGTTATTTTAAAAATTTAAAAGCTTTTTTAAAAATATAAATATTTTCATAGATATTATAATATGTCAAATATTATCTTATACAAACATTTTCAAGATTTTTTTTAAATTAAACTTATAATGTATATAGCAAATAATAAATTATTTACTATTCGAATCTTCAAGTTTTAAATTTTTTTAAACTCTGTATTTTGAATTATTACACATGATTCATACTTGTCCTGGAATTTCATTACCAGAACTTTTTGGTGCAAGTGTTTTTACAGAAAATCTCTCTTTAAATAAGACGAAATTTCGCACTTTTAAACTATATTTATTTTTCAATAAGAAATGCTGATATTTCGCATGAAAAATAATGATACTTGTATGAGTTATGTATTAAATAGTTTCAATTTTTTAAAGTTATATTAACGCAATAACATAAATAATTTTTTTTCATAACGCTTTCGAATCCGAATTTTTTTTCAATCTTGAGAGAAAAATTTTTACGTTAATAATTTTAATATTAGTATCCGAATAGATTTACTGAAGTTTAACAAATTTGTCATTGTCTGAAATCTAACTAATGTAGTTATTTTGTGCACTATTCAATGCATTTTCATATGAAAATAGACTAAGGAAGAGTTTTTGCAAACGTTTGAAAAACATCAATTTCCAAAACAATTTAACAGATATTATCACTTTCTACTATTTTTTGTGATTTATAACTTATTATTCTTTCTGAAAATCAACCTTTATTTTAAATTTAAAGAGTGAAAATATATGTTTAAAATAAAGAATCGGGAAGAGATCTAAGCAAATATTTATTTTTTTTTCTATTTCTATTACTGTCTAAATGTTAATACGCCATATTATAAATGCACGGACACATACTAACATTACTACATGTAAACAATAATAAAAGTATTTGTTAAAACAGAATAATGCTCATTTATAAGACATGTGCTATTAATATTACACCAGACCTGAAAGGGTTAAACATACGGAATTGGGTGAGAAATTTGCTATAGTATAGTTCAAACTACTACTGATTTATTTACAATCATTATCCAAAAATTATTTGTTTCTAAATATCATAATATGCGCGTTTAATTTAAACTGGCATATCGGTTGTTTTGTTGCTGTGCAATAAAGCATACAATGAAAAAAAAATGAATATACACATATGTAATTAGAAACCATTTGTAGAAATTAGCATGCGTATTATTAACAGTAAAAAATTTAATTGGAGAGTGAGAATTGCTCAGCTAAAATCGTCCAGGTTACATAATAGTAGAACACATGCATAATATAACAATGAGCTTGATTGTAGTCCAGGGTTCAATATATTTTCAATCTGTTGCTATTACGCTTTAAGCCAAATTGAATAAAATTTAACTCTTTACTCTATGATTTAAAAAAAATGAAATTTTTATGAAAAAATAATTTTAAATTTATTTATTGGTGTAGTAATGGGAAAAATAGAAAAAATATAAAAATTCAAATTTTTAGCTAAAACATGAGAGTTCATGATGTGTACCATATGCACACAATTTTGATTTTAAAATATTGTATTGCTGTATTTTGTAACTAAATGAGCTTATAATAATTAATTTTATTTGCTTAACACTGTCAAACTTTTTTATGTGAAGAATTATAAGTATTCAGTAAAAATATTGAAAGTAAATCTTGCTTTAAATAGCCTGATTGAAATTTCTTTTGTTGGTGAAGAAGAAATTCCAATTTTTTGTATAGTGCAGCCATCTGAAGTGGACAAAATAAGTGTTGTTCCCAGCTTTCGATTCTTCCTAATCAGGGACAGGTAAGTGAGGGATTAATTAACAATGGTCATGTCTATGACACAAAAAGGAAATTATAAGTAGTAAATTATGTTAAGATTTGTATGCAGTTAAACAATTAAAATTTCAAGAAAGCAGACAATATTTTTGAAAATGAGTTTCTTGTATAGACACAGTACTATTTTATTTTTTAATTTAGAAAACATACTCCAATCTCATTATGTGCTTTAATATATATTTTATCTTTATATGTTTTTAATTAATTAATACCCGAAATTTAAAACAGATTTATTTTAGTGTGTCTCTCGATATATATTTTAAACAATATTATGAGAAAATATTTCATAATTTAGCTAGTTATAAAAACACTAAATTTAATATTTATAGTATGATATTTAAATTTTTTAAAGAAAAACATCCTTTTTACTTGAATGACATGTAATATTATGGATTAAACTTGAAAAAATATCAATAATAATTTATCCCTTCACAGCGCCATGTGTCACATCTTGCAGTTACCTAAAAACACTATAATTTCCATTATATGCTATGAATTTTGCAATTGTGAGGTCTATTCCTGATCAAAAACAGCCCAAAGAATGAAACAACCTTTAAATTTCCTATTTCATATGTCTTTGATGTGGTCGCCCCTCCGGGTTTTCTCAACCTGACCCCTTGAGTGATGGAGAACCCGGTTGTGGTCATAGTATATGATGCTTGACGGGGACTGGTTCGGAACGAATCACCACGTCCAAGTGTGGCCAGTAGTCTGGATAGGTGGCCCAGTCCATTAGTCCGATAGTAACGGTTAAGGATCGTCTGGGGCTCTGCTATGTCTGTACAGCTTCCCTGTCCCACGGTTCTCGTGGGAGGCCAGTAAGGGATAACCGTAGTGCTATATCAGTGGAGGGCTTTGGGAACTTGTCAACGTACCACTGTGAGGGACAAGGCGTTGATTTCTAGGATCCGCTCGGTGATTGTAAACAAAGGATAGCTAAAGTGATAGATGACCCCGACCACGAAGCTTGACTGAGCAAGAGCCCACTTTAACAATTCGTTCCTTAAAGATCATGAAGTAGTTACTCTCTAGAGTCGGTAGGACTCACGGAAATGGCGTGCAGAGACTCCCAGAGTTACCTTTGGGAGAATTTTGTCAGTACCTAGTGTGATTCCCTTCCGCCAGGAAACTCAGCTCTTACGTCCGCGTCAACATAGGCAGCTGTGTGCCAATTCCTAGGGGAAAGAAATCTGGGGGTGCCTCCGTTCAACCAGGGAACGGTTGCGTCGGGAGGTCGACGTGAAATCAACTGCCCCTCGCTGCCGTTCACCGTTGTGGGAACGTTTAGCTGGCGTATTCGCCCTCATGATCCGATTCCGCAGAGATATGGGCCGGACGCTCACCGGTTAAAGCGATAGCGAGTCTCTCTCAAAGAACCTCTTGTGTCCGATCCGAGTCTGGCGCATCATTTGCGTGACTGGAGTTACCTGTGCCCTGATTCAGACTGTGCAGTGTCTAAAAAATAACCTTCATGCTACTCACCTCCTAGCCAGGTGTCGCTTCGGTCACCTGTGGAGGTGTTTCCCTCTTATTTCAGGTATGGCTAGTGGTACCTTAATACTTTTCTGGTAGGAGTCCTCATTGCACGGGGAAGGATATTCATGTTCAGCAACTACCAGGGCTCTGAGGTAACGGTAGAGTGTGGCGGGGTCTAGTTTGGACATCGCACGATTCCCCAGCCGAAGGGCAGGGGCACCGGGCGGGGAGCGCGGGATTCCGTACGCACAAAACCGCATAGAGAGGCAGTGTCTATGCCGCCTTGGTGGAGCTTTCCAGGCTTGCCTGGGGTCGCTACCGGCATCTGATCCATAACCCCAGAGCTCCTTTAGAATCTCGTTTCCGAGTTAGTGTGAGGGAGTTTTGGACACGAAACCTAGGTTGGGCGGTGTATGTGCCACCGAGAATGAGTTTTTTCGGTCTCTCTAGGTTCAGTTACGAGCTCTATCTCATATCTGTCGGGGTGTAAAGAAGCACGTACTACCTAAGAGGTATTCGTAAGCGCTTCGCGTTCCCTAAGCGATTTGAGTGTGGGGTCGAAAACCCCATGAGCGAAAGTGTGACCTATGCGGTCAGGGGTTCTCCGTCTCCCCACATAGGTACCATTAGGAGCTCCTTCTCCCTTTCCGCCTGGCCCCAATATATGTATATCCTCATTCATTAGATTTGGTCTTGGGGGCTAGTTGCAAAGAAAATTCCACTTGGGGATCCTCGTCATATGGATCATGCGCCTCGGCATTTCCCTCAGGTGTCGTTGTCCTGTGTCGCCCTAGGGTGAACCTGGAAGAACCACGCAGAGGAGCCATTCTGTGCTACTCGAGTGATGAATTGCGAGAGCTGTCGCAATCGACTGTTCATCTTAGGTTTCGGAACGGCGGCCGTGTGACGTGCGTTGAGAAGTGACCGATCGTTAGGCTTGTTAGCATCGGACGGTGTGGGGGTATGATGCAGACTATTCTTTGTCGTAGCCCCGTAGGGATTTGCGAGAGAGACTCGCTCTGAATCCCTGCATCGAAAGAGCTTTAAATTCTTGCAAGGGCCTAAGACAAGGAAATATCTGCATTCATATCTGCATTTGATTAAAAAAAAAACAGAATTTGTTCTTCGGAAACAAAAAAAAAAAAACTTTCCATCAAGCTATTAAGGCAATATTTACTTTAATTATTTTTACTGAATACTTTAATATGTTAATATAAAATTTTTGCAGTATTAAGCAGATTACACGAATTTCTTTAAGCGCATTTAGTTGCAAAATATATCAATACAATTGTTAAAAACCCTTACTATGTACTCAGGCTACACGCCTTAAAAAATCGAATTGCAATAGAAAATGTGAAATTTATATTTATTTATTTATTTATTTATTTATTTATTTACTATTTTCCCCATTATTAGAACAATATATAGATTTCAAATAATTATTTTCATAAAAAAAGAAAAAGGCAGTGAAGGGTTAAAATGCAATGTAAAGAAAAATGTTAATTTAAAACTATGACAAAATAAGTGTGTTTTAAAATCTAGTTTAGTAAATTAACGCCATTAATTACAAATAGTGAACCAAAATCTGGTTTTTTAATATGAAAAACATTATAATGTCATGGTTTGCCATGCTTAACAGGCCATGCAATGATAAAATCAGCCATTTGCTTGATTGCACTTCAAAAGCATTCATGCCTGAAGATTTGAAATGATTATGCCTGATAAATTACATTTTAACGATTTCATAAATGTTTTATTTAACCAAGTGAATCTAATGATAGCATTAGCAAAAAAATGTAATGGATACAATCACTTTTCTTTTGAAGAAAAAAAAAGAAGGATTTGGTCGTTACACATATCACCAGTTTCTAAAAATTCAGTATGGGCACATATTTAAAACTTTTATTTTGTAAAATATTCTTGCATGGAATTTTCGAATAAATGCTATAATTAAAATACAATACATAAATATCTAGTTATGATTTTTACCTGCGTGATTATTCAATAAATGTTACAAGAATCTTTGAGAATCAATATTATGATAATTTAATATTAAAATGTGTAGTTTTGTAAAAAAAAAAAAAAAAAAAAAAAAAAAAAAAAAAAAAAAAATAATAATAATAATAATAATAATAATAATAATAATAATAATAATAATTAAATGCTGAAAAAAGTTATGTTTGTTCTTTACATACTTTTAATTGGAGCTTTAGAATTATTTTCTCTTATCACAATAACAATTACCATTATATCACTTAAATACATATATATCAATAATGTGTAGCTATATTAATATCTATGTATACAATTGCATATTAACAAATGGTATAAACATTAAATTTTCTCTTTGCTAATTCACATTGGTAAAATATTCTTCAAACTATAATATATATTTAAATATATAACAATTTAACAATAAAATAGAAACAAGAAGACAGGGATAAAACAACATCATGATCAAAGATGATAGGCAAATCACATGAATAATGTATCCTGAGCAAAAAACTTTTGGAAAATCTTGTCACATTAGTAAGTTTAATAACTATTTTATCCATGAAAGTATTAATTACCAGTTGACAGAAACAAATCATGCCGCAAATCAATGAAAATTTCGATATCGGAAAATGATAGGAATCATCAAGAGTGCTGGGTAGTAAACATAGAAGATAATTTGTTAATGTTCAGATAATTACATCATGAACAAACACTTTAGAAGTAAGACGACCTTGTGGATTTAGTTAGTTTTAGACTTGGATAATTTTAGTTTAAGAACGGGATGCAACCCATGATTTTTTGCTAACTTTTGTTTACTTCATTTACTCTATTTCTGGAAGAGATATTCATTAAATTGAATTCGTCAAGTAAGACTTTGCTTTATTTCAGTTGCATATCTAATTTAACCAATAGATATTCGAAAATTTTGTAAATAATAATATAATAATAAAATAATAATAATAATAAACTTTTTTTATGGAAATTATTATTATAAGACACAATTTATCAAAAACAAATGTTGACAATAACACTAAATTTCCAGCAAGATTTTTAAGAATCGAAGATCGTCTCGATAGGTCATTTTCGGAATGCCTTTTGAATTCTTTAAAAGCTTCTTTTACTGTCTCAACTATCTTTAAATGATGTCTTTCCATGGTCGTTTTCAAGAACATAAAGAAAAAGAAGCTGGCGAAAGCCCCATCAGGAATGAAGGGCGAAAAAAAAAACCAGTTGGCACTTTTGAATCAGCTAGGAAGCGCATCACGATGAAGGCAGTATGTTGCTGGCGTGTTGCTATAATGAGGAAATATGGCACAGCGACCCTTGAAATACTTTTTAAACATACCTGGTATTTGAAACGGTCACAGGAATCTTCGTAGCGAGACGCTCTATTGTAGATCGAGCGCTGTATTGCAGATTAGACGGGATACTAAAACAAGGTTTGTGAAAAGGACTGTCCTTAATCTCCATATGATCGTAGAAGCTGGGCGAAGATGCTCTCTTCAACAATCGCAACTTCTTCGAGGGTGTTTCGACGTGTATTCGCTTTACGGTAAAATCACTGACAGTACTTCTCTGATAAATCCTATATATATTTAAAAATGAAATTCAAGAAATCAAACCGAGATTGGAGATAAACAGTATGATGACGCAATGTGGAAAACGTACTTAAGACAAGTAAAAAGAAAACAGCTAACTGAACGGATATTTTTAGAAATTCATTTAAATGGAAAAAATTCAAAATAACTAACTACACTGTAAAATAATCCGTTAAATTTACGGCGCAGCAATGATACCAGCAATTTTTGCCGTAAAAACTGCAACAAAATTAGATGTAATTTTTTTTTTATTACATCTAATTTTACTGTAAATTTTGCAATAAATTTAACTGTTTTTTTTTAACAGTATAACTGATTGAGTAAATAGATAAATAAATAAAATACGTCAGGATTTTCTTTACTTAGCTGAAATAAGATTTATAATCTAGTACAAGTGTAAATAAATTAACTTACAAGGAGAGAACCAACCTTGAAAATCACGGATTTTAATTATTTTTATACATGTTATAGGGCAGAGGACCCTTAGTCTAACATTCGACGGTTTTATAGAACACTTCTTAGTTCTCGATAAACAGGGGATTTGTTTTATGAAATATTAATGTAAATTCATTTTTATTATAACTAACTAAACTAAACTAAACTAAAACAAACAAAACTAAAATTTTATAGAAAATGATAACAACTACCGGCAAATAGCTACATTATTTTCCTTGTAACTAGGGTCTTCTGCAATTCTTCAAGTAACGGATTTTGATTGCATAAATTTTAAAATTTAAATATGTGAGATAATAAGAATAATAAGTAAATACTACAAAAATGCCCCTACATTGATTCAACAGTTTAAAATTTGAGAAATACGTTTTTTTTATTAAAAAAAAATGCTTCTCACGATAAGAATTTCCCTTTATATACCAAATACATTAGTAAGCATATATATAAACACTGCTTCAGTAAATGATGCAAAGTAATCATTATACCGAAAACATGCACAGTTAAAAAAATTTTCATTACCGTTCAAAACTTTTAAAATTTACTTTTTCAGCTAATTATTCGCATTTTGGATGTTTCATAAGTACATCCAGAATGCTGCAGTCAACATTATTTAAAAATATTATTTCACCAATAACACAAATTACCATGTATGAATTTATAAATTAAAACTGAATGTTTATGCTTGAAATTTTATGTTCTTGCTAATCACTTAAAAATTTTATTTAGTATAGACATTTTCGAAATAACATTCCGTCAGTGCTTCATATTTATTATATAATTATATTTTAGACAGCGAACAGAATGTTTTTGTAAATAGAAGGAATATGCATATTTTAATTATTTATAAGTATTTTTATTTTTACGCAAACTATCTTAAACAGTGTAATATGTTTATCTACAGTTCATATTCAAAATATTAAAATAATGGAGTAAATTAATAAGAAAAATATGTTGTTCTCTTATACTAAGTAAATGCAATTAAATTTCTTATAAATTAAATCTGGAATGTTTAGACAAGATTTTAATATTTACAAAATATAAAATTCATTACAATAAATCAGGTATACAGTTTTCTGAAACACATCAAAATATTTGAGTAAAATTTAGATTGGATCAAAATATTAAAATATTTAATTTTACACAACAATATTACCTTATGAATGTGAAATAATTGGTAGTCACACTTTTAAAAAAATCCATTAAATTTACGGCAAAAACTGCAGTAAAATTAGGTGTATTACTGATCTTATTTTACTGAAATTTTTACGGCAAGGCAAGTTTATGCTAGACATTTAATGGAATTTTATTTTTTTAACCGTGTAATATTTGAAAACATCAGCTTTAGCTTTCATAACAGCATGCAATCGATCTTCATACAATATATAAGATGTTTACAAACGTTTCTGTCAATTGAAATAAAAATAGGTATAAATTTTTTATTACATTTAATTTAACTGTAATTTTTGCAGTAAATGTAACTGTTTTTTTAACAGTGTAATTGATTGAATAAATGAATAAATAAATAAAATACGGGAGGATTTTCTTTACTTAGCTGAAATAAAATTTATAATTTAGTACAAGTGTAAAGAAATTAACTTACAAGGAAATGGCGAACTTTGAAAATCACGCATTATAATTACTTTTATACATGTTGTAGGGTAGAGGCCCCATAGCCAAAATAGACTTTATACGTGGTACTAACTCAGTTTTACTTGAAGAAGGATATTCTTGGAATTTTTTCTTTATTATATACAATATGTTATTGATGGGTGTAGTGACTAATCGTCACAACATTGCTAAATTAAATATGTACATATAAAGAATGATTAAGCACAACTAAAGCGAAAATACATAAATATTCGTATATATAAAAAAAAGAAAAAAGAAAAAAAGAATCATTGATTAAAGTAAAGTTTTAAATTCATTCTATTCACTAATATTCATTTTAAGTTCGTTTCATTCATTCGAGTTGTAATAATAACTTTAGGTTTCAGGAAAAGATGAAAGCTATTTTTTTTTGTAATTAAAGCTATAAACTTTATGACTCTATAACGTTCGGTAAGAACGAATGGTTTAACAAGGAACACCCAAGTGGGAATTCAATTGCTCACCATAAAACTTCAGACGTAACAATGGCAAGGTTGTAAAAAAAAACCAGACTGTCTACGATTTTGACATTACGCGCAGAACCTAACAATAACAGAATTTACAGCCGAGAAACGCCCACAGGAGGGAGAATTGGATAGGAGTCCGATGATTTTATGCAACCCGTGGGAAGAAAAAAAAGGGGTTTTTTTAGTGGCCGAAAGGGATGAACTCCCTATTGGTCAAGCCGGCCAATAAGAAGTGCGATGCAATGGCCCCCCAATCAAAGCGATAGCAGAAAACCAATGAAAAGAAAAAAAAGGTTTTGGGGAGGAAACAAACAAACAAAAAAAAGAAATGGAGTTCTCTCCGAAAAAAGAATCTAAGATGAATACAGTTCTTGGTCCCAGCTATGTAGGTAGTAAATAGAAAAGTTTTGTAAGCGAAAATCATCTTCGGAACGGGAAAGCCCAGGATTTGACAAGCATCCAAGTTTCTTTGACATATGATCAAATTTGCGAAAAGAAAAAAATGAATGTCTGAAAATTACTGGAACTTCCAACATCAACATAATGAATTTCAGGCAATTCCAGATGGCAGTGCGTGACGATATGGCAGACTATTATTTTTTTATGAACAGTTACGCTCAACATAGTGAATAATGTGCATCATTCTCATAGACTATTCTTTTTATGAATATTTGCTCAACTTAGTAAATTTCACGTGTCTCCAAAGGTGCGAGATGACAGAGCAGACTATATTTTTATACGAACAGTTACGCCCAACATAGCGAACAACGTGCAACCATTTTTATATGAACATTTGCTCAGCTTAGTAAATTTCCACGTGTCTCCAAAGGTGCGAGAAAATAGTGCAGACTATATTTTTGATGAACAGTTGTGCGCCTCCTAAGGAATTACATGATTTCCCAAAAGATGCGGTGCGAATGAAAGCCAACGGATCAGTTGCTATGGATTACTACAACGAATGGATGACAAGGCTTCATATAAAATGGTGAGCAATTTAATCTTCTTCTGTGGTGTTACCGCATTTCAGAATTACCTTTTAGCTCATTATATAAATATAAATAAAGAAAAATTTCTTTAATATTAAAATTGAATTTTTTATTTAAAATTTAAATTAAAAAAAGAAAAAAAGAGAATTATAAGGAGAACATATGCTATGCCTTTCGATAGTTGTGCTGTGAGTCTTTTGTGTTTTTGTATAAGTTTATAATAATATATGATAACAAAAAAAAAAAAAAAAGAAAGAA
This sequence comes from Maratus speculifer, assembly GCA_964019185.1. Taxonomy (NCBI): domain Eukaryota; kingdom Metazoa; phylum Arthropoda; class Arachnida; order Araneae; family Salticidae; genus Maratus; species Maratus speculifer. The sequence goes on along the minus strand of OZ025297.1, from coordinate 177,698,474 downwards.
AGTAAACATGATCAAAATAATTGATAAATTAGAATAATATTATTTATAGTGCTTATATTTACAAATCGATAATTTAGGATGATACGATGTCCAGATGTTTCCCTATGAAAATTATATGCTTAAGCAATAATACTTTTATTGTGTTATGATACATATAATTGTTGTTTGAAATAAATATTTGTGTATGTATATATGTATTCTTGTTTTCTTTCATGTTTTCTCTTCTTAAATTCTTTTATGTAAATTACTTGTTTCAAAATCTCAAATATTAAATTTAATTTTATTTTATGATAATCATTTTGATACTCTCCGTATCTCTTAAAATTCCTATTTTGCAAATTTAAACGTTTAAAAGGTTCGAGTCTGAGCTTTTGCGATTTTCATTTATTTAAATTATTGATAGATTTAAAAGTAAACATATTTTTTTTATAATATCCAATACAATCTTTCACAACGCGGATTGGGATATTATCTTAATATTATTTCTTTAGTACTAACCACTATCTTTCGCGTACCTTGTGATGTGGTGGAATTTTCATCACTACATTACTAAAATTTAATGGTGCTAACACCAGGTGTTTAATTTGCATTTAGGATTAAAAATTTATTTTTTTCTGCATTTAATTATACAAAAAAAAATATATTCAGTATTATAATTTTTCTCCTTAATTACCTATTTTCTGTTTCTCTTCTTTTACTAACAAAACATCACTTACCTATATTGTGTAAAACAAAATTGATAGTTTATGCATATCTAGAAAATTGATAATAATGAACAAAATTAATAAATATATGTATGAAATGAATACATACAGAGGAGAAAGGGTTTAGCTCACAGCACATTATTTAAAAAGCCTTCGTTACTAAAGATTTGTTTATATATATAGGGGAAGATGGGGATACTTGAGCCATTTTTTGAATTTTAATTTTTTTTAATTTTTTATAATTTCTTAGAATAAAATAAAATATTGAAAATGAAAATTTGATATTTTTTCTTCAACTGAAAACCACTTTCAATTAATTTTGAACTATTTTTCTATGTATAATAAGTGTTTATTTTTTGTTTTACATCGTGGCTCAAGTATCCCCATGGGAGGGATACTTGAGCCATAGTGAAGGGATACTTGAGCCACGACGGAAAAATACCTAGAAAAGTAATTTTTTTTGCTTTATTTTTGCACAAACATTTTACAGAATGATAAATTATGAAACATAAAGTCCTTCAAAACCAATTGAGAAAACAAAGCTAGTAATAAAATCATTTTTTGTCGTTTGAACTGGCTGTCGAAGGATAATTTCAACTTGACTTATAACGACGATAGAAGCCCTCTTACTTCAGAGCCATTTAAATTTGGAATCTGCAATTCATCGGGCAAATTTCATTTTCAAAATATTAAGCACTTATCCAACAAATATTTTTACAGTTTTCTTTCTGGCATATTTTATTAGTAACCAACCATCAATAGAAGATTTTCTTTTCACATCATCACCATCATTGACAGAATTTTCCTTTGATGATACTGTCGAACTCATGCTTTTAATTTAGTAGCTGTCGGTATTTAAGCCAGATGTATCATTCTACTACTTCAAACACTTTTTTGATTTCACAAGAAAATATTTTGTCTTCCTCTTTGGCTACATGCAGGTAAGTTTGAACTGGGATTTTTGTTGCTTTTCTTGTTTTTTGTGAGCTTTTTTTTTTACTAATTTTTCTTCAATTTTCTTAGTCAAATAAAAAAAAAGTTACAGCAACAGAGGTTACGATTTCAATATAAAATATTAATCTTAATATGTTATATTAAAAAATAAATATTTTAATATGTTGGACTTAACTAATTAAAGTATTAGAGATTATAGCCTGTAAAACAGTTTTAAAAAGTTATTTTAATTTAATAAAAGTTAAATTGAAAACTATGTTTATATTTATCTAGACAGGCTATTTTGTTAGTCAAAATGAAAAATAAAATGGATATTTTCATTTAAAAAATATACTTTTTGAAACATTTTTAGGTCGTTATTTTTTTAAGAAAAAAAAATAAAATGAAAAATTATTCTTCCTTTTATCCAGAAAAAAATATATTAGTGAATATAAGGATGGAATTTTATTTTTTGTTTTTTTCACCCATGTTTAATTTCTAGTAGGGGTGGTTGAGACATGGCTCAAGCATCCCCACTCTCACTGGCACAAGTATCCCCACTACCACTATTTTTGTTTCCTAGAGTTTTACTAAATAAAGCATGCAGCTATTAGAACTATTTTAGATTTAAAATACAATTGAAATTATGCTTATTAAATTTATGTACACAGTTGCAACTTTCAACAAAACTTTAATTACAAAAAAAACAAAAAAACCATGCACCCAAATATTTACTTCAGATAGGGAAAAGACAACTATTAATCACTATACTTTCAAAATGGTACCAAGATCTGTGATTTCTTTTTTACATGTTCAGAACTATAAATATGTTACCATATTGGCAGTTTTAGAAAGAAAAATTAACCAACTGTAGAGATAATAGGGGTGGCTCAAGTATCCCCTATGCTCAAGTATCCCCACTCTCCCCTATATATATCTGTACTTTGAAAATTTATTTTGTGATTATTATTTATGTGTGTCTATAGAAAATAGTTAGGGGGATTTTGAAATTGCTATGAGATATTTTTTTGCTCTTTTCCCTTTATGTGAGTGTAATTTCGATACCAAGATAAAAAAAAAAAAATTATTATATTTCGAGAGTACAGTACATAATAATTTACAGTGTTAAAAAAGTAAAAAAAAAAAAAAAAAAAAAAAAAAATTATTAAAGAAAAACAATTAAACATCAATCTGTTAGAGATTTTCAAAATAGATAAATAAATATGACAGGAAGAAAGGGAAGACAGGCTTCTCCCGAAAGGGAATCATTCACTATTGGAGTGGATACGCTGATAAATTCATTACAAAATTTTGAGGATAAACCGGATCAAAACATAACACATTTTTTTGAAGAATTTGAGGAGTTAGCTGTAGCGGCACAATTTCCCGACGACATAAAATTGGTGTTGGCGAAATCAAAATTCAAAGGGCAAGCAAGAGAAGTTATGAGAAATACAAATGAATTGCATAAAGCACAAGACTATAAAACGTTTAAACAAAATGCGATAAAACAATTCCGAAAAGAAAGATCTTTTGCTGATGCTCAGTTGCAATTTATAAATGCCAAACAAACAGCCAATCAAACTATTGAGGAATTCACAAAAAAGTTCAATATAGAAGCACAGAAATATCTTGCTTTATCAGGACATGAACAAAGGAATGGAGCCAAAGAATTATTAGAAACTATTAAACTAACAAAATATCTTGAGGCGCTAAGACCGGACATTTCTTTCGAATTAAAAAAATACCCACCTACAAATTTCGAAGATGCGGTAAAAAAAGCTAAAAACATCGAAAGTGCATTAAACAGTAAATGTGCAGGTGAAATAAATAATTTGACGGAAACAAGCGAAAATAAATTATTTGAGGCACTTATTAGCATGTCACAAGACCAAAAATCAGAGATACAACAGCTGAAAGAACAAATTAAAAGTTTACAAATTGACAAAACCGAAAGCGAACAAAACAAAGCGGAAATAAATCATATAACACGAAATTTTTGTCATATATGCAACAAGTCCAATCACCAGATACAAAATTGTTATTTTAATCAAAAAAGTGCGAATTTTTTTCAACCGAGGGGAGCACAGAACAATGTTAGGCCAAGATTTCACAAGAATTACTATCAAAATAACAATTATAGAAGCTTTACAAGATTTCCACAAAACTATGCACAACATTTTCAAGCGCCACAAACATTCGATTTTGCAAGATCTCATAACAATCAAATTAGATTTAATGATATGCACAATCAGATGCCAAATTGGCAAAATTTGTACCAATCACCGATAGGACCTAATCAAATGTATCATGGAAATTGTAATATGCAAAACATGGTTCCAATGCAAAATTTTGACCCGACACAGGGAAACAATACACAAATCGCATATACAGGGCAGCATCACAATTTCGCAGATACGCGAAATAGCCAAAATCTTTTGCCGCAAAATAATGAGAGAAACAGGGAACATCAGCCCACAATTACCTTTCCAAATGAAAACAGAAATAGAAGGGATAGGCAAAATCATAACAGGAATAGAGGACAAAGTAATTTAAACCGGTAAAGGGACTTACAAAATTGAGAGAAATACAAGCCCGTAGGTCCCGCATCATTGAAAAAAAACAGGGTTATAACATAAAACATAAAGCAAACAAGGAACTAAAAATAATTAAACAAAAACAAACAAAAAAAACAGAGATAAGAAGAAATGAGAACGAAAAAAAGATGATTAAAGAAAAATTAATTGCAAGTTGTAATTCGGGTAAAAACAATGAATTACCAATATGGAATTTAAAAATAAAGAAAGATATAATTATACCCAGCCTTATTGATAGTGGGGCGAGTATAAGTTTAATATCCCCAGGGGTCTTCGAGAAAATAAAACAGACAGATATAAAAATTAAATATTTAGCCAACGCTATAAAAATTACAACTTTATCAAATGAAACGATTCCTTTTAAACACTGTGTAAAATTTAAGTTTAGATTTAACAACACTTTCTTAAATGGCACATTTTATGTAACTAAAGAAGAATTTGATCGTAATTACAAAATTATTTTAGGATACGATTTTTTTAAAAAGTAATAAAATAATTATGGATTTTGAAAATAATACTTTTAAAGTCAATAACTCAATTATACAATTAAATTCTAATGAAGATCAAATTACTGAGGTAAATGAAATTAAGTCGATACAACAAAATGACGAGTTTCAAACAATACCAAAACAAATTCACTCTTATCAGTATAATAAGATTCCGAAAATTAATACACGAGTATTTGTAGAAAAAAGCATTACTTTGAGACCCAGAGAATCGAAGTTAGTGAACTTAATTTTTGACGGCAAACTAAAAAACGGACAACAATTTTTTTTCCAACCTAAATATAACAACAGGAAATTAGTAATCCAAAATTCAGTTCATGAAAATAAGGAAAACGAAAATAATTTATTCACAATATTTGTACAAAATAAATCTAAACAATACTTGAGACTTCACAAAGATCAGCAAATGGGAAAAATTACCACTGATTTTTTTTATAAAAAAACAAAATAAATCAAATACTGATAATATTTACGAAGTAAATAACTTAAATATCACACAAATTAGAGAATTAAGAAAGAAAGAACTTTCAGAGAATGATTTTAAAGTTGATCACTTAACACCAAAGGTACAAAAGGAACAAAAGGAAGTACTGACAATTTTAATGAGACACGCTACTGCCTTCAGCAAATCATATAAAACGCTAGGAGAAACAGACATAATAAAACCGAACTTTAAACTAATGCACGACTTTCCAATACAAACGAAATCCTTTAAGTTAGCACATGACGTAAAGAAATTCGCGGAGAAAGAAATTCAGGATTTATTGGATGCAGGTATTATAGAGCCAACGAATTCAAGTTATGCTTTCCCAGTAATTTTCGTAAAGAAAAATTCTACGTCAAAAACAAATGATAAGAATTTAATTAAATTTAGGATGGCTATAGACTTTAGAGCTCTTAATGATATATTAGAAAGTGACCCATACCCAGTACCTAATACAAAGGAAATTTTACAAAATATGGCAGGAAAAAAATTATACACTGTCTTAGATTCGCATTCTGCATTCTTTCAAATAAAATTAAATGAGCAGGACAAGCATAAGTTAGCATTTATCACTGAAGATAATCATTTTCAAATAACAAGGATGCCTTTTGGGACAAAAATTTCAACGAATCAATTTGCTCGTTTAATTGATATAGTTTTAGGAGACTTAAAGAAAAAATACAATATTCAATACTTTATTGATGACATAATAATTGGTTCAAATGATGTACAACAAATGCACATAATACTAGAAGCAGTATTAGAACAATTAGAAAAATTTAATCTTACAATTGAACCGACTAAACTAAAATTATACATGCCGGAAATAGATTTTTTGGGATACAAAATTAGTGAAAAAGGATATGCGCCCTCAAAAAAAAAAATATCCAGAAAATAACAAACTTCGCAGTACCCACATCTAAAAAAACAGTTAGAGCATTTATTGGATTATGCACATATTTTAAAGCAACTATACATAATTACGCGGAGATAATAGCACCACTGACGGACCTCACTAAAGCTAATACAAAATTCAAATGGAATGACAAAGCACAAGAATCATTTGAAAAAATACAAAAAATTATAATGGAACAACCTACTATTCACCCCCCAGATTTTAGTAAAGAATTCTATATAATTACAGATGGATCGAAAATCGCAACATCGGGTATATTAGCACAAAAACAAGGAGATAAAATGATCCCAATTGAATTTACGGGAAGAAAATTAAAAGACTCAGAAAAGAAATATCCAAGCATGCAGATTGAACTTTTGGCAATCTATGAAACAATAACATATTTTAGAAACATTCTATTAAGACGAAAATTTTTTCTGCTAACAGATTCAAAGGCATTAACGTACCATTTACAGTTAGAAAAGCAGCCTGAGATTGTAGCAAGATGGTTACTAAAATTACAAGATTATGATTTTGAAGTATCGCATATTGCAGGTATCCATAATCCCGCTGATTTCTGTAGTAGATCGGTAAATGCTCTATCAATAGCAGATAATTTGGACAAACATCTTTTCATGGTAAATAAAAAGCTAAATGCAGACAATATAAAAAAAGAACAATTAAATGACCCAAAATTAAAAGAAATTATTGAGGCCTTACAACGACAAAAAAAAAATAAAGAAATATGAAAAGTATACTTTAAATAAAGATGGGATATTAATTCTAAAAAATTCACGTAATTCAAATAATGCGGAATTATATATCACACCGCAGAGCTTAAAAGAAGACATTCTAAACAGTGCACATGTCCCACATTTTGCTTTCTTAAAAACTTATGGTATTATAAAAGAAAGATTTTTCTGGTACAGAATGTATCAAGAGATAAAACAATTCTGTACAAAATGCGTAACATGCAACACGTTTAAACAACATAGAACGATAAAAATTCATTTTAAAACAATGGATAAAAATTATCTCCCAGGACAACGTCTGGTATGGGATTTAATTGGACCTTTAATTCCATCTTTAAATAGGAATAAATTTGTACTGACAGTCATAGACACTGCAACACGCTATTTGCAAGCTTTTCCACTAAAATCGACGGACACTAGGGTCATAATCAATGCTCTCAATGGTTACTTTAGCGCATTCGGATTAGCAAGATATTTTTCCACTGATAATGGATCTTATTTCAAATCGAAGGATTTTAAAGATTGCATGAAAAATTTAAATATCGAACTAATCCCCTCATCAATTTATCACCCTCAAAGCCAATCGATTTCGGAAAGGATTAATAGGGATTTAAAAGCTTCAATAGCAGCTATGTGTAATAAAACGTATGAATGGGATACGAAACTTCAATATTTTATTTTGATGCATAACTCAACTGTACATAGAATAACAAAATTCTCTCCAAGCATGTTATTTTTTGGAAGAGAAATAAAAACGCCTTTCACAAACTTTGAAGTACATGACATGTCTTCTTATAGTAAATACGTTCAAAATAAATTAAAACATATGCACGAAATAAGAAAAGAGGTTATCAAAAATCAGGAAATAGCAGATAGGGAATTAAATAAAAATTCAAAAGCAAAACACAAGCAGTTACAATTAGGCGATGAAGTATACTTAAAACTGCTTATAAAACCTAAAGCGTTACATCAGAAATTTTCAGGCCCATATTATGTTGAGAGAATTTTCAGGAATGACAACTATCTCATTAAAAACAAGAATAGACCAGATTTAAAGCCTATTAGAATTCATATTTCTAAATTATTTGCGCCCAATGTGGCAAGGAAAACTAAAACAAATAATCATTCGTTAGAGAACACAAGTACGTAAATAAATAATTAAATAATAAATAAATACATAAATAAATAAAAATAAATAAATAAAACAAATAAATAAATAAAAATGTATAATTCAAATGATTCATTAAAACTGATTCACTTGTCTACTGAAACTGTCAAAGTTTTCTAAAATGAATAAAAATAAATAAATAAATAAATAAATAAATAAATAATGATCATAATTCATTGAACATATTAGCTTAAATTATAAACTTTTACAATTAAATACTAATGACTTCTAAAAATGTTCGACTTTCATGTACAAAAAGAAATATCTCTAATACAAAACTAAACGTTAAATTTTTTCCTCATGGTCTCACATGATTAATAAATATAGAATTCAACAAAAAAAAAAAAAAAAGGGTAAAAATAAAACTGGATAATTCATGGCTGATTAATTTTTTTATTAATATTCAGCGTAAAAATGGATTTTAAAACACTATAAACAATAATAACAGTTAAAGAAATAAATAAAACAGAATAAAATAAAATATTTATTACAACATAGAGATATGAAAAAAGGGTTATATTATAATCTCATCGGAAATATATATTTCGTGCTGCCCGGGATGCAAATTTTTTTATTGCTGGTCGATAGTTTGCATTGTACAAAAGATTTTTTTTCTTGAGATTATATGTAAATGAGATTGTCCACAGTAAATATATTAGTCATAAAGATTTTATATAAATAATCATATCTCATTAATTAATATAGCAATAAAATTAGATTAGAACAAAATTTGAAATACATAAAGAAACTATTAATTACAAACTCTAGAATACTCATATGCTAGAAATAAATAAATAAATAAATAAATAAATAAATAAATAAAATAAATAAAAAAATAAAAAAAATTAATTCATTTTTCACAACTCTCATTCGATGAAGAAAGTAACAATATGTATAAAAGCGGTTACATAACAACCAGACACAATAATCTATTAAATATATTAATAAAGCCCAAAAAAATAAATAAAATAAAATAAAATAAATAGACAGTCAATTAAAAAGAATTCAAATGAGAGAACGTTTCAGTGACAAAAATTTAATATACGACATAGATAAATGTATGTAAAAAAAAAAAAAAAAAAAAAAAAAAAAAAAAGGAAAGCAGAAGTGAATTAGGATGAAGATTTTTTTTTCTCTCAAATATTGTTGATGAAACACTTTTTATGATTCACAAAAACACTTTTTATGATTCAAAAAAAAAAAAAAAAAAAAAAAAAAAAAAAGAAAGAGAGAGAGAGAGAGAGAGAGAGAGAGACGTTTTGGAGAGCAAATATGAGAGCAAAATTTCTCTTATTTCAGAGATTAGTAAACTTTCAAAATTTTGCTAGTTGGGGAAGTTTGTTTTTGTTGACAGGCATAAGTGTGTGCGGAAGATAGAACAGATCAAGTAAAATACACACCCATTTCTGGAATATTGTAATACAGATGTATATATATATACATAAAAAAAATGTTGGAAATATATAGCTATTGCTATAACGAAGACGTTTATGTATATAGTTGGATATTTTTTTTTCAATAACACCACATTGGAAAGATTATATTTCTCAGCCATAAATAATCATGTATATTATTTTAGAATTTTGTATTCCTTTGATATATTTGTGTATATATATTTTAGTTTGTCTTGTATAGGATGTTTTTTTTTCCTTAATCAGAAGGGAGATAGCATGTAGTGACGAATCGTCACAACATTGCTAAATTAAATATGTACATATAAAGATTGATTAAGCACAACTAAAGCGAAAATACATAAATATTCGTATATATAAAAAAAAGAAAGAAAAAGAAAAAAAGAATCATTGATTAAAGTAAAGTTTTAAATTCATTCTATTCACTAATATTCATTTTAAGTTCATTTCATTCATTCGAGTTGTAATAATAACTTTAGGTTTCAGGAAAAGATGAAAGCTATTTTTTTTGTAATTAAAGCTATAAACTTTATGACTCTATAACGTTCGGTAAGAACGAATGGTTTAACAAGGAACACCCAAGTGGGAATTCAATTGCTCACCATAAAATTTCAGACGTAACAATGGCAAGGTTGTAAAAAAAAAACCAGACTGTCTACAATTTTGACATTACGCGCAGAACCTAACAATAACAGAATTTACAGCCGAGAAACGCCCACAGCAGGGAGAATTGGATAGGAGTCCGATGATTTTATGCAACCCGTGGGAAGAAAAAAAAGGGTTTTTTTTTAGTGGCCGAAAGGGATGAACTCCCTACTGGTCAAGCCGGCCAATAAGAAGTGCGATGCAATGGCCCCCCAATCAAAGCGATAGCAGAAAACCAATGAAAAGAAAAAAAAGGTTTTGGGGAGGAAACAAACAAACAAAAAAAAGAAATGGAGTTCTCTCCGAAAAAAGAATCTAAGATGAATACAGTTCTTGGTCCCAGCTATGTAGGTAGTAAATAGAAAAGTTTTGTAAGCGAAAATCATCTCCGGAACGGGGAAGCCCAGGATTTGACAAGCATCCAAGTTTCTTTGACATATGATCAAATTTCCGAAAAGAAAAAAAATGAATGTCTGAAAATTACTAAAACTTCCAACATCAACATAATGAATTTCAGGCAATTCCAGATGGCAGTGCGTGACGATATGGCAGACTATTATTTTTTTATGAACAGTTACGCTCAACATAGTGAATAATGTGCATCATTCTCATAGACTATTCTTTTTATGAATATTTGCTCAACTTAGTAAATTTCACGTGTCTCCAAAGGTGCGAGATGACAGAGCAGACTATATTTTTATACGAACAGTTACGCCCAACATAGCGAACAACGTGCAACCATTTTTATATGAACATTTGCTCAGCTTAGTAAATTTCCACGTGTCTCCAAAGGGGCGAGAAAATAGTGCAGACTATATTTTTGATGAACAGTTGTGTGCCTCCTAAGGAATTACATGATTTCCCAAAAGATGCGGTGCGAATGAAAGCCAACGGATCAGTTGCTATGGATTACTACAACGAATGGATGACAAGGCTTCATATAAAATGGTGAGCAATTTAATCTTCTTCTGTGGTGTTACCGCATTTCAGAATTACCTTTTAGCTCATTATATAAATATAAATAAAGAAAAATTTCTTTAATATTAAAATTAAATTTTTAATTTAAAATTTAAATTAAAAAAAGAAAAAAAGAGAATTATAAGGAGAACATAGGCTATGCCTTTCGTTAGTTGTGCTGTGAGTCTTTTGTGTTTTTGTATAAGTTTATAATAATATATGATAACAAAAAAAAAAAAAAAGAAAGAAAGTAAACATGATCAAAATAATTGATAAATTAGAATAATATTATTTATAGTGCTTATACTTACAAATCGATAATTTAGGATGATACGATGTCCAGATGTTTCCCTATGAAAATTATATGCTTAAGCAATAATACTTTTATTGTGTTATGATACATATAGTTGTTGATTGAAATAAATATTTGTGTATGTATATATGTATTCTTGTTTTCTTTCATGTTTTCTCTTCCTAAATTCTTTTATGTAAATTACTTGTTTCAAAATCTCAAATATTAAATTTAATTTTATTTTATGATAATCATTTTGATACTCTCCGTATCTCTTAAAATTCCTATTTTGCAAATTTAAACGTTTAAAAGGTTCGAGTCTGAGCTTTTGCGATTTTCATTTATTTAAATTATTGATAGATTTAAAAGTAAACATATTTTTTTTATAATATCCAATACAATCTTTCACAACGCGGATTGGGATATTATCTTAATATTATTTCTTTAGTACTAACCACTATCTTTCGCGTACCTTGTGATGTGGTGGAATTTTCATCACTACAATGGGGTTAAGATCTGGTGAGTTTGGTGGAAGAGGAAGACCTTAATGCTGCGTTGGTGAAACCAATTCTTAGATTACACCTTGTGAATTCGTGATAATTGAATAGGATTAACATGAAATATTCTATTATTGCACTTTTAAATTTTTATCCAATTATTTTTTTCGAATATATTAATTTTAAGATAATAAAGAAATTTAATTTACAATATAGTCATAATAAAAATATCGTTTGCATATTTGCATGAAATGACATTAAATTACCCTACAATGTTTTCAATTTATAAAATTGTAGTTATTCTAAGAGTTCAAAAATGTGATGCATTATTTATTGCATTCAAATGATTATTACATATATTTACAGAAATTAAATTCCTGAAAATCATTTTACCAACTAGTACAACAAACGCCAAAGAATACTTCAAAAGTATAACCAGACATAATGGGCAGGAACAAAAAAATATTTAGTATTTGAATTTATTTTATTTTTTTATGTGAATGTCATATTTTGTAGAGAAAGAAAAAGAAAATAAGGATAGAATTCGCAAGTATACGTGAACAAAATCTCTCAAAAATATCTGTAGATTTAGCATGAGCATTCATATTTTTTGTGAAGTCAAAAGAAAAAGATTTACTTCAGTGAAGAGATTTTAAAGATTTATACGGTTACATAAGAGATTTAGTTTTGAAAAGTTGCGGCAAAAAAACTTAGATGTATTTAGTTTTAGACTTATTTAATCGAAAAATTTAATCGAATGAAGGCTTCCTGAAATAATTATTTTCGCAGTAAATGATTGTACAATAGCTATATGATAAATAGTAGTGAATATATTTTATCTAGAATTATTCAAAATTAATGTATCTTAAAAACAGCTTTTTTTTTTCTTTAATTGCGTGAAAATTATATTTAACAAAATTTCAAAAGCTTTAGCAGAAATAATGAGTAGAAAGATAATATGTAAATATATATACGTAGTATTTGAATTTATTTTATGTTTTTATATGAATGTTATAATTTTAGAAAAAGAAAAAGAAAATAAGCATGAAATTCGCAAGTATAAGTAAATAAATTCCCTGAGAAATATCTGTAGATTTAACTAGAGCATGCATACTTTAGTGAGTCAAAAAAAGAGATTTGCTTAAGCTGAGAAATTTTAAAGTTCTATACTGTTCCATGAGAGATTTATTTTTGAAAAATTGCGGTAGAGAGGCATAGGTATATTCAGTATAAAACTTATTTAATAGAAGAATTTAATCTTAAAGCTTTCTCAAGTAAATTCTTTCATAGTAAATAGTTGTATGATAGATATATGATAAATACTAGTTAAAAATGATTTATCTAAATTTCTTCAAAATTAGCGTATCTTAAAAAATGTTTTTATTATTATTATTATTATTATTTAATGAAAATTATATTCAACAAAATTTCTAAAACATAGTAGACATTATGGGCAGCAAGGAAAAAATATAGCATTTGAATTTATTTTAGGTTTTTATATGAATGTTATATTTTTTAGAGAAAGAAAAAGAAAATAAGGATGAAACTCGCTAGTATACGTAAACAAAATCTCTTAAAAATATCTGTAGATTTAGTAAGAGCATGCGTATTTTTTGTGAAGTCAAAAGAAAAAGATTTACTTCAGTGAAGAGATTTTAAAGATTTATACTGCTCCAACAAAGATTCCTTTTCAAAACTTGCGGTACGAAAACTTATATTTAGTATAAGACTTATTTAATAAAAAAATTTAATAGAATGAAGGCTTCCTCAAATAAATTCCCTCATAAAAAATAGTTGTAAGATAGATAATATGATAAACACTATAAAGATATATTACTGTATTAGATATATATATGATAAATACTATAAAATATTTGATATAGATTTCTTCAAAATTAATGTATCTGAAAAACAGTTTTTTTTTTCATTTAATGGAAAAATATATTCCTACTTTTTTGTAATATTTATAGATCTGTTTTCTATTCGAATAATTTTAATGGAAGCAAACGACGACTTATTTTGTGTGTTTTTTTGCATACGATAAGTTGTAAAATGTTGTGTATACATTTTCCGTCGTCGAATTATATTCTGTGTTAAAGGTACCGGCATTGCTCAACAAAACACGGAAAAAAAATTCTTGAATTGGAAAAAGGCTCTTTATTATCTCTAAGCACGTTTGACTAATCTATCATGAATTTTTATTATACTGATTGATGAATTTCCTGCTGTATTCTCGGAAAAATTTTCTTATATGATTTCAATTGACTCAATACGTCTTCCTCGATTTGTGTCATTTTAGCATTGGGAATCTGAAAAGTGACACAAGGTCATATCGCATCCGTATGATGCTTGGTTGATGATAATTATTGCGTGTTTGCCCGAAAATATTACCACAGCCACACACTCTGCGCCATTGCGCATTATCTCGGTGGCAAATTGATGCGTGATTTCGGGGATATTAATCCCTTAATTACAAAATCTATTCAATATTATTTTTCTATATTGGTGCTTACATATTTCTGAACATTAATTTTCAGTACAAAGATATCTTAACAATTTGAATTATATATATATATATATATATATATATATATATATATATATATATATATATATATATATTGTTTTGTATATATATAAAAGGAATAAGGCTTGTTCCTGTTATATGAGTATGCGTTTATTAATTTAATTTTCACGGAAAAAGTGCCTAATTTTGAATATTAATTAGCATTTAGGTCACTTTTGAATTTATATTCAATAAGTAGTCCTTAATAGCCCCTAATCAACTAATATTTTAAAAAGGGTATAGAATATTTCATTTTCCTTTTCGAATTATATAAAATTAATCATATAAATAATAATATAAAATTCAGTACAATAAATCAGGTATACAGTTTTCTGAAACGCATCAAAATATTTGAGTAGAATTTAGATTGATTCAAAATATTAAAATATTTTATTTTACACAACAATATTACTTTATGAATGTGAAGTAATAGGTAGTTACACTTAAAAAAAAAAAATCCATTAAATTTACGGCAAAAACTGCAGTAAAATTAGGTGTATTACACCTTATTTTACTGAAATTTTTACGGCAAAGACAAGTTTTTGCCAGAAATTTAATGGATTTTTTTTCAACCGTGTAATATTTTGAAACATCAGCTTTAGCTTTCATAACGGCATTCAATCGATCTTGCATACAATATACAAGATGTTTACAAACTTAGATATAACACACTGTTCTAAGACTTACAAACATAGAATCAAGTTACATAACATTACTTTATTATATTGAAAAAAAAATATTTACTATTGAAATACAAAAATCATTATTCCATTTATAAAAAATATTTCTTAAAAGGAAAAATTTTCGGAAAAATAAACATGGAACGAAAACTCGTGGATGCCATGTAAGTGATTCAAGTGTTTATATATATATATATTTATTTATATATTTATATACATTGTCGATCATAAGTTTCCAGCCAGTTAGTTTCTTCGATTTATTTACCAAAAGGTTTCAGCAAAGAAGAAGCACAATTGCTTCAAAAGTTAGGAATATGTGAATGACCTCTGACCATGTAATCATCTTAATTGGATGCTGAAGATGCTTCATGCAAAGGGATAAAATTCAAAGTTCGCGTGTGCAAAAGTTTCCGGCAACTTATCATTCTTTAGTTTTTTTCATCGATAAACTGTTTTTTGGTTGTGTTTATGAATGAATCAACGTGTATAGCATAGTCTGAATTCAAAATTGAAAAGTCCAAAAATCATTGTTCATAAATAAGTGATTTGTTTGTCGCTAAAAGGCCAATCTTCTCGAGATATTGCGGCAAAGTTATCGATCGGTATTAATTGGTAAAATTAAATATAAAATTAATCATATTTCTTCTAATTGTGTCTGCAAAACAAGTTATAAAAGAAATCCATTGTATTCATAATATTTTTTTCAACAATATTGTTGTCTCTGTCAATGATTCTTTAGGCTTGGTGTTATATAATGAATGAATAGATGTTCTTTGAACATTCATTGAAAACATCTTTTAAAAAGCTCAATTAAGAACATGAAAAAGGCAGAAAATACTTCATATTCTTTCTCCAAAGATAATTTAGAATTATCTTTCTTGATGTTTTTAACACAAAATAACGTTTAAAAAAATTCAATATAAAGAAAAAAACCTTTTAATGATATTAGAATAAAGATGTAATAATTAAAATTAGATATAATTTCAAGATTAAATAAACGCAAAGAGACACAAACGAAATAGAAGAACAGAGGAAAATAATATGAATTATAAAATGACCATGGTTTGAAATAGTTTCTAAAAAGATTATAATTTTTAAATTCTGACATATCTTTTAATTTTCCAGATTTGTATATCATGTATTGATAATTTCTATTACTTTTTCTCTTTTGAAGAATCTGGTGAATGTAAACAATAAAAAGTTTAAAAAATACTTAAATATTGTTGGGTACAAAAAATATGTACCCAAATATGTATGTACAAAAAATATTTTATACATATATATGTTTCCCTTAGATTCAACACACTGTTCTAAGACTTACAAACATAGAATCAAATTACATAACATTATTTTATTATATTAAAAAAAAAAGGATTTACTATTGAAATACAAAAATCATTATTTCACTTATAAAAAATATTTCTTAAGATTAAAAATTTTCGGAAAAATAAGCATGGAACGAAAACTCGCAGAAACCATGTAAGTGATTCAAATGATTATATATATATATATATATATATATATATACAGTGGCGGTCAAAGTTTCCGGCTAGTTAGTTTCTTCGATTTATTTATCAAAATGTTTCAGCAAAGAAGAAGCACAATTGTTTCAAAAGTTAAGAATATGTGAATGACCTCTGACTACGTGATCATTTTAATTGGATACTGAAGATTCTTCATGCAAAGGGATAAATTGAAAGTTCGCATGTGCAAAAGTTTTCGGCCACTTATCATTCTTTAGTTTTTTTTTTTTTATCGATAAACTGTTTTTTGGTTGTGTTTATGAATGAATCAACGTGTATAGCATAGTCTGAATTCAAAATTGAAAAGTTCAACAATCATTGTTCATAAATGAGTGATTAGTTTGTCGCTAAAAGGCCAATCTTCTCGAGATATTGCGGCAAAGTTATCGATCGGTTAAATCGACCGTAAATGATATTTAAAAATTATATAAAGATGGACGAGGTCTTCAGAGATTTCAGAGATCCGGAAGTTTCCGGAAAATTACTATTCCTGTGGACAGAATTATCAGAAGAAAAACAATTGATAATCCGCATAAAAATTCCGCTGCAATATACTGCGATTTACGGAATGAAATTATTGCTGAAATAAGTCCGTATACCGTATCAGCATGCTGAAGTGATGCATAAATTTATGGAAGAGTCAGTGTTAAAATTTTTTTAGAGTTAAAAAAAATACAAACGTACCCGACTGGCGTTTTCCAAAAAAATACAAAGTCTGGTCAAGTGAAAACTGGAAAAAAGTTTTTCAATCAATCGAATTCGGAATAGTTTTGGAAGTGATGGCAGACACAACGTCCGATGACCTAACAGCAAAAGATATGATTCGACCTATGTTATTCTTACAATGAAGCATGGCGGAGGACACGTTATGCTATGGGGAGTATTTTCTTCAAAAAAGCGTCGGTCCGTTATTTGAAATCCACATCCAGGTAAATGATATATTGTATAAGGATATCTTCCAAGTCTATTTTCAGCCTTATCAGAGAAAAAAAAAATTGGTCGCAACTATTTTTCTTAACATGATAACGACATAAATAATAATGTTTGCAAAACGCGATAAGCAATGGTTTTCGCACAAAAAATTTCGTTTTTGAAATGATCAGCCCAAGAGCCCAAGATGAATCCAATAGAAAATCTTTGAAAAGAAGTTGACAAAAGTCTGTGGAAATATAAATATTTCAACTCAGCCGAAATTTCGCCAAAATTGCAAGAAATGTGGGAAAAACGTACCATAGACGATCTTTAACCGTTGATTGTATGAATGCCACGTTGCTGCGCTGCAGTACTTATTACTATTACTTATTAAAGCTAATTAAATAGTAATACGATAAAATACTAACTGTAAATGTTGTTGATCACTGTAATTATTTATTACAATACCATTTTTTTACTAACTTGTGAAGGTGGCCGGAAACTTTTGAGAACATGCGTTTTCCTTTATACTTAATTTTGTCAGTTAAATTTATTGATATTTACATGTTCTTCTATAAGTAAGTTCCTAACTATTATGTCAATAAAATGTATGAATATCACTTTGATATTCCTCTTCATATGGGTATATTTTCAAATTAACTGAAAATTTTTTGCTGGCCGGAAACTATTGACCGCCTCTGTATATACTGAACGAGGGTACTCTCAGAATGGTCCCATTTAAATTAAATAAAACTCGTTGAGTAATTATTAATTACAAATTAGAAATACAAACAAATGTATAAAAAATTAAATAAACAAGTAAATGAACAAGTACATAAACAATTCTGATATATTTAATTATTAAGGATATTCCTCGAGTGATCTAGAGCGGTCTATTATCCGCAAAAGTTACTTCTAAAAAAATTGCAATTTAATAAATTACAATGACTATTTGGAAAATAATATTTTCAAAGAAATTCTACATTTAAATTAATAATAACAATAAACGTCATTTTCAGGATGATTATAACAAGTCATAAATTACGTAAACCGAGCGTTAAACATTAATATTCCTAGACCATTGATAAAAACAGTAATTTATAGATATACAACTTTAGCTGTTTAAAATGTTCATTTTTATTTAATGGAGTTTATAAGAAAGATTTCTGAACGCCTCCTATTACGTACGAAATGGATGAAATATTAATATTCCTGGACCGACCACAAATGAATTTTAAATGAAATTTCAGTTTTACAAATTTCAAAACTGCAAATATTTAAACATTTAAGCATCGCAAATTTTAAAATTTTACCCCGTTGAGTAGAGAAAATAATGCACTTTTTAATGAATTTTTCTTTGAAATGTCCATTTAAATTCGTTTTCAAAATTTTTAATTTTTTTTAAGTTTCTATTACTTTTTTTGGTCATCGTAACAGCTGAAGTATTCCGTTTTGGACATTAAACTTGGACCAATCAGAAAACGAATAAAATAAAAACAAATTTATTTTATTTTTGGACATTAAACTTGGACCCATCAGGAAAGGAATAAAACAAAATAAATTGAGGAATTTAACCAATAAAGAGATTCAGATATACTTCAGATTTCCCAATTATCTACCGAGAACAACAACTATTTTCCCAAATAGTTAAAAAAAAAGACGTAAACAATCTGAAAAAAAAATAAATTTAAAAATGTGTTAGAAAATAAGCAATTTGTTATTGGAATACTTCCGCAATTTTCAATTACGATCGCTTCGGAAAACTCTTCTCAAAATATCTATTTTGACAGCATATTTTGAAACATGTCCTGTCTTTATATAAAAACTGGCCAATACGTCACATTATATAGCTCTTTAATAAGAGATTCTGTCATTTGGATGCATTTAAAATATTAAAAATAATTTAAAAATGAGTCATAATATGAGCAATTTGGATTTGAGATTATTTCTCCAACTGCTATTACTGCTTAATTTATTTTTGCTATGATGATTGGTCCTATAAAAAACTTGTCAGTGTAAAAGTTATAGACATTATTAAAAAGAAGATGTTAAATAAATCAAATCGGATTTGATACCTTAAGAATTGACTAAGTTATGGATTCCCGCCCGCCTTTTTTTTCCGTTCTTACTTTTTTTTTCAGTAAGAGTTGGTCACATCAAAAACATATAAATACAAAATTTTTAGATAAAAACATTTATTAAAAAAATTAATTGGCTTCGATATCTTGAGAATTAACAAAGTTATGACTTTTTTGCCAAAAATTCTATTTTTTCATCCCCTTGAGCCCATTTTTAACTTAATCAAAAGGCTCATGGATAAACTTTTGGCCCATTTCTTAGAAGCATTATAAACTTTAATCCGATTCTATGTCTAATTTAATTAAAAATATAGGAGGATTTTTTTTCTGTTTTCACAAAACCCCTCCTTATTTCCTCACCCGTCATCCGATTTTTCCCTGTAACGTGCTTGACCGACATTTTATGCCCCTTGATTTTATGCATCACTTTGGAAGGAATTTGAGCAGAATTATAGAAGTTATTGTGTCCATAAAAAAGTGATATAGCTAGATAGATAGATAGAGATTTTTTACTGATGGTAGTTTTTGGGTCTAGGAGTCATGATCGGTGTAGATCTGCAAAAATTTTTCCGAAATTTCCACATGGGAACGAAGCCAGTAGGCATTATTTCATACGAAATCTACCTAAAATTATAGTGTGTTCAAATTCTCCCAAGAATACAGCTATATACTTATTTTATTTAAAGAAATGTGTTTTAAAGTAAAAAGTTTTCTATATTAATATAAGGTGGGCCAACTTTCCAAGATAATTTTTTATAGGTATACATATCCATGCACCTGGTCTTGTCACTGTATATACTTTTTATATCATATTTACTTTATATATATTTACCTCAATGAATCTAACGTAGATTATTTGCATTTTTAAAGCAACGTATTTTTTAATTCTTCTTCAAATGAAATCCATATTAAAGTTTTTGTGAAGTATAAAGTATTCCTGCAATCTATAGTTTGTTTACATTAAATCTTTCTTTCCTATCAGGAAATGTCATTTCATATCACGTTCTTTTTCTCTTCATTTTTCCCTGGTAGTTCTTGTTACTGCTACGAGATGGCGGTAGTGATCTTTCAGTCATGATTTGCATATGCAGTCCATCAGCATCATTCCGTACTTTCTGTAAGGGTGTTGTTTTGCAATGTGCAGTACATTATTTTTCGTTTCTCTGATATCCATATTCACTTTATGGCCAAAGGTAATTGGCCATTTGCAATTTTAGCCATTTTGTTAAACATCGAGAAAAATACATGTGGAACTATCTTGAAAATCTTAGTGTGTAAACATAATAGTACTGGTTATACGATTCCTTGAAGATTTTTTTTTCAACTACAAAGGGGATCATCAACAAATTGAAAAAAAAAAAACATATTTTGGATAATCCTGTCAAAACTTATGTAGCAAACGTGTTCAAACTGTAGATTATCATTAAGTAGATCACTGTAACAAAATGAGTTTATTTTTATGCGGATAGCATGCATACTCGTAGAGAAATAAAGATGTTTATAAAAACAGTCCCAAATTCTTTCAAATATTTTGCTTATAATTTGAGAAAGTCTTAATATAAAATAATATACTTCTCTAAAAATATGACAAATAACATTGTACACAATTTCCTTTATCAAGTTTATTGAATAATAAAAATTGTATGAAAAATTAATTGATTTATTAAATATTTTTTCATTCCTCATGCGTGAATTCTATCGAAGTTTCATTTGCATATTTTGTTAGCTGAATGTATAAAGCAACGTGTCTGAAAAAAAAAAAAAAAAAAACACTTGGCTTGAAAATTCTGAAAGTTAAAGTCGCTAGAATAAGCTCAAAATCAGTTGTTCCCAAAATGAAATAAAAAATTAATAAATACAATAGTACGTGCCATATTGTGTATTATGTATTGACACTAATCAATGGATAAATGATTACAGTCCTCATAGTTTTGCTTCATTTTGGGAATAACGGATTTTGAGCTTATTCTATCGACACTCCCTTTCAAGCTATGTTCTTAAGAATTTCATAAACGTTTGCTATACACTTAACTAAACAATATGCAAAAGAAAATTTTCAAAAATATATATTGAAATATTTAGTTGCTAAAAAGGACGTTAAATGCTAATAAAAAACATTAAAAGATCTTAATAATTTGGCATGTTTCGATTGAATTTACTCAATTATCATCAGAAAAACAAAATATACAAATAAACACAAAGAAGGAAAATGAGAATAAACTGTTACAAATAAAATTTAAAAATAAATAAAAATCACGCGCGTTATATCTTAATTATGTTTCACGTTGTTTAATTTTAATTTTCAAATTATCTAACAATTCAATCCAAATATTTGGTATTTGAAATGAGAAGGAGTCATTGCAGACCATTGAGCTTCTGACGTAAATTTCAATAGACTCTCTAATAAAAAGTTGCAAATAAAAATCTGACCTATAAATTAATCTATTTTCGTTAAACAAAATATTTATGTTTTCTATTTTATTTAGCCTTGATAATGCGGTTTTATCTCTATTAAATTTTATGTCTGTAATGTGTTCTTTACATTTCACTTTGAACTTTCTCTGATTCATGCCAATATAATAATTCCTATATCCACTTTCTTTAATAAATGGAATAATATAAACACCTGATAGGTCAAATCTATCAATTGGGTCAATTCTAGTGGTTAAAATTTATTTTAATTTTGGAGGGGGTCTAGCAATTAAATTTAAATCAAACTTTTTTAATTGTGTTTTAGCGGATTCGAAAAAAATGGATAATAATTTATAACAACCCTTTTCATGTTATTTTCACTGTTGATTTTATTGTCAAAAACTGCACTATTCATTTTGTTAATAAACTTTTTTAATTAATTTATTAACTATTTTAACTTGATATCCGTTATTAATAGCTATTGTTTTAATTTTATCTAATTCATCATTTAAATTTTCAGTGGAACGAATTCGAAAAGCTCAGTTAATTAGGAATCTAAAGGTAAATAATTTAGAAGGATATGGAGTGCAAGTATCAAAAGGTATAACACTTAAGTTTCTTATTGGTTTTCGATAAATTTAACGAATTATTTATTTTCTCTTTGTAATTCAACATCTAAAAAAGGTAATTTCTTATCAGATTCAAGTTCGAAAGTAAATTTAAACTTATTATCTAGATCATTTAACTGTTGAATAAAAATTAGCAATTTATCAACTCCCCACTGTCAAATAATAAAAATATCATATACATAACGTAGCCATACTAAAGGTACTAATTGAAACGTACTGAACATTTTTGATTCAAGGGGGCGTAATTTGAATTATGCGAGGAGGTCTGAAATGGGAGATCCCATTGGAGTACCACCAGATTGCTGATAAATTACATTGTTAAAAATAAAATAATTACTATTAATTATTAGGTTTAGGCCACTTTTTAAAGTGTTTTTCATTTGTATGTCAAAATCTTCTCTATTGTCAATGAACAGTTCGATAGTTTGAGCTACTTCTGAATCCGCTAAAACACAATTAAAAAAGTTTGATTTAAATTTAATTGCTACACCCCCTCCAAAATTAAAATCAATTTTAGCCACTAGAATTGACCCAATTGATAATTTTGACCTATCAGGTGTTTATATTATTCCATTTCTTAAAGAAGGTGGATATAGGAATTATTATATTGGCATGACTCGGAGAAAATTCAAAGTGAGATGTAAGGAACACATTGCAGACATATAATTTAACAGAGGTAAAACCGCATTATCAAGGCTAAATAAAATAGAAAACATAGATATTTTGTTTAATGAAAGTAGATTAATTTGTAGGTCAGATTTTTATTTGCAACTTTTTATTAGAGAGTCTATTGACATTTACGTCAGAAGCTCAATGGTCTGCAATGACCCCTTGTCATTTGAAATACCAAATATTTCGATTGAATTGTTAGATAATTTGAAAATTAAAAGTAAGCAACGTGAAACATAATTAAAATATAACGCGCTTGATCCTTATTTATTTTTAAATTTTATTTGTAACGGTTTATTGTCATTTTCCATCTTTGTGTTTATTTGTTTATTTGTATATTTTGTTTTTCTGATGATGATTGCGTAAATTCAATCGATACATGTCAAATTATTAAGATATTTTAATGTATTTTATTAGCATTCGACGTCCTTTTTAGCAATTAAATATTTTAATATACATATTTGAAATGTTTTTAATGGTCGTATAAGAAAACTTCTATTTATAATTAAAAGAAATTTTGATAGCGTTCACACATGCGCGCGCAATAAAAACTCATTTAGTGAACCTGTTCATTATTTATATAATTTTTATTGTTTTTTAATTTTGATTACAGAGTATTGTGTACGATATTGTTTGTCATATTTTCGGAAAAGAACACTATTTTATTTTTAAAACTCAGCAAATTATAAACAAAAAAAAAATTACAAAATTTAGGACTGTTTTTTATAAAACCCTTTCTCTACAAGTATGCATGCTACTGGCGTATAAAGGAACACAGTTTATTACAATAAGCTACATGATCATATTCTACATTTTGAACGCTTTTGCTACATTAGTTTTGACAGGGTAATCCAAAAAATATTCATTATTTTTCAATTTGTTGGCCCTATGGAATTTCCCAAAGCAATCTTCACACAAATGTATGTCTTGTACTATGATGTTTAAATAGTTAAAGTTTCAGGATAATTTCTCGTGTATTTTTCTAAATATTTAACAAAATGCCTAAAATTGCATGTGGCCTGTCATCTTTGGCCACATAGTGTATAGTTAGGTTTTTCGACATTATTGGCCACTTATTCTTTTAGTTCGTCAAAAAAATGAAAGCATAAATTTGCCCTGAAATTGCTATTTTACAAGTTCTTGCAGAAATGAATGTCCATAGCACACATAACTTGAATTTTAGATGTTGTAATCTTCTGTAAGTGTTATCTGTTTTAAGTTTGGGAAAGGACAATTTTTCCAGTGACACCTTCTATGCAAATTTAGAGCACACATTCAGGAATTCTTGGAACGCTCTTGGAAATGTTTTAGTTATTATAATGTATACTAAATTGTGTTCTGAATACGTTCGGCTGTATCATACGTGTACGGAGTGTGTACCGAAAGTGTACTGTCAGTTTTTTTTTTTCTACGAATATTTGTTTAGTCTAAAGTTGGGAACATATTTAAGAACAGATTAAGAATATATTCGGGCATACTTGTCAGATCACACATTATTAAAAATTTTCAAACATTTTTTATAAGGTTCTATTAAAGGTGAAAAAGTATATGTTCTAAAAGTGTTCTTGAATGTGACTAACGATTTCCAGTGTTTTCTTCTATCGGCGTTTCTTTCTCCTTCTTCTCAGCTACTATTAGATTTATCGACTGTTCGATTTAGCAAAGTTTAAAAAGTTCGTATCTCAAATCATCGCTATTTATCTCAAAGCTTTTTTTTTTTTATTTCGAAACATTTGCTATTTTTATTTGTTAAGTAAATTGTAAGTGTGGAATGAAAAAAAAGGAAATTAGGGGAGAAATAATTGTTGAAATTTTGAAATTTACGGGTTTTTAATGTCGTAGTGTATTTTTCATTACAACCTCAGGTAAGCGCTTTATTTATTTATTTATTTATTTATTTATTTATTATTTATTTATTTATAATAATAATAATAATAATAATAATAATAATAATAATAATAATAATAATTATTATTATTATTATTATTATTATTATTATTATTATTTTGCATTTTTAGCAATGTCTATCTTTAATAAAAGCATTGCAGAAGTGAAGTTTTTAAGTATCATAAGGTGATAAATACAAGTTAAAAACTAAAAATTCACAGGTTACAATTAATGTTTTATTTTTAATTAGACTTAGAAAAAGGAATAAAAATAAATTAACACAATCAATTAGCCTAAGATTTGAAGTATCTTTTTATTATCTGAATAACCAATTTCTTTCTATAGATAAAAAATTAACTAAAGTGTCATGTGCACCTCAATTATTAAAATGTGTCTTTTTTTAGAGTAATACATATTCAATTTTCTAAGCATAACTTACACGTGATGTAGTTTAATACTATTGTACAATAAAGGATTTCTGACACATTTTTTAAAATCAACAATGAGAAAATAAAAATGTTATATTGCATTTTCCAACGCTTTAAAATATTATAATTTGTTTAAAGAAATAGAAAAGCCACAAAATTGTTAAAGATTAAAGAATTTTTGAAAAAGAAATTTATTTTCTTCAGTTTTATGTGTGATCGTTCATGTATTAAAATGAAAAATTTTGAAATGAAATTGTAAGCTTTATTCCCAAGACACTTTTAAGAATTTAAACGCTAGTAATATTTACCGATAAGCTTATATTGACAGACGCCGAAATGTTTTGTTCTCTTATCGCTGAGATAATTTTTCTCGTCTTTTATTTCCAAATACAGATTTTAACAATTTTCATCAAAAATAAATAAAATTATAAGTTATATGTTTTGAAGAGGAAAACTTTTATTTAAAACTTATGTGAAAAGAGAAGCTTGAAGAATAATTTTTAATAAGGAGCTAGTAACTGATCTTTTCAAAGTTCAAGACGTTTCGTAGAATAACCCTTCGTGATCCACAAAAACAAAAGCTTGTAAAACTCACGTGACCTGAGATTATATTAAAAGATTACTATTAATTCATCATAACAGAAAATCACACATATACTCAAAAAATTGTATAATTACTTTTGAAATTCTTTTTTCCTAATTATCTTTTATTTATGGCAAATACTTTTCTGTATTACATGTTCCCTGTTGATTGAAAGATAATCTCACAACTGGAGGTTAGACAAAACACTAATTAAAGAAAACACTAGTTTATATTTTTTTACAGTTTTCAAAAATAAATAAAATCAGATTAAACGTTACAGAGACGAATATCCGCTATGAAAACTCTCTCAAAATTTTATACGAAAAATGAATTAAAAAATAAATATTGCACATTTATGATTTAAAACATCAGATGTTAGACTAAACACTCTTTTAGATTAAATCTCCTCTAAACCATTAATTGCAACTCTGTCACATTACCAAATTCGACAAACAAACAAACAAACAAGCAAAATCTATTAAGCAAGTTGGTAGAGTGAGGTTAATCCCAGGTAAACTGAATTGCTAGAATACGATTTTTTTAACGACCATAATGTTCATCAATTGCTACGTTCCAGGTGAGGTATTTATTAATTATTATTGCGTCTAAATCTGTTAAATGGACGTAAAGTGAAACAAAACGTTATTCTAAATATATTTCGAATAAGACTCTTACTTATCTTTGGAATAATTAAAAATATCATAACAAAATAGCAACATGTCAAATAAATATGTGTATCCGAATCAATAAATGCGTTCAGAGTTGTACAAAACTACCAAAACAGTGACAAACTTTATTAATAAATATTCGAAATAAAGTTCTTCTACAAATGTCTATTAAATTATTTGTTGTTAGCTTTATTCTATTACTTTTTTAGAAATTTATTTAAATACTATTCATTTCAGAATGTTTTATTATCTATATATATTTTTTTTCATTTTCCTAAAATTTATTTTATATATATTGGTTGAAAGTCATTAAGCTGTCATATTTGTTTCTATTATTAAAAAGTGTCTTTAATTATTAGAATTTAAATTCATTCTGTAAATATAGTTTATCCGTGATTATGTGTAACATTATTTTTTTAAATAAATGATCTCTGACACATTTTTAAAATCGACAAAGCGAAAATAAAAATGTTATATTGCATTTCCCAACGCTTTAAAATAATAAAATTTATTTAAAGAAACAGAAAAACCACAAAACTGTTTAAGTTTAAAGAATATTTGAAAAAGAAATTTCTTCCCTTCAGTTTTATGTGTGATCACTCATGTATTAAAATGATAAATTTTGAAAAGAAATTGTAAGCCTTTTTCCCAAGACACTTTTCAGAAGTTAAGCACAAGTAATATTTACCGATAAGCTTATATTGACAGCTTTATTCCCTTATCTCTGAGTTCAACATTTCTACTCTCTTGCTTCGAAATACAAATTTTAAGGATTTTAATGAAAAATAAACAAAATTATTAGTTTTATGTTTTCAAAGGGGAAAAACTTTTACATAAAACTTTTGTGAAATTAGAAGCATGAAGAATTATTTATAATAAGGAAGCACTATCTGAACTTCTTTTTAAAGCTCAAGATATTTAGTAGAAATAATAATAATAATAATAATTAACATTGTGCTCTACAAATTCACATAATCTCGAATTATATCAAAAACTACTGTCAAGTAATCATAACAAAAAAGCACACACACACAAAAATAGATATATATTTATTTTTGAAATTTTATTTCTATAAATACATTTTAATCATGGCAAATATATTCTATACCATATATTTCCTTTTAATTGAAAGATAGTATCCCAACTTCAGTAAGACATAACGTTAAATAAAGAAACCATTTACCCTTTATATGAGGAATATGATTAATTATTTGTCCATAGTTTAAAATTATCTATACAATAATAAGATTCCACTTATACTTGAGAGATTAATCTAACACAAATTGCATTCAAAAGTAAATAGTAAACAAGATCTTCCAAATAAGATTTTATTTAGAGAATATTACGCTAAGGAAAGAAAATCTGTCATTTTGATTAACGAAATTTTTTAAGCATTTTAAATTTAAATACTCAATTTAAAATTAATTCAATTTTTTAAAACAGTTGTTAAATCCTCAAGTGTTATCTTTACAAGACCCTTAATTTTTTAAATATTAATCATAAAAAATGTATTTTTGTAAAGATTACACCTAAACGATGGATTCTCACATAAAACAAATTATACTTAAAAAGAGGCAGTGAGATTTAACATTTCCACCTAACAGGATTTCATTGATCCACAATGTTATGTATTCCAATATAAAACACTTTCGAAGCTTTTCCAAAAACAAATTTGTTTTTTGTTTAATGATAGAACTTTCAAAGCTATTAAATTACTAAGACATTATTTTTTGGAAAACCAGTATCTCAATTTCACGATATCTTCAGGGAAATATAAAGAAGTTAGTCTGAGTTGATTTCTGAAATCTTAATTAGCTACTGATCATCAAATTTGAATCAGGAACTTTTATCGAAAATTAATCGAGAAAAGTGTGAAAATAGGATGATTCTATCAACCATCCTTTGAGATAAAACTTTAATAAGGAAAGTTTTGAATTCTCAAAGGAAAATTAAAGGAAAATCTATATACATTACATAAGGGCCTTCTTAAATTACAATAAAATTTAATTTTAGGCTGATAGTACCCTCCGTTTCAGAATTCCGTTCCTTAATGTTAAATCTATGGTATTTTGATACATTTTTATATTCAAAAGATCTGTTCAGGAAATTAATATTTTTAACTAATTTTTCCTGTCTTCTCTTCTTAAAGGATGTCACTTATTTCTTGCTTTTCAAAATATTTCTAAAAACAAAGCTCAATTTTATAGGAACTATTAAAATTTTACTCCTAAATCGTCAGTTTTTAAAACATAAAATGTTAAAATAAGCATGTATTGTGAAAATATCTTGACAAGTAAGAAAAAAATGGCATCTTTTATGAGGAAAATACTGAAACAGATAGTTAAAAAAATTAATTTCCTGACGCGGTACTATAAATATAAGAATGCATCAATCACACACATGCTTAATATTACCGTGGGGATTTCGAAAGCTGAGTGAATACCAGCCTTGACTGGATTGCTGAAACGTCAGTGAAAGCATAATTCTGGATATAAGAAAATATTATGGTTTCCTTTTGGCTGTCACACTGTTTCTCGATAACCGCTTTAAAAAGCATCCGAATGCATTATAATAAAGGAAGCATGTTGGTGAGGTATCCGGATTTAACTGTTTAGTGTGGACCTGTATTTGTTTTTTCCTTTCGGAAATTATACATGCTTGTTTTTGAAACATAATGCTTTTCCATGGAAATTCAGATAATTTTAAAATTTTTATTTATTAAAAGCACATTTGATTCATGAATTAAATAGTAATTCATGTATGCAGAAATTTCCCAATAAGAGGACCCCATTACTCCTTTTAATTTCACATTTTGTGAATATATTTGGGAGCTCGGCGTATAAAACTTTATGGATTTTTATACGAATGTTCTTTTAATACATAAAAATGTTAATGTAAAACATTTCGTTTTCAAAATTTAAACATGATAAAAATTTACTTTTTTCCCATTTTTTTATCAATTAGCTAGCAACTGTATTTCAAATTCTTTTTTATAAATATATTTAAATAATACCGATTATGAATTATTAAATATAAAGTTGGGATCAGGGAAATAATATTAGTTAAACTTTTGAAATCTAATCTACAACATTAAATTGCGTAAAATACGAACGATCTAAGTTACATTAAAGCTTTTATTTGAATGTGGATGTTATTAATATCAGAATATAAAAAATAATTTATAACGCCAAATCATGTTGCTATTTATTTTGTTACTCGTTGATAAGATGATGAATGATTTCAAATTATATTTAAAAGACGCGTACGTTTATTTTGCACTAAATTTATAAGCCTGTGTTATCGATTAGATTAAGATGTATTCAAATAAGAATTTGGATTTAAATACTTTATAACGACAGTCAAAACTATTGTTTCGGAAATAAAAAGGATAAAAATGTATTATTTCTAAATTAGACGATATTTATTTAAAATTTTAATAGAATAAGAATCTAATGAAAATTGTACAATATTATTACACAACACCTTATTTAAGTTTATACTCCTATTTTCCAAAAAACTTTGACGTATTTTTTATCACGGTGGATATTTACGTAAATCAAAATTTTAAATTGTACTATGTAGAAATTTAAAATTACGAAAATTGTGTTAAAAACACTGGTTCTCAAAGCTGACACTAACACTTCTGCTTTGCAGATATTTAAAATAAGGAATTTTATATGGATTTTTTATGTATTTATTTTATTAATTTTAATTTTTTTTTTATTTTTTTGGAAATGAAGAACATTTTTTTACAATGCTCAAAGCTCTACTGATTAAAAAAAAAAAAAACATACACACACAAAAAAAATCAGAGAAATTTATGTTTGAATATGTGAATTTCCACTAATAAAAATAATATATTTTTTTAAACGAACTTGCATAATAGAAATGAAATTAGACATCAAGGAAACTTGATTAGAGAATATAATTTATTATTAAGCCAATGAATTTCAATACAGACTGTTAGCTAATCCAGCTTTTTTATCTCACAGTACAAATTTTCCACTGATTGCCTCAAGTTTTACTTGATATTTTATTTACTCTGCACACATTTTACACACTTTTACTTTGCTAAATGATCGTGGACTTTTTTCGCATTAAACTATCAAACCTTGAATGAATTAAACGTCTCTATTCTATTTGACCTATACCCAATTTTTCTGCCGCACTTTTTATGATATGCGATTGTTGAGAACCTCTATTAACAAGAATTGGGCTTATCTTTCCTTAACTTTTGATTTCAATCAAAAGATAGTATTTCAGTCAGTATTCAATCAGTATTTGAAGTAATACTTCCTCTGGAACACAATCAATTGGCAAACTGTTTTTTTAAGACTGCAGAATCAGGATTTTTCTATTATATTTGTCATCTGGCAATTCAGGATACATAAAAATTAAATGTCTTTTCTTGCGTAAAGCACATCTCATGCCAAATTTGCAAAGTAAATAAATAAATAAGTAAATAAATAAATGCCCTATTTTAAAATAGGAAACAGCATTTTCTTTTTTTTGTGTTTCCTGTTTTGGTTCCAAATTAAGCTTCTGAGCATTAAGACAATCTTTACTATCTT
The DNA here is from genome assembly GCA_964019185.1 of Maratus speculifer. Taxonomy (NCBI): domain Eukaryota; kingdom Metazoa; phylum Arthropoda; class Arachnida; order Araneae; family Salticidae; genus Maratus; species Maratus speculifer. The sequence continues at coordinate 177,667,026 of OZ025297.1, read as the reverse complement.
TTAGTTTGTCACAAAAGACATAAGGATTATATACTCTCTCTGTAAAAAAGGAAAAATAATTTTATAGGAACAAATTGTTAGCAATGGGATTCACAAAATGTTTTTTTTTTTTTTTTTTTTTTGACGCTATTAATTGTCAACATCAGATTTTGGCAAGCGAGTCTGTTCGTACCTTTCAAAAAAAGTTTATAAGTTTTTTAAATTTTCTTCCTAAGCTTTATTAGAAGAATCGTTTGTAACATTGCCAGGATTTTTCAACCATACTCTGCGTAACTCTTCGGGAAAATAAGATTTCATAGGTGGAAAAACATTGCAGGATACTTGTATGAGGTTACGCCTATCGACTATAACGCTCTTAGATAGGATTCTAGCTTACCATAAAAGTTACTAGCGTGTTTATGTTATTTTTATTCGCAGTAGAATTTTAAGCAACTAGTTTAAAAAGTTGTTTGACTAGCTTAAAAATCTCAATTAATAGTTCATGATGCCCAAGCAGCGATTTCAAATATTCAATTGCCCCAAACTGTAGCTATAAAGGCTGAAAATTATTTCATGAGCACGTTTATCTTCACTTATGCTCTGAGTCATATTTTTACATACATTTACCATATTTTTTAATATCATTATGGACTCTTTAGAATTGGCTTCAAAAAGTAATCCAATCCTTAATTGCTGAACTAAATTTCACCAACTCTACTTTCGTCAACTTTAATTCCTTTTTTAGTAATAGCGAAGAAGTTATCGAATTCGCATACAGCACTTTTATAAATTTCCCTAAAAATATTTCTACACTCAATCTAGCTGCACCCATTTTTGCATTATGTCATAGTTTATAACATAATCCAAAAAATCGTGCAGCGGTTTTGCATTTAGTTTCGTATTCTGCCATATCAAAATTTTCTAACAAGAAATTACTTTCCTCGCTGTTTAAATTTATCAAGCGTTTATGAATTATTTTTAAATTTGTATTTACTGTTTTACTCCTTAAGATTTTTTTCCCTTATTGAATTTGTAATGCGTTTTATGTTTTAGAAAAATAAGTTTTAACAAGAGATTGTTTCTTAATTGACAGATCTATATTCAGAAAAAGAAGAAAAATTAAAACAGTGCCTTTTTAAATATCACGTTCTTTGTTCGCCATTAATTGTCAATAGCATCTCACTGAACGTTGTTTCGTTTAGGTTTTACTATTTATCCATTTTATTATATGTGAATCCAAATATATGCGCTATTTTACAATATTATTTCCAAGCTAAACATTATTTCACAAATAAACTGGCCGACGTTTTAAAGGAATATGTTATTCCATCGAAATTTTTTTTTTATTATTCACACAAAAGAAGTTACAATCTATTTTCAACATATTCTCCAAAAATTATGTATACAAATAATTAGGAATTACGTAACAAATAATTTTATGTTACATTTTGACAAATATATAAATATTAATGATACTTATAACGGTTAATTTTCCGTTAATTTAATTATCTGAAAAGACTTTTTTGTTTTAGTAATAATAATAGTGATAATAAATACATGTATCGCAAATACGGATCTTTTAGAAAATTCGAACTAAAATTCTTTCTTATTTTCTCATTTAAAAATCTAAAATGATGCACTTCATAATTATATTTTTTAATCATTAAAATTTCCATTTGGAGATAATTTTACTTCAATAACGAAAAAGTGATTTTACGAGATCATCAAAACATAATCTCTTTCTTTAGTATCTAGTTACAAAGCAAAAACATTTTCTATTATTACTATATACTAATAATAGATGTACAAAATTGTTTGATAGCTTCATTACTGCCATTAGAGTTTTTGAAACTGCATCATATTATTTTTAATGAATACGGAGATACAGTTTATCGTAATACACTTTAAAATAGTTTTTATGTATTTGTTTCATTTTTCTTTTCATTAAGGGGAAATATGGTTTTAGTTTTTCTGTAAAAAACTGACAGAGCTGTCAAGCATAAATAAAGAAATATGTTTAACTATTGCCAGTATAATAAAAAAGAACTTTGCTGCTTTTCAAAAAATAGTATATAAATATATATAAAAGTACTTACATATTAGAAATCTAATGTTTTTCAGATATTATTTAGTGAGTTAATTACAATTTTGTAAAATCTGTAATAATCGTTTTTACGTTTACATCATAAAATATGATTTAAGATTTTAAAAAAAATTCTTCTGATTCATTTTTTGTTGATAGTTCACATTTGAGAAATTAGAATGCTACTTAATCTCGTTTAATTGTTATTTGTTGTTATATTTATATTTTATAAAGCACACTAAAATTTTAGAAATGCCAAGAAGTCACTCTTAAGATATTTTTTTCTCATACTTTGACATATTAAAACTTATATTTTATAATATTTTTAAGGTACTTGTTACAGCTTCACCACAGTCTTGTATATCGCGTTTCCATGGCGCATTCTTTTGTAACGGCTTCACCATAACCTCGGATGCCGTGCGTCTCCTTGGCGCATTCTACTGTACTTTAGGTTTGCCGTTTTGGCAACACTGGAATATCGTTTTTGTTATTGTTTTGTTTTTTCGGTGATCTTAGCGGACCTATCGTGTGTTTTGCTGGATCTATATTCTTTATTCGAAATGTAAATAATGTGTAAATAGTTTGTATATAAAGAATTTTTAAGTAATTAGTAGTATTAATTGAACCAGCGACCTAATGAGTATTAAAGATACTCGCAACATTCGACAGTTCGTTACATTATTGGTCCGCTCGCCGGTAGGACTTTCGTTTTTAATTCGAACTTGTTCTCCTTGTTCTATTTGAATTAAAATGGCTTCGTTAATTAGCTTGAATAGGACTAGAGGCTCTTTAAAAGCCCAGTTAACAAGATTAGAAAATTCTTTAAATGAAAAAACCGATGAATTGTCTAGAATTCAAATTGAAACGAAAATCAAGAATCTTCAAAAACTGTCTACAAATATCGATGTACTTCGTCGTGATTACTATATAACAGCACCAGAAGATCATGATTTAACAGAAATTGAAGCTTCATTCGTCGAAATGGAAGAGCGAGTCGAAAAGCTAGAGGTAAGTTTCAATCAATTATTATATTCTAATAAAAAAGAAACAAAAAATTCGGAATTAAGGATAAGTAACAGTAAAATTAAATTACCTGACATACCACTTCTGCTATTTAGTGGGAAATATGAAGACTGGAACATATTTAAAATAGAGTTTAATAATATTGTTACGAATAATGAAGAATTGACTGATGTTCAAAAATTACATTATTTGCATTCCGCATTAAGAAATGAGGCTAAATTATTAGAAACTCCAGATGATACATTTGATTCGTTATTTAAAGCGTTAGAAAATAGATTTGAAAATAAACGAATAGTGGTTAATATACATTTAAAGGCTGTGTTAGATTTTGAAAAAATTACACATGAATCATCTAAAGAATTAAGGCGTTTGTTAGATGTTATAAACAAAAATATCAGGGCTCTAAATAATTTAGGATTTGAGAGAAATAACCTTTCTGATATTTTGTTTACAACTATAATTTTAGAAAAACTAGATAAGGAAACGAGAAAACAATTTGAATTGTCAATAAACACCTCTGAAGTTCCTAGTTTTGACAATTTAATGGACTTTTTAGAAAAAAGAAGCCAATCGCTCGAAAGCATAAATAGAAGTAATTTAGCTAGACCAAAAATTTCTAGTGAAATAAAATCAAAATCCCTTTTAGTAAATACAAGTTCTGAAAAACAGTGTATTATTTGTGACTCATTTCATCCCCTATATAAATGTAATAAATTCTTAAATATGAATTTTGGTGAAAGATTTGCTATTGTTAAAAAAAATAAACTTTGTCTCATAAGCTTTAACAAATCACATTTAGCATCTAACTGTGTTTCGAAACATTTATGTAAACATTGCAAATCCCCTCACAAGACTTTATTACATAGAGATAAAGAAATCGGTTCCAGTAATGAAACTCATTTCCAAAAACCAGGTGTTGATCAGACAGTACGTCGCCCAGAATCAAGTCTGACGCCTTCAGTCTCACAAAATCTTTCTAATTGCTTATTCGCTTCAAATAAAACTGTTATCTTGTCAACTGCAGTTATTGACATAAAAACATATAAAGGAAATTATATCCAGGCAAGAACTCTCTTAGATTCTTGTAGCCAAATAAATTGTGTGTCGCTTGAATTTGCAAAGAAATTGGGTATAAAGAAATCAAAGCTTTTTGCTCCAATATCGGGTTTGAATAACACGACCACAACATTAAATTATAAAATTAAAACTGTGATTTCATATAAAAATAGAGATTTCACAAGGGAACTGGAATTTCTTGTAGTGCCAAAAATTACAGAAATAACCCCACTTACACCTATTCGTATAGAAATTGCTGATATTCCTACAAATATCTCGTTAGCCGATGCTGAATTTTATATCCCTGGGAAGATAGACCTGTTGGTCGGCGCGCAATGTTTCTTCGATTTATTAAAATCGGGTAAAATTCGCAGCTCATCTCAAAATTTGTTATTTCAAGAAACAGTGTTCGGATATGTTGCTAGCGGTGTCGTGAATAATTCCTCAGATGATTCCCAATATTGTGGTTTATTAACCAATGAAAAAATAGACGAATCCTTAAGAAAATTTTGGGAAATCGAAAATATTAATGATTCTAGTTCTTTACTTAGTACTGAAGAGAAATTTTGCGAAAATCATTTTGAAATGACTCATTACCGAACTTCCAATGGTCAGTATGTTGTTAGCATGCCTATGGAGGATGCTACACTTTTAGGAGAATCCAAAAAACTAGCCGAAAAAAGGCTCGATCAAGTTTGGCGCCGATTAGATAGGGATTCGAATTTACAACCTCTCTATTCGGAATTTATGGAAGAATACAAAAACTTAAATCATATGGAATTAGTAAAAGAATCAAAACCCGTAAAGAACCTTTATTATATACCACATCATGGGGTCTACAGGCCAGAAAAAAGTACAACACGCTTGCGAGTCGTTTTTAACGCTTCAACGCCAACGACATCTGGTTTGTCATTGAATGATATTCTTTTAAAAGGAAAAATTCCTCAACAAGAATTATTCGTAATTATGATACGTTTCCGAAAACATCGATATGCATTCACAGCGGATGTAGAAAAAATATATAGAATGGTATTAATTGATTCATCCCAACGAGACTTTCTTAGAATCTTGTGGAAGGACATTATTAACGCGCCAGTGAATACTTATAAGCTTAATACAGTTACTTATGGGACATCTAATGCTCCTTATTTAGCAACTCGTGCTCTTAAACAATTAGCTCTTGATGAGCAACCAAACTTACCTCTAGCATCGTCAGTCGTTTTAAAAGATTTTTATGTAGACGACCTTCTTTCCGGGGAATCGACTCTCGAAAGGGCGAAAATTTTAAAGTCCCAATTGATTGAACTTTTGAAGCGTGGAAATATGAAATTGCACAAATGGTGTGCAAACCACCGAGAATTACTTGAACCTAATACTATGGCTGCCACCGAATATAATTTCGATGATCAAACAGATTGTAGTTCAGTAAAAACTTTGGGTGTTCTCTGGGAACCTTTAAGTGACTGTTTTCTGTATAAATTAAAGATTCATAACAAGGAATTGTATAGCAAACGAGATGTTCTCTCTTTGATTTCAAAAATCTTCGATCCACTCGGATTAATTGGCCCTGTAGTAACAAGGGCTAAGATCTTCATGCAGAAAACGTGGCTAGCTAAGATAGATTGGAATGGGCCATTACCAGATTCCATAGCGAAAGAATGGAGTGAATTTGTTTCCACTCTTTCAGAATTAGAAAATTTAAAAATTCCTAGATTTGTTATTCGTGAAGAGCGCATAGTCGTACATGGCTTCGCAGATGCCTCTTCTTTGGCATATGGAGCCGCCATATACATCCAGTATATACCAACTGAAGGTTCTCCTGATGCACATTTACTCTGTAGCAAGTCTAGAGTATCCCCCATAAAAACAGTGACAATCCCTCGTCTTGAACTGTGCTCATGTCTTCTCTTAGCAAAATTAATGCATAAAGTTGTACCGTCACTTGACATTCCAATAGAAACTGTTCTTCTCTGGAGTGACTCCACAATATCACTGGCATGGATTAGAAAATCTCCCCACCAATTGAAAACATTTGTGAGTAATAGAGTGGCTGCTATACAAGACCTCACCGACTCTTATCAGCGGCAACACGTATCATCCGAAAATAATCCTGCTGACGTCCTATCTCGAGGTCTAGATGCTAAAGAACTGACTAACTGCAAATTTTGGTTTAGTGGACCAAATTTTCTTCGGGACAAAATTCAATATGCAGAAGATTACCCAGTAAAACTGGAAAACAACACTGACTATGAGTCCGAATTTAGAACTGAAAAAAACACTAACTTTTCACTTAGAACTGAACATTGTTTTTATAATTGTTTATTCTCTTTAACTAATAATTTTTTTAAATTAATTCGTATTACTAGTTATATTTTTAGATTTCTAAATAATTGTCGAAAGGGTAAGGAGAAAAAAAGTGGTCCCTTATCTGCAAGTGAATTGAGATTTGGAGAAATTTTTCTGATTAAACAGGTACAGTATTCAGCCTTCTCTGAAGAGCTTAAGCATATGAAAAACCAGAGGAGCCTTTCAGGTAACAGTAAACTCAAATTTCTAAATCCTTATATAGATTCCGATAATTTAATTAGAGTTGGAGGTCGTTTAGACAATTCCAGTCTGACCTATGAGAGGAAACACCCTATAGTGTTACCACATGATCATAAAATAAGTGAAATGATTTTTGAATATTTTCATTCCAAATTTTTCCATTTAGGGCCACAATCATTGTTACATCATGTCCGGCAAAAATATTGGGTAATAAATGGGCGATCCTTGGCTCGTAAAATAGTTCACAAATGTGTAACGTGCTTTAAAAACAAACCAATAGGGGCAAATCAAATTATGGGAAATTTGCCAGCTGAACGAGTAAATCCTAGCCCGCCATTTCAAAAATGTTCTGTTGACTTTTGTGGACCCTTTATGATTAAGTATAAAAATCAGAGAAAGGAGGACAATTTACCTCCTGGCAGATGGGCATTAGGTCGTGTCATTAAAGTAACATATGGATCTGATAAAAAAGTTAGAGTTTTAGAAATAAAAACTGCAACAGGTATAGTTACGAGGTGTGTCTCTAAAGTTTGTCCACTTCCTTTAGAGAATTGATGAATTCTGTTATTTTGAAAGATTTAAATAATTATATTATAGTTACGATTATTGTATTTGTATTGAACTGTTTATTATGTATAGCAATTTCATTGAGATTTAAAAATATTTCAATTCTTAGCTTCATAATTTGTGTAGCTTAACTTTATAACATAAGTGTAAATTTACGTGTCTTCGTCTGTATATATTCTTGATTAACTATTATTAACTTGTTGAATTTATCAGATTGCTACATATATTGAGTGTTAATTTGATAACTATCTTGCATACTATTCAAGTGTAATTATTGTTTGTATTACAACTTATCTATTTGCATTTGGTAAACTTATATTAAGTAATATATTAACTAATAATATTGAAGAAGTACATTGTATTTTATCGAAAATACTGTATTATTGATTGTAGAATTGAAATTTCTATTATTTGCAATTGTTTATTGTTACATTTAGGATTATTGTTGAATGTTGGCACATATCAACGGGGGCCGGTATGTTACAGCTTCACCACAGTCTTGTATATCGCGTTTCCATGGCGCATTCTTTTGTAACGGCTTCACCATAACCTCGGATGCCGTGCGTCTCCTTGGCGCATTCTACTGTACTTTAGGTTTGCCGTTTTGGCAACACTGGAATATCGTTTTTGTTATTGTTTTGTTTTTTCGGTGATCTTAGCGGACCTATCGTGTGTTTTGCTGGATATATATTCTTTATTCGAAATGTAAATAATGTGTAAATAGTTTGTATATAAAGAATTTTTAAGTAATTAGTAGTATTAATTGAACCAGCGACCTAATGAGTATTAAAGATACTCGCAACATTCGACAGTTCGTTACAGTACTAGATTTAATTATTTTAACCATAGCAAATCATTTGATGACCAATACACTAATTAATATTTTTACTGTTGTTTTTAATAATTTCAGACATATTGAACAAAAAGTATAGTATTTTATTTCTATGATCTTCTTTAGTGTATTTCGAAAAGTTAAAATGTTTTTAAATGCATGTAAACCTCTTTTGAAATTATTAGAGATTTCTATTTTAAAAAGGATATAATTTTAATACTAAAAAAGTAGGCTGTAAAAAAGCTAACTATTAGTAAAAACATATGATAACATGAAAAACATAAAATATAAATTAATTATGTAGAGAGATAGAGAGAGTTTTATTCTAGTAGACAGCCAAAATGTGGAGAACTGGTTGTTAAAAAAATCTAATTATCAATTAGAATCATCAATATCAAGTGAAGACGAAATTGATAATACTGTAATAATGAGTTAATTTTATCGAATTAACGTTAAATGACTTAACAAATGATGTGACTTATCTTTTCCATTTTACACTTTTTTTAGCACTGATGATGGGACTTTAGAAGCCCCGAAACGGCTGTATGCCTATTAAACATCTATTTTTTATATAATTTGTGCTCCTTAACGTTTTATCATTATTTATTCAACTTAACAAGTATTTTTATATTTTTTTAATAATGGTGGTCAGTTTCAAATTTACAGGTTTTATCTTCAATACAATTTGCCCAAACTTCACTAATTTCAATTAAAGCGTTAAAGATACGCGACACTAATTTTAAATCTAATCGAATCATATCTTTACTAGGGACATGCTAAAAATTTTAATAATACCATCTTCTACTATGCTTGACAATATGAAATATCATCATCGACGAGATTTAAAATTCATGTATATGCGACGGGTAAAACGATATTATTTTATTCGAACACGATCTTCAGTTATGATACTAGGGCCAATTTTATGTTTATAGAATTTTCCGTTGTGTGGCTGGTTTAATCTAAACAACCCGGTACTCGAATATGCATAACGAAATGATTAAGCACGAAACACGAATTCAAGAAAGAATTTCATGTAACTTTCTTTTTTTTTTTTAACTAATAATAAATCTTCTTGACTTAAAAAATACTGGTCACATTCGTAAAAATTCTAACTGTGAATTGTGACATTTAAGTATTTTTTTAAGTTATTCTATGATTATTTATAATTCTAATATTTTTTTCTAGAGCGTCAACAAATCAGTTGAATCTTCCCTTTATATTACACAAAATTAACCATACTCATAACCGTTTTGTTGTAAGATTCAACAATTTTACCAGAAGGAAAGAGAACGGTTGTATAACAGTTACTCAAAATTTGGCAAATTCTAAACATCAGGCCAACCAACCGCCAACTGTTCGGCTTAAGTAAGCCAGAAAGCAAACTCAGCTAAGGACTTAGAAAGCTACAAAACAATGGCAAATTACATCCTGACATCTCTGTGTGCCTTGAGATTTTGTAATTAAATTTAAAAAATGTTTTAAAAAGGAAGAATAATTCAAGTCATGTTTAAATGATTATTATATAAGAATGAGTATTTGAATATCGTCCTAATTGAAATAAAAACTAAAATTGGTGGGTTTGTACCGAAAATTTCTTTTCTGTGTTAATGATTTCATCAAATGCTATGTTAAAAAAATTAATTATATCCTTTTCTAATATGACTGACAATATGAAATATTGCAAACAACGGGATTTAAAATGTATGTACACGCAATGGGTCAAATAATATTATTTTATTCGACCACGATCCGCAGTTTGGATACTATGGCCAATTTTATGTTTATGGAATTTTTAGTTGTGTGGCTGGTTTAATCTAAACCACCCGGTACTCGAATGTGCATAACAAAAACATTAGGCATGAAACACAAATTTAAGAAAGAATTTGATGTTACTTTTCTTTTTTTTCTTAAAAAATAATAATATAACTTCTGTACTTCTGATGATTCCATCAATTTGACATTATTGTATTCATGCCAATTTTTAAAAAAAATTATAACTCCTTATTCAAAATGTCGACGTTTAGTACGTTAATTATAGTACTAATGTGAAATTTAAAAGTAATATTAAAATGAGTTTAAAAGTTCCTATACTATTTAAACATTCAGATGAAAATTTCTTCAGAAGAGCACTAAATTTACTACATTTAGAGCTACATGTTACAGTTGATTTATATGCCTCCTTTATAAATCCCAATCAATAAAATCTTCCATTATTGCAGACGCTTTTTTGACATACCTATGTTAAAAATAACATTTCGTTTTACTACATTATGCTTACATTTTCATTATGTGAATAATAATATAAAAGAATATGCTACCAAATGCGCTGAAACAATTTATTTTCCTGTATATATGCAATTAAATGATCCTTGCTTCGATTCGTTAGCTTAATTATGATGGCTGTGTTTAAAAGATAGTTAAGGGTATTTAATTATCCGGAAGGTTTTACATGTCATTCTCTTGAGGCATCAAACGTTCATTAAGTACCACGGAAAATAAGTCTTTTCACAAGAATGGCTTTTTGAAGACATCGATTTGATAAATATAAAAATTCTCAGAAAATAATATATATATTACTTTTTTTAGTCTCTACAATTAATCATAGAACTTTTATATTTTATCTAAACAGTTTAAAATCTGAATTTTAATGAAGAAAATATACATTATATTTTTTATTGAAATAATTAGGTGACACAAAAAAATCACAAATTGTATTAATTATCATATATTTGAAATAAACATATTTTTGCTATTTATTACGGTTGAATTTCGATTTTATCAAATCAAAAATTGGTGAATTTGTATAAAATGTAATAGAATAAAGTAAAGAAAATAAAATAAATGTTACAGATCTTTTTTTTTAACTAAAATTTTTGATTAAAGCTATCGTTCAGTTAAAAAAAAAGATGCTCATGCTCAATAGATGGCGCGGACTTTCACACTTCTCGACGGGGGGTGAAGCGATAATTTTCATGTTTTGGTAATCCTACTTTTTTGTTAACTACAATTTTTTTATATATGACCCCTTATGTTTCCCTTGTAGTGCAGGAGAAAAGGGGTGGGCTCGGCTGATCTTTATCTGGTGCGAAGAAGGGATCTTCATGTTCAAACTGATTATAGTGAGTTTATTTTTTCTTAGGATCTGCATGGCAGATTCGAATGCAATAGTCATATTGTCACTGTATAGTTCTGAAAGCAGTCTTTTGAAATTTACCTTTGTTTACCTACAAAGACATAATTTTAAAACACATTTTTTAATCGTTATAGATCCTAATTATGATATTTTTTATAGTTACTTTAATTTTTTTTTTCTAAACTATATTAATTTCTTTAATGTATTGGATTGCTTGAGGACATATAGATTTAAATATGATGTAAAATTACTGTATATGATGCAGCAATCGAAAAAAAAAATAGTATATGCCATTCAATTGTAATTTCTGTTATTTATGTAAGCAGGGCCGGCGCTAGACATTTTGCCGCCTGAGGCGAGCTTTATTTTGCCGCCCCTATGATATTATTTTTTTTCTTTTTACCACTACTCAAACTTTTTTAAAAATAAGTAAATTAGTATAATAACTATAATTTATTTACATACATATAAAATGCATTATAAAATATATTTATATTTAACGAATTTAAAATAATTAAACTGCTTTATTTATTTTATTTTATTTTTGCATATTTTTAAAAATAACAACAGCTACTTTGAAATTAAATTAATAAATAATATTATACTAGTATATAAAAAAAGGCCAGAAAGTCTCATGTAAAGAATAACAGAAATACTTCAAAATCTCTTTTACCTTGTTTTTCATTTCGAAAAATCAAGCACGTTATGGATATTAGAAAAAAAATTGTTACAATAGGTAAAGAGTGTTTAAAAAATATATATTACTGAGACAAAATATGTTAAACATTTAAAATAAATCACATTGCGTATAATATTTGTGTATGAATTTAAAACAGAAAAAGAAAAATAATTATTTAGTATAACAAGTTATTTATCTTTTGAAAATTGCATAACACAAAATCGCATATTGATAATATTAATAAGAAAACAGCTACTAAAAATAAGACAAAAGTTTAGAGAAGAGAGTAATTTCTCTTGATTTAGCTTCGACGAAATCACACATTATCATGTCAAAATTAATATTATAAAATGAAAAAATATAAATAAATAAATAAATTTAGCGCGAACTTCGCAATATATTATTGATATTAAATAGAAAAATGATGATAGACAGAGAAAATTACCTAATTATTTCAAATGAAACACTAACAATTAAAACAATAAAAATATTATTTTCAAACACACAACTATCAACAATGAAATATTTAATTCAATAATAAATTCACCTTGATTCTTTTTTTTTCTTTGTGAAAATCGTTTGCTATATCACGCTAATCAATATAGAAAACAATTAGATTTTCATTTACTAAAATAATTTAATCACAGCTAATCTGATGGGCGCTGCGTTTCCGGGCACCTAAAAAAATTGCACAAAACGCAAAATCGCAAGAAAAATAGCAAAATATTTTTAAAAAATCGATCCATAAGTTCTTATTAAACGTTATAGAAAAGAGAACAAAATGTACTATATTGGATTGGAAGATTGAAACTGAATTTCTTTTACTAATGCGAAAAAATCGCAGCGAATCGCGAAAGAAAATAAAAGGGGGGGGGGCACTAAAAATAGTATATAAAGAATTGTTAAAATTTCAAAAATTGCGGACAGTAAAATTTATTTAAGATTAAAAAAGAATTTCTTTTGTAAAGTCAAAAAACATCCACAGAAAAAAAAAAAACATAAAATTTTACAAAAATTTGAAATTTGCTCAACGAGTTTCGATTAAATTTATCTGAAACGAGGACAAATTTTAGTACATTAGATTAAAAGATTATAACAGGATTCTTTTTTAATAACGTTAAAAAATTGCTTCAAAACTAAAAAAAAAAAAAAAAAAAAAAGTAAAAGTTGCTAAAGATTAAAAAGTTGCAGAAAAACAAAATTTATTACAATGCTTTAACCTATTCTAAAAGGAATTTTTTCACAAATAAATTCACAGTTGAAGTTAATAACAAAATTCCTGTTACGAATGTCAAAAACTCATGTTGAAAATTGCATTAAAAGTCGCGAAAAAATCAAAAATTGCGGATAAATAAACGTAATGTATTACACTGAAAATCGATACAAAGTTTTATAAAATTTACAACAAAATTTCCTATAATTAGGCTAAAATTAAAAAAAAAAAAAAGCTTGTGTAACGAATGTCAAAAACTTGCAGCAGAACGCAAAAGAAAAAATAAATAACAATCGCTAATAATCGTATTGAAAATGCCATTTAAAATAACTAAATATTCAAAAATCGCGGAGGATAAATTTTATTATATTTAACTAAATTTTTTAGCGTAGAATTCCTTTCAAGAAAGTCAAACAAGTAGGTGAATGTGATATCAGATCGCACTGGGGGTTTCGTTTAATATCTCTTTCAAAAAACGTTATCCTTATTCTTACTATGTGTTATAAAGTTTAAAGCGATTGATTCTTTAGGTTTCCCAAACTTATTAAAATTTAGAAAATAACTCCTAGTCGGACGACTCTCTCCTCCCCGTGAATTTTTCCAGCGAATGAAATAACATCCTCATGCGGAAGTACCACAGTATTTGAAAAATCAATAATTTAAAAAAAAATTGTACTGCAATTATCAAATCCTAATAATAATAATAAAATATATGGGTCATTCCACAAGAATCTGGTAACTTTAGAGGTGAATTTGACATGCACTATTTTTACCTCAAATTTCAATTATTTTTATAATATCAATGAATAATAAGTTAATTTTGTTATATTTGCAGAGCAACACTCAAATATCTGAATATTTGTGGAAAAATGGATCTTTTTTAAAAATTAGATTCTAGGGGATTGATTCAAACTTTTTATTAATAACTATTAATAATTATCCAAAGGATTAATAAAAACATTTTTAATACATATTTTTTATATTAATCATCTTTAACTAATACATGTTTTATCACTTATTTTGATAACACCAATTAAAATTTTAAAGCTTTGAATAAAACTTTTTTAAACAAGTCATAACTTTAAAATCAAAGCAAACAGTAACAGTAAATGTTTTTCTCAAACAAATAGTTTTATTAAATGTATAAGTGATTCTATATTACGTTTGGTACTTGAAATAGGTATAAGTAATTTTTCCAATACCTGCTGAAACGAAATTTTATCTGTATCATTTTCATCTAATAGAAATAAGGTTTTTTTATCATTATATTTTTTTAGTGATATCACAGCCAACTTCTCACTACTTTTTACTTACCCATCATACGTAGTATAGGGTAAGTCTTGCAATCGTTTTGAAAATCGAAAAAAAATTATTGACGGATTTACACGTTTCAGATACTGGAGATTCCGAAAAACATATTTTTAGAAAAAAAAATTGCCGTCTGTCTGTCTGTCTGTCAGTCTGTCTGTCTGTAACCGCTCTATCTCCCGAAAAAATTGAGATAGAGACTTGAAATTTTGTATGTACTTAGTATGAAAGAATGGGACAAAGCCTATTTAATATCAGTAACCTCGATAATCCGAAATTATTTTTTTCGGACTCTTGAAAAACTCATTCTGATGAAACGTACATAAAAATTTTCGAAATTTTTTATTTTAAGGAGTGGATATAAAAGGCAATAAAATAACACAAATTTTGCATAAAGAACGAAGTTGATCGGATTATTAGTTGCTGAGATACGTGTAATCCTGTTTTTCACATTCTTCGATTTTTCATGACCCTGTATTTCATTCAAATTTGAATTCAAAGATATATTTTAATTGGAAATGAGCCGCTACATCCGATGCAGTAATTTGCTAGTTAATATGATTATTATTTTTGGAGTTATAAGGGTGTTTCTATTATGCAATCCGGTATTACTTGAGTATTTTGGCGTTTTATATAATTTGTCGAAATCGGCTCAGCAGCACTTCATTAATAAATCATTACTATGCATATTAAAACTATTTAAATATGCGTTAAAATTTTATTTTGAAACTGCAATGCATTTTATAAATAAGTTACACATGTTTTATTTTCATATTTCATATTATGCATATGTATGATGGGTAAGTATTACGGTGGCCTCCAACGACTAATTTACTTACCCATCATACGTAGTATAGGGTAAGTTTTGCAATTGTTTTGAAAATCTAAAAAATTTTTTGACGGATTTACACGTTTTCGACACTGGAGATTTCGAAAAACATATTTTTAGAAAAAAAATTTGCCGTCCGTCTGTCCATCTGCCTGTATCTCCCGAACGAATTGAGATAGAGACTTGGAATTTTGTATGTATTTAATATGTAAATATGGGACGAAGCCTATTTAATATCAGTAACATCGATTATCCGGAACTGTTTTTTTCGGACTCTCGAAAAATTCGTTCTGATGAAAGGTATATAAAAATTTTCGAAATTTTTTATTTTAAGGAATGACCGTAAAAGGCAATAAAATAACACAAATTTTGCATAAAAAACGAAGTTAATCGAATTATTAGTTGCCGAGATATCTGTAATCCTGTTTTCCACATTCTTTGATTTTTCATGACCCTGTATTTCATTCAAATTTCAATGAAAAGATATATTTTAATTGGTAATGAGATGCTTAATCCGACGCAATAAACTGTTAGTTGATAAAATTATTATTTTTGGAGTTATAAGGATGTTTCTTTTTCGTAATTCAGTACTAGAGTAGTTAGGCGTGTTGTATAATTTATCAAAAGAGATTCATCAGCAACTCATTAATACAACATTACTATGAACAATAAAAATATAAATACACGTTTAAATTTTGTTTTGGAATTGCAATCCATTTTATAAATAGTTTTCAAATGTATTATTTTCATATATTATATATGCATATATATGATGGGCAAGTATTACGGTGGTCCCCAACGACTAGTTTTAACATGCGAACAAATTGCGACAGTTGTACAGTTTTCGGTACTGAAAATTGTAAACTTCTAAGCATCGCACATTTTCCTTTCTTACACTGTCGTATAGGAAGAAAATTTACTTTTAAATTCAATTTCTCTGAAATATGTATCTCAATTTGTTTTTTAGTTTTTAATACTTTTTTGTCATTGTGGCAATAGAAGTACGTCAGATAAGTCACAGATATATCTATTTCTCTCCAAAAACAACAGCCATTTTCTAAAAGATAGAAAAGGGAAAAAATTAGTTAAATATCTATATAAAAAATCTATTTAAAATATTCACATTTTTGATCTCAATCGTTCATGGACCCCTTACCAGCAACCCGTGTGACGAATTTCGTAGCCCTGAACGCTGTGGTTTCCGAATTTTTAATGTTACGCGCACAGATTTGAATAGTATAGATCAGTAATTAATTAATGCATAAGCGAATTTGTAAAAAAAAAAAAAAAAAAAAAAAAAAAAAAAGTAAAATTATTATAGAAATGATGTGATCTAGCATTCATTAATGCGTTTAATTGTCTTTTGAGTATACGTCAGTTCCCTGGGAGTTTTTCATCTGAAAAACTGCCAGGGGACTGATACCAGGGGACTGACGTATTCACTATAAAACACAAAAAATCTACTTATTGGAACAAAGTACCATATTATTCTGTTTTAATATTAAATATAGCAATAAAAAGATGTTAAATTAAGCACACATCAATAATAATTATTTATAAATTATTAATTTATTACTTACCAGGGGACTGATAAATTGAGTGTTTGCAATCTGTTTGTCGACACAAGAATGGCAACAAACATTAAATAAAAATGGCTGATGGATAAATATCATTCGTCACTACCATCTTTATATTATAAATAAATATGAAAAAGACAATTCAGTTATCAACAATGGATAATATCAGAAATTTTTGGAATTTAACATGCGCCAGGGGACTGATGCGCAAAGTAGGGGTACACATCGAAATATTAAAAATAATAATAATAAATAAATAAAATAAAATAAAATTTTTGTTGTTTACCAAAAATTTAGCCTTGGGAAATTTTGTTGCCAAATAATATGCCACGACAATGGGTATTGAAATATATATATATATATTAAAAAAAAAAAAAAAAAAAAAAAAAAAAAAAAAAAAAAAAAAAAAAAAACTTTTGTTGTTTACACAAAATTTAGCTTTGAGAAATTTTATTAGAAAACTTGGTTTTTCCAGCTTGACATTATTATAAACAATTGAAAAAAAAATCTTCTACCCGATTTTTGGAGATGTAAAATGTTTATTTTCCCTGGACTGCATACAACAACCGTAAATTCTTTGAAAATGAAATCTCTATATACGGATTCAGGGATGATGCCAAAATGCATGTTTTGCATGGGTGCAACAAAGGAAGTTTTTGGTCCTGAAACATATAATTTACTACTACCAATATATAAAGTATTCTTTTAAACAAGGCTGTGGTAACAAGTTTCGAGATATTAAGAAAAAAAAAGAAAAAAAGAAAGAAAGAAAGGTGCTTTTTGGGGAGGGAGGAGAGAGGTTGGCTATCAAAAATTTTCCTCAAGAATTTATTGGAAAAAAATTTTCCCATGTTAGTATCAATATAAATAAGTAAAAAAGTAAACTCTTCTGCCGGTTTTTTTTTTTTTTTTTTTTTTTTTTTTTTTTTTTTAAGATAGCCGCATTTTTATGGTATAAATTCTCCTTTGACAGAAAAGTCTGCCAAAGTTAGTGTTTTGAACTGAATTTCAAGACGCAACAGCGCCGGAGAGGAATAAACTGCCGCCCTGAGACAAAAATTTCGTGTAACTCAAGATATAATTTATATATTAAAAAATGAAAAAAAAATGAAAAAAGAAAAAAAAATCCGATTACACAGCAGTTTAATAATCATCCTTGCAAGTATCATGCTTTTAAGTTTAAAAATGAGCAAGGAATTTTCACGTTAGGTTGTTTTTCTTTTGAGAATGAATTTTATATTTGTCTACAGAATTAAGAAAGGTTATTTACAAAGCCTAAAAACTAACAATAATAATAATAGTAGGCAGCAATATATTTTTGCTCATTTTATATACTTTGTATTATAAAATTAACTTATAGCAAGTATAATTTTCCCCCATTGAATTTAAATTTAGTTTAAAAAAGTCATTTACAGTTAAAAAGTAAAAATTTATCATTTTTTATGCTAGAAGTGTTGCAATTATCTTATGATTTAATATCTAATATTATTATTTTTTCATTTTTTTTTCCAAGAGAAATTTTATGACACAAATGTCAACGTGCATAACCATTTTGCTAAAATGTAGAACAATGAATTTCACATTTGTCTACAGAATTAATAAAGTTGTTTACAAAGCCTAAAAATTAACAACAACAATAATAATAATAATAACATAATCAAAATCAAGAAAATGTATTTTTTCTTTTAAATTTGTACTTGTAAAGGCTTTAATTTTTTTTTTCAGTTCAATGTTTAGAAATAAATTATTATATTTCGATGTAGAGGGTAAAATTTATATTAAAATAACCCGTATTTTATTTTTAAATACTTAATTTTCATAACTTAATTTTCAAATGTCTCTTGTCTTCTTTTTTCTTTTTTTTTTCTTTTTTTATATTGGGTGCACACCAATTTTATTTTTAATCCGCTATCATCCTAAATAAACATTAATGTTTAGTTGAATACCGCATTTTCAGCGCAAAATTAAACCAATGTCAAAAATCACTTTCCATGCATTTCCTTGCTGATTTCATAATTCAATTCATGCAATCAATTCAATTTTTGCAATGCAATCCATTGATTCAAAATACGAAAAGAATCATTCAAATTTTAATTAACTTATTAATCCTTTTAAAAAGTTTAACTTTTCGTAAAAAATTTGATCCATTGAACTGAAAATTGACTAAATAAATATACTGAAAACCTCGACTTTTCTTATCTCTCACAAGTTACTAGAATTACACTAAACTGTAACACTTTACTGTAGGAAAACCATTCTACACTTATCAGCTAGAGGGAGGGAGAAATAGGGTGGGAGTAGTCTCCCCCTTGATGCGAAGAGTAAGGGACCATCTCTACCTCTCTCTTGCAAAAAGTCAGTCATGGGGGTTTGCTGGAATAAGCAACATTTTGCGTCATTTCTTGTACGGCTTGTCCAAATAAAAGAGCTTTTTTTAAAAACAAAAGGACTTTTTGAACAATATTTTATATAATAAGGCATAAAATATATCCCTTATTGAATTTATTAAAAAATTAATGATAATATATAAAAAAGTAAATACATAAAAACGATAAAACAATCCTTTTTTAATCCACACGGAAAACCTAATAGAACCCGTATCTCCACCTGTTGGTGTCTATTGGAAACATGGAAAATTTTTTTAATTTAAATTTAAAAAAAAGCGGTGATATATTTTATCCAAAAAATTATACCACTTTCAAGAAACGAGTCTTATCTTTTACCAAAAAAATTTTTAAATCAATCACTGCAATAGCAAATGCGTTATAGTGATTTTTAGAATGTATCATAAGCAGTATATGAGAAGGTAATACTGACGGTTACCCTTAATGAAAAAAAGTAATTAATTTTATGCATTTAAAATGTTTAAATACATTGTTATTTGAATTGTAATAGTACTGCGGAAAATAAAGTTTAAAATTGGCCTGTGATTTCTGATTTTCATATTTCATACGGTATTTAAAGCTGACAAGTTTAGAATTATTACATTAAATATACATAACACATTTATCAACTCAGTATGCAAGACGTGAATTCAAATCTAGAAATCTCATTTTCATCAGTTTGTTAAACTTCTTTATCAAAAACAAATCCTCTATTATTTTCAACACTTATAAATTAAAGTTCTGAATCACATGATATTTTTACCTAATGCAATTTTAAATTAAAAATTATTTTCATTTGGTAAAGTAGAAATAAAATCTAGTATGGAATAAAAATCGTCGGAAATAAGATAGAAATGGAAATGAAATGTTTTTACATTTAAAAGAATTTTAAGTGTCTTAAATCATTAGGAATATATGTATATAATTAAATATTAGTTTTCTTTTAACGAAACAGCACAAAACAATTTTAGTTAAAATTGCAAGAACAAATCCAATATAAAATAAGAAATTAATAAAAAAAATATACATTTACTGTGATTTTTTTAAGTTACAATTTGTCGGCTTGATTAAAATCATATTTTGCGTTGCAAAACAGATGAAAAAAATATATATGTAGTAAGAATTTATTTGTTTTAATAGGCTATTACAATTTAAATACCTAATAAGGAATAATTAATTTGAAACAAACAGGAAAATCCCTTTTTTATATACCCTTATTATTTCATAATCGACAATAAATCTATGTGGTGTATCTTAGTCAATTAGCACATTTTTTTTTTCTGAAAACAGTCATATATTTTAAACAATATTATTGAAAGCTGTGTTTTTGTTTCACGATAACATTCTTTGTAGATCCAGTTATGAAATAGCAACCATTTTTCCTCTGTGGAGAACATAAATAAATAAAAAAATCCTATCGTATATCACATACTTTTCAAATAATGTAATTTAGGGGAGGACGCATGTATGTTCCTAAGATGGCTGTTGTGTGTCAACACATGGCGATACTGACCAACTTGTTTCAGGAATCTTGTCTCAGTGTGAATGTGTCTTGTAAATTTATCTTAATTTATTGCTTTTAATAGCGTTAATCTTGGATTTCGTGAGCATTTTAACGTGGTATGAAAAGCCCTTCAAATATTTTTTGCTCATATTTAACGATCACAAGCGAATGTTTTTTTTAAAATAAGATATTAATAATTTAAATAAGTTCCGTATTCTGGCAGACACAATCGATCATTACCTTGCAGAAATACGATTATAAGAGAGTGTGACATCTTTTCTCGATATTTGGGTAAAGACACAATATGGTTAAGAAATAAATTAAAGTAAAAATATTAAATGAAGCATTACTTCTTTGTATTCCAAGTCACATCATCGAGTATATACCGCCGTTTGATTTTTGAAACTATTAAAATATGCTGTGAAAAAGCTCTGAACGCCTGGATTCACAGCAAATCAGATAGCAAATTTCAAAGACTTTAGATTGGATTACTTGTGATTCCAGTTTGGTGCAATGCACCCACAGTAAGAAAATGACAGTTTTAGCTTTTCAACCACTGGGATTTATTCCTATAAGCTAAAAGCAAACCTAGAGCATGCATTTGTTATCACTGGCGGTTTCAGTAATCATACAGCTATTGCTTCCATAGGCAGCAAAACTAACAAAATATATGTACAAGCAGTTTCATCCATCAAAGGATCACGAGAGATTCACACCAGAAATTGCTTCTACCAACAGATCATGAAAGGTTTATACCTTGTTAGGTTGTTTCCAGCAGCAGAGATTATGGCAGTAGAGTATCACCAGTAGTTACATTCATTAGCACAGAAAACGGATTTTCCTATTTAGAAACAATCAGCCCTATTCTCCATTTAAAAAAACCTGTACCCTACAGACATAAGAAATAAACCAAAGAGCACTTTATTGTATCAGAAAGAAGGAAAATTTTGCGGTCAAAGGTCAGATAAAATAGTGAAAAAGCAAAATATATAAAAAGAAACCTTCGTAAAAACAGAAGAAATAGTGACTTGTATGCTCGTCTTCCTCAAGTGAAGAAATGCCTCTGGGTACAAGTGGCTATAGTTTTGAAAATCCCTGTCGGCATGGCCTATAAGCGGAGGTAGATTTCGAAGAGTTTTCATTTCAGCAACAACAATATATATATATATATATATATATATATGATTAGAGATAAATTCAGTTTAACTACTTTATTTGGACGCTTTTGAAAATATTTAATTTCATTTTTCTGTATTAACTAGTTTTATCAAAATCATATTAAACGATATTCGGCTCAAATGCCCATTTTGACAACATATTTTGAACTATATTCTGAAATTATAAAAAAATCGACCAATATGCTCATTACATAGGTCCTAAATAACAATAAACTGTCAATTGAATGCGTTTGGGAACAAAATTGAATTTAAAAATGAGTCATAAAATAACCAATTTGTTATTTGAATACATCCACAATTCTTTAATCAAGATCGCTTTGGGAAATATTGTGCGAAGTACCCACTTTGACAACTTTTTTTAAATATATGTTTAGCCTTTATCAAAAACCTGACCAATAAGGCACATTATACAGTTCCTAAATAGCAAATAACTGTCAATTGAATGAATTTGAAGGCAAAATTGAATTAGCCATAAAATAACTCATTTGTTATTTGAATACATCCTCAATTCTTTAATCATGATCGCTTTGGGAATTTTTTTTGAGAAGTGCCCACTTTGACAACTTTTTAAAAAATATATTTAACCTTTATCAAAAAATCGACGTAATACGCATATTATATAGTTCTTAAATAACACAAATCTGTCAATTGAATGCGTTTGAGAGCAAAATTGGATTTAAAAATGAGTCATAAAATAACCACTTTGTTATTTGAATACACCCACAAATCTTTAATCAACATCACTTTGGGAAATTTTCTGCAAAGTGCCCACTTTGATAGCTTTTTTTTTAAATACATATTTAACCTTTATCAAAAAATCGACGAATACACACATTATGTAGTTTCTTAATAACAAAAAATTGCCAATTGAATGCGTTTGAGAGCAAATTTGGATTTAAAAATCAGGCATAAAATAGCCAATTGGTTATTTGAATACATCCTTAATCCTTTAATTATGATCGCTTTGGAAAATTTTGTGCGAAGTGCCCATTTTGGCAGCCTGTTTTGAAATATATTCTGCTTTTATCAAAAACTGGCCAATCCGTCACATTATATAGTTCCTAAATAACAGAACCTGTTTATTGAATGCGTTTGTGAACAAAAATGAATTTAAAAATGACTCAGAAAAAACGCAATTTGTTAATCAATTTTCAATCACGATCACTTATTGAAATTCTGTTCAAAATACCCTTTTTGGCAGCATTTTTTAAAATTTATTCTCCCTTTATCAAAAAACTGGCCAATACGTCACATTATACAGTTCCTAAATAAGAGGATCTGCCATTTGGATGCGTTTAAAATCAAAAATGAATTTTAAAATGAGTCAGAATATAAGCATTTTGTATTTGAGGATTTTTCTCCAACTCCTATTGTTGTTTAGTTTATTTTTGCTTCAAGAATTGGGCCTATGAAAAACTTGTTAATATAAAAGTTGTAGCTATTATTGAGAAGATGTAAAATGAATTTAACTATATTTGATTGCTTAAGAATTGACTAAGTTATGGCTTTTTTTCTTTTTCCATCCTCCTTCTTCTTTTCGTTTTTATTTATTTTTTTTTTCACGTGTAAAAGTTGTTCCTATCAAAAACCTGTAAATACAAAAGTTTAAGATAATTTTAAGAACATTTATAAAAAATTTAGTTGGATTTAATATCTTGAGAATTGACGTAATTATGATTTTTTTTCCCCCAAAAACCCTGTTTTTTTCGCCCCTTCAGCCTTTTTAACTTTATCAAAAATCTGTCATTCATAAACGTTCAGCCGATATATTAGAAGTAATATAAACTTTAAACTGATTTGATACCTATTTTAAGAAGTTATCGTGTTTTTTCTGTTTTCACAAAAACCCTCCTTATTTCTACCCCCTTGGTCCGATTTTGCCCATTAACGGGCTCGACCGAGAATTTATGCTATTTGATTTTATGGAAAAGTATGAAGAACATATGAGTATAATTATGGAAGTTATCGTGTCTAGAAGAAAGTGATATGCACCGATAGATAGATAGAGAAAGGTTTTTACTGATGGTAGTTTTGGGGTCTAGAGTTCATGATCGGCGTAAACCAAAATTTCTGCAAAAATTTTTCAGAAATTCCAACATCGGAGAGAATGCAATAGGTAGTATTTTACACGAAATCTACCTAATAATGATAATGATTTTGCAGTCGTGTACCCTTTCTAGTTTTAGCAAAGCGAATTTAAATATACACTACATGGCCATTGAAGATCGTCCACTTAAGATTTTAGAAATTTTGTTAAATATCTAGAAAAATACATGAGAAATTATCCTGAAACTCTCAGTGTGTAAACATAATAGTACAGGACATATATTTCCGTGAAGATTTTTTCTCGAAACTTTATATGGGACCGTCAACAAATTAAAAAAGAATGAATATCTTTTGAATAACCCTGTCAAAACTAATGTAGCAAAAGTGCTCAATCTGTAGATTATAATTAAGTGGCTAATTGTAATAAACTTTGTTCATTTTTATGTCGATAGCATGTATATTCGTAGAGAAATTAAAGTTCTTATGAAAACAGTCCAAAATTTTCCAAGATTTTTGCTTATAATTTGCTTATAGTTCTCAATATAAAATAATATTCTTTTCTGAAAATGTGACAAACAACATTGCACATAATACCCTGTAATCAGAATTAAAAAATAATATAAATTGTATGAAAAATGAGTAGGTTTACTAAAGAACTTTTCACGGTGCATGCGCCAACGATATCAAAATTTCATTTGCATATTATGTTAGCTAAATGTATAGAACAACTTTTGTAAAAGATTCAAAATCATAGCTTGAAAAATCTGAAAATAATGGTAAATAGAATAAGTTGAAAATCCATTGTTCCCACAATGAAGCAAAAATATTAGGGATTTTATCCAAATGTAGTAGTACGTCCCATATTATGTATTCTATATTGACACTAATCAATGAATATATGGATACAACCCCTCTTGTTTTTGCTTCATTTTCGGAGTAACGTATTTTCAATTTATTCTATTGACGATTGTTTTCAGAATTTTCAAGCTATGATTTTGCGACTTTCACAAAAGTTGCTCTATACATTTAGCTAACATAATATGTAAATGAAATTTTGATATCGTTGACGCATGCGCAGTGAAAAATTATTTAGTGAAACTACTCATTATTCATACAATTTTTATTATTTTTTAATTCTGATTGCAGGGTATTATCTGCAATGTTGTTTGTCAGATTTTCAGAAAAGAATATTATTTTATATTAATCACTCAAAAATCTTGGAAAAATTTGGGATTGTTTTTATAAAAACCTTTATTTCTCAACGAGTATACATGCTATAGACATAAAAATGAACACAGTTTCTTAAAATAAGCCATTTAATCACAATCTACAGTTTGAGCGCTTTTGCTACATTAATTTTGACAGGGTTATTCAGAAGATATTCATTTTTTTTTATTTGTTGACTGTCCTCCATAAAGTTTCGGGAAAAAATCTTCACGGAAATATATGACCTGTACAATTGTGTTTGTACACTGAGAGTTTCAGAATAATTCCTCATGTATTTTTCTAAATATTTAACAAAATGTCCAATATTGCAAGTGGACGATCATCAATGGCAGGTAGTGTATGTACGTACATATGGTGCCTGTGTATATTGTGGAACATGCCACATTTACACTAGTTGGTTTAAAATTAAATATATCAATCGTGTGTATACTGGGAGAGGAATAATATGTGTACATAACCAATTAAATATTAATGAACATGGTGTATTTTTTTATTACCTTATAATTTCAATTTTACTTCTATTTTGATAGATCATCTAATTTCAACTTCGCCCAAAATTACATTAGATTTATATTTCAATTACATTAGTCATATATATATATATATATATATATAGATATATAAACCTATACAATATTTTTTTATTTGTTACTAATCGGATAGTAGATAAAAAGTATTTGCCGGTATTCACAATCGTATTTCTGTACCCCCCCCCTAAAACTTCCACTCCATGATAAATACTTTTATAGATCTTCTTAACTTCTAAAATATGCATAAAATCATTATAGAGGCCAAGTACATAAATCAAGCCTTATACTGTGTTTAAACAATGCCAACTGACCAAATTTTGACCAATAAATCTTAGAATATTATTCACATTTGTGAATGACCTCCACTAATAGAGTTGCCACCACCACCAAACATCGTTAAGCACATATGTTTATTATTACAATTATCTGAAGTATTGAATATCAAAAATCGCATATTTCAGCATTCAATAAATTTTAGAAAATAGACAACGTCATCAAAGCTTTTGTTTCTTAGATAAAGCACCGGTTATTAATTTGCGGTAATGATATCTAATTAAATAGAGGATTCTTTCGTCAGAAATATTAATTTGTCAAATTTGTCTTGTATTAATTTGGAAATATAAAATTGGAATTTTTTATAGTCATTCACTGTTCAGTTATAAACTACGTGATCAATTTCTATATGATCATTTCATATGAGATATAAAAATAAGAGTCACAAACATTTTTATTAACTTGCTCATTCCTAATGCTCTCAGTGAAATTTTTCGGTTGGCAGAATTGTATTTTAACATTCCCATGTGCTATTGATCAATTCTTTGAGAAAGAGAATAGATATTATAAACTGAAACTTTGTAACTAAAGGAAAATATAGAGAATTGTGTAGTTTTTAACTTAGTTGCTTAACAATATTAGACATAATCGTATCTACCTATTATTTATAATTTAAGCTATGTCTACGCTGTGCAAAAAAATGTCAGGTAATCATTACAAAACTGGCCAACTGAAGAAAAATATCTCTATATGTATAGGATAATTGTACATAAAAATACTACTTTCGAAAAAATTCAATCTATAGAACCAACTTCTGTTTCTGAAATTTGAAACTCATTGACGCTACCTCATATCTTAACATATATCAATTACCCATGGAAAGAACTTCGTGGATTATTATGAAACAATGTGATGTATATAAAAATATCTTTATGATTATTCCTTAAATGTATTTTTATCGATAACCTAATAAATTACTATACATCAGCAGAAATATAAAATTACAAGAAAATCCATATTTTATAAATAAAACTTAATGTAACCAAGTTATTGTTTACTCTTCTAAGAAAATGAAGTTAAGTATGTGAATGCCTTACCATAATGATAAAACACTATCATGTTAACATATTTTCTTCATAAATTTTTGGACAAAGTAAATATTTTTTAAGTAAATAAAAGGGAAATAATACAACTGTTTATTAATATTTCTGGAGCACAGGAAAAATCTAGTTTTTGAAAGCCATTCAAAAATAATAATAATAATAATAATAATAACACCTGAATTGTAACTAAGAACACACAAAGCTATTGCCATTTTTTTTTACACAATTTTTTTTTTTTTTTTTTTTTTTTTTTTTTTTTTTTTTTTACATATTTAAGTCAGAATACCATTTTTCATAAAGAGACAGAGTAATTGTACTAGAATAAACTCCTCAGATTAAAAATTTTAACTGTTTGGGTCTTTCCTCGTAAAAAAATTAAGTTGTAAACTTATTTTAATATTCCAGGATTAGTTCGATAGTCAGATTGCAAATTTTGGCCCATAAGTGATTTTTAAAAATAACTAAACGACGTACAAATTATGGTTAAGTCACATTCGGAATATAGTTTTGCAATATACGAAAAACTGAATTGTATTAAGACATAGGAATTCTGTTCATGAAAAGTCATACGGTCTAAAAGAAAAAAAGTGAATGTATTAGATAAAATCTTGAGATTCTCTAGGTGCCACTGCGTAAAGTGTACCAGGGGTGGAAAATTGTCGCAGTCTTGGAGACTATTGGCACCATTAAATTTTAGCAGTATTTTTCTGCTTATTTAATGACAGAATTTTTACTAAGCTGAAGAATTCTGTAAAAAATTGTGATATCAATAGGATCCATCTTTTCACCAATTTTCCACAACTGGTACTCCTTAAAAGGTGTCACAAAACATGTACTCTCTCACGTTTAATTGCAAATTAGTGCACGGTAATTACGAATTGTTCGTACGCTATATGGTAAAAAGAAACCGGCCACTTGCGATTTTATGCGTTTTCATTAAATATCTAGCAAAATATACGAGGAATAATTCTGAAACTCCAGGAGTATAAACAGAAAAGTACAGGTCATATATTTCCGTGAAAATGTTTTTTTCCGAAATCCCGTAGGTTACCGTCAAAAAATTCACACAGAATGAAGATCTTTTAGATAACCCTAACAAAATAAATGTAGCAAAAGCGTTCAAATTGCTGATAATTATGAAAAGGCTTAAGTAATAAAATCTGTAAATTTTGATGAGGATAGAAAGTATACTCGTAAAGAAATTAAGGTTTTCAAAAAAAAATAGTTGAAGTTTTTTGCTTATAATTTAAAGAATTCTTAACATAAAAATATGTTCTTTTTTGAAAAGATGAGAAACAACATTGCACATAATATCCAGTAATCAGAATAAGAAAAAAACTAATAAAAACTGTATAAAAAACGAGCACGTTTACTAAATAATGTTTACTGCGAATGTGTGGAGGTAATCACAATATAATTTTCACATTTGTTAGCTAAATTTACAGAGGAACTTTTGTCAATGTTACAAATACATAATTTGAAAATTCTGAAAATTATCACCGACAGAATAAGCTCAAAATCCATTGTTTCTAAAAGGATGCAAAAATATGAGGGGCTGTATCCAAATATAGTATTACGTGCAATAATGTTTACGCGATATAGACATTAATCATATATGGATACATATCAACATATTTTTGCTTCATTTTGGGAATAACGAATTTTGAGCACATTCTATCGACGATAATTTTCAGAATTTTCAAGCTATGTTTTTAAAACTTTCACAAATGTTGCTCTTTATATATAGCTAACACATTATACAAATTATATTTTAACTGCGTTCACGCATGCGCAGTGATTCACTATTTAGCAAAGGTACTCATTTTTCATGAAACTTTTATTATTTTTTAATTCTGATCTCAGGGTACTGTGTATAATGTTATTTATTGTTTGCATTCTCTGATCACAACTATAAGACTGCGCAACTCGCAAACTATAAGAAAAACACTTGTCCAAATTTGAATTATTATTATACAATCATTATTTTCTCCGCGAATATACATGATATCCTCATAAAAATGCTCACATTTTATTGCAATAAGCAATTTAATCATAATCTTCAGTTTGAATACTTTTCCTACATTAGGTTTGACTTAAGAGCTTCGTTCTGTTCCAGTTTGTTGACGGTCCTCTATGCTACTTCGAGAAGAAAAATCTTCGAGGAAATACATGGCCTGTAATCTGTTTACCCACCTGGAGTTTCAGATTAATAATGTATTTTTCCAGATATTTATCAAAATGTCTAAAATCGCAAGTGGCCGGCCGCCTTTCGCCATACAGAGTAATGTACAATGCACAGGACTTGTTCATTTTTTATAAACCGTTTAACAGTGTTACTTATTTTAAATTATATTATGAATGCCGCCTATTCATGATTTTTTTCATTGCTTTAAAAATCTTTAAATAGTGCTCTTATTCAAATGAAACCAGATTGTGAATGCCACTTATTCCGCAATTGCCTACATGATAATATTAATTCTTACGGCATATTTTTCTGGAAATTTAAAGCTGTGTGATATGTAAATTTAGAGTATGTTTGCTAGCGTCTTAAGTAACTCTAAGTCTCATGCTTGAGGTTATACCTTACCAGTTCTTACAAAATTCAAACAAATACTGAATCATATTTATTTTAAAAAATGGATTACGGAAATGATTGCTAATATTTTTGTAATGTACAATTTAAATGACATGTTCATAATTTTAGAAACTCTTTAAAAGTGCTGCTGTTTATGTTTAATCCTATTGTGAATGCTGTCTATTGTGCAATGTTCTGTTTGCTAAATTGGATTCTCTAAGCATACTGTTCTCAAAAATATAAGCAATGAAATATGACAAATTTTGAATGTATTTGATTGCCGCTTGAGATATTGTGTTCCATTTGTATAATGTATGCCTTAAAGATTCTTATAAGACTTCCATTTTCTCAAGTTTAAAAGTAAAGCAGTTGACGAGGATTAAAAGAGGCTGATTGTTCATAAATATGAATAAAAGACTGATTGTTCATAAATATGAATAAAAGACTGATTGTTCATAAATATGAATAAAACACTGATTGTTCATAAATATGAATAAAAAACTGATTGTACACATTTAAAAACAAAAATTACTTTTTTCAAATCGTTTTATCGAACTCAATATGAAACAAAGGCATTTTCTAATCCATTCGAAAAAGTAAGTTAAATAGTTTTTCTTGTTTATAAATTTATTTATTTTGCGAAAATGTCATTTAACAGAGTAAATGATTCTTATTTTATATAAATTCTTTTGACGTAATGTAAATATACAAGACTTACTCGAAGAATTTTATACAATAAAGTAATGCGCACAGGTAAGTTTAAAAACATACATAAATTTTATTTATTTTAGGATTATTAAAAATGCTTTATTAAGCATAAAATTTAGCTAAATTTGCTTGATGTCTTGCTAAATTCCGATGAATTTAAAATTTTGTTTTTTTATGGTTATAAGTTTAAAATATTTCATACGACGTTCTATATTTATATGTCCAATTGTTGTCTCACATTTTAAAAACATATCTTTGGAGTTGTCCATCTAATATATTTAACATATTTCTTCACTCAGATAAGACAAAGTAGTTGACGATGATTAAGGGAGGCTAATTGAACATAAATATGAATAAGGGTTGATTGTACATATTTTAAAAAAATGTCCAATTTATATGTCCATCTTGATGCCTCTCATTTTAAAAATAGATCTTGGGAGTTGTCACATCAAATGTATCGGACGGATTTCTTAACTCCGACAAGTAAAGTATCCCTGAAAGTCAGTTTATTAGATTTATGTATCAGATGAAAGATTTTTATCGAATATCTCGCAAATAAAACAAAAGGTTTTCAGTCAAAATGATGTTTCTATCTAGTTTCTTTTCTTATATATTTTAACAAGGTTTTCAACTTTTTACACAATTGAGACAGAAAATAATCTGTTCAGTGCACCAATCGATAAACTACAGTTTTTAAAATATCTTAAATTTTAATGGTCAAGAACTTAGTATACTGATAATTTTTTGTATTTGTAATACCTTTCTTGAATAATAAATATTAACACCATTAGAAGACGAAAAATGTTTGGTCATTGAATAATAAATAGTTTATTTTAGAGGCAATTTTGATTAACTCCATACTCTAACGTAAATCGTTGCAATAAACCAACTTTATAAAAAAAGTCGAAGCTTTGTTTTTCTTTTTTGAATAGTATGAAAAGTACCTTGCTGCGATATCAAAATAATGGTAAGTTAGAACTTCATTAAACATTTTCAGCCAGCGAACTTCCAGAGAGAAAAAATCTCTATAATGAATATTCAGTATTTAATGCTAGTATTATAAAGAAATCTGTATTAGGTAGACCATAAGTTTTGAACAATGTAGATTACCTTTTATTATATCCTAAAGGTAGAACTGTGACAATGGAAAAAAGGAGAGACATGATGGACCTGCTAAAATTCATTCCCCCGGTTAATCATGATTATTATAAAAACTTGACAACAGATCAAAATGATTGGTCCTCACATACTGATGAATAAGACATTTTTATTATTGCCGATGAATTAATTATTAATAATATATATTAGCAGAACTGTCAACATTCATTTTAATGATGAATGCGGAATTAAAATATAGATTAACTAGCTTTTCTGCAATAAAATAAAATAAATTTTAAACACTAGATTTTAATTAATTACATTTTGCAGTTGCCAAACGGAATAACTCTAACCATCAAATAAAAATTCTAACACTACTGACTCTTATTTTTGGTTATTCTTTCTTGTTATTTTTACGTTCGTTTGATGCATGCTATATATATATTTATTTATTTATGCATTATACAATATATTTTTAATTTTATGTTATAGAGGAAATAAAAAAATAATGTATTATTTCATCACATTCCTCTACTTTTTATTTGATGGAGTAAATTGATTATGCAATTTTTTTTTTTGGAATCTTTTAATGAAATTGAACGTAGTTATTACGGTGAACATTACATAATTAAAATGCAAAATGATTTAGTATTATAATTAATAATTCCAAGATTTCTTTTAGAATGATATTATAAAAATTAAATTCCTATTTAAAATAATACATACATATCAATAATATATATATACAGGGTGATTCCGAATTGTTTTTACAATAAAAGAGGGGTGATAATACACATCAAGACAAACAATACTAAATAGGAGACCAAGGGTCCAAAACATTTTCCTAAGGAAATAGCCGTCATTAAAGTTTAGGGACCAAAATTTCAAATAAACATAAAAAACGGAAAAATCGCTCGATTGATTTGCGGTTTTCACTAAAATTATTCATTATGTCGGCATTTTCTTGAAATTAAATTATAAAGATAAATTTCAAAAAATGCCGATAGAGGGCGCTTTAGACTCTGGAGTAACGAACAACTATTTTTTGCCGGTATTTTTTGCATCTCATTAAATGTTTTCGTAAGCTTAGACTCAAACATAAAATTTGAGCTCAAAATCTGTAGTAGGGAGTGGTTAAGTAACACAAACTGAGCTGTGTTCAGAGGGTTCAAATTTCAAATGATTATAAAAAACGGAAAAATTAGTCGATTGACTTGCGGTTTTTACTAAAACTATTCTTTATTTAGGTATTTTCGTGAAAATAAATTATAAAGATAAATTTCAAAAATGCCGATAGAGGGTGCTTTAGACTTTGGAGTAACGAAACACTCTTTTTTGGCGCTATTTTTTGCATCTTTTTAAATGCTTTCGTAAGCTTAGACTTGAACTTAAATTTTGAGCACAAAATCTGAATAGCTAGGAGTGGTTAAGTAGACAAACTTAGCTGTGTTCAGAGGATTCAAATTTTAAATAATTGTAAAAAACGGAAAAATTGGTCGATTCGTTTGCGGTTTTTGCTAAAACTAATTTTTAAATCAGCAGTTTTCTTGATCAATCAGTGATTTCTTGGAAATAATTTTTAAAGATAAATTTCACAAAATGCCGATAGAGAGCGCCTTAGACTTTGGAGTAGCGTACAACTATTTTTAACTATTATTTTTTTAATCTCATTAAATGCTTTCAAATGCATAGACTTAAATTTTGGGCTGAAATTCTGAATCGTTGGGAGTGTTTAAGTAGCGAAAAATTGAATTGTGCTCGAGGAGGAAAGAGGGTTAAATTTTAACCCCTGAACACACTGCAGTTTGCGCTTCTTAACTCCTCATAACGATTCAGGATTTGAGCTCAAAATTTAAGTTTAAATCTAAGCTTCCGAGAGCATTTAAAATGCTTTTGCAAGCATTTAATTAGAACCAAAAAATAATGGTTAAAATGAATTGTTGGTTCCTCTAAAGTTTAAGGCGCCCTTGATTTATCTCTAAAAATTATTTTCAAGAAGATACTGACTTAAAGAATAGTTTTATTTTAAACCGCAAACGAATCGACCAATTTTTCCATTTTCTATAATTACTTTAAATTTGAACCTCCCCCTCCCCCTTGAACACAGTTCACTTTGTGCTACTTAACCACTCCCTACTATTCAGATTTTCAGCTCAAATTTTAAGTTTAAGTCTAACCTTCCTAAATAATTTAAAGAGATGCAAACAATAACGGCAAAAAATAATTGTTCGTTACTCCAAAATCTAAAGCGCCCTCTATCGGCATTATTTGAAAATTATCTTTATAATTTATTTTCTCGAAAATACCTAAATAAAGAATAGTTTTAGTGAAAACCGCAAATTAATCGACCAATTTTTCTGTTTTTTTTTTAATCATTTGAAATTTGAACTCTCTGAACACAGCTCAGTTTGTGTTACTTAACCACTCCCAACTACAGATTTTGAGCTTAAAATTTAAGTTTGAGTGTAAACTTACGAAAACATTTAATGAGATGCAAAAAATACCGGAACAAAATAGTTGTTCGTTACTCCAAAGTTTAAAGCGCCCTCTATCGGCATTTTTTGAAATTTATCCTTATAATTTAATTTCAAGAAAATGCCGACATAAAGAATAATTTTAGTGAAAACCGCAAATCAATTGACCGAATTTTCCGTTTTTTATGTTTATTTGAAATTTTGGTCCCTAAACTTTAATGGCGGCTATTTCCTTAGGAAAACGTTTTTGACCCTTGGTCTCCTATTTAGTATTGTTTGTCTTGATGTGTACTATCACCCCTCTTTTATTGTAAAAAAATTCGGAATCACCCTGTATATATATATAAGAAAATACGGAATCTATTTAAATCTGATAAGCAATCTTTACAAATTACGATGCATGTATAATAAACAAAATTCATCTGAAAATTTTCTGTAAAAAAAATTATATTCGATTTATTTCATTGTGGAAAAAATAAAATCATAATAAAATTTGCAATATCTAAAAATTATGAACATGTTTTTAATTTTAGATTGTTATTTTTTAGAAATTCAAAATAATTATTTGTTTCAAAATGTATTTCGCTCAATTAAAGTGATAAATTTATTTTAATTATAAAAAGGTACTAATTAATTAAAGAAAACATTTATGTTTTCTTTTAAAGCATGTAAGCATTTTCAAATAGTGCATTGCACAACAAATGTCGTCAATTAAATTTTTTTCCTATGTCAGTGTATTTCTATCTACTTTCAATACCATACTGTGGAAACACAGTGCCTTTTATTTGTCCTTTCAAAGAAATTTAAACAGTTAATCAACTGAGATAAAACATAAATGCAAATCCTAAATTATTAGTTTGTTATATTTATTTGCCGCACCTGTATTCACCTTTATTAAATACTGCAATTGCATATTAAATTTTTTCTGTTAAAATCATATTTCTATCGATTTATATTATTTTTCTAAAACTCAATATACATTACGATTATTGACATAATTATGGTAAAGATTTTCAGAGGAAATTTTACAGAACATAAAGTGGTAGATTTACTGTAAAAAGTAGGAGAGACCGGGGCTAGTAGTGACATTTTCGACACTTTTTATATTAGCCGTAAAATTTGAACTAAAGTGAAAGATTTAGTGCAACATATCATTAGAGTAAGTCTTGCGTAACATATTTATGAAACTGCTATTAACCTTAATAATGTTTTTCATAACAGAAAATGAATTCTAAGTAACCTCCAAATTTGTCACTACTAACCCCTGGTACGGGGCAAGTCGTGACATGCTTGGGGTATATTGTGAGACATAAATGATGCATACTAGTACATTGTAACATATACAAATTATGTAAGAAAGGCGATTAAATGGGACATGTTAAACGAAGAATGAGAAATTTATTCATTTATAACGTTCTTAATACAATAAAACACTTTCATGTTTTAATAATATTGTAAATTGAAAGAAAATAAAATAGTGAAATTGTTCACATTCGTAAACTCTTAATCTTTTATAAAGATACTTTTAGAGACACTTAAAAAAAGTGTTTTAATCAGTAAAGAAATAAAAAGTAAGCTACACTAATCTCATAGATCTTTGATTCGGAAACGTACTACAACGTGTAGGTCTATATCCTATATTGTCATCGCTTGTTTCAGCGTTTCGAGGTCCTGCTTTAGGAGGTAGTCTTATTTCTGTAAGACATACTACTGACACATGGTTATTATTAGTTATCATAGAATCATTTAATTCAATGACATTTCTTTCTTCTAAAGACGGTCCTGCAATCTCACCATCATTGATTAAAGTTATTGCTGAAGTACTTGGTTTATTAACTGTTACCTATTTATTAATTTTTTCTTTCATTGTCATTCTGGTCTTTAACGCTGTCATCTCCGATATATAACGGTGGATCAGTTACTGAGGAACATAGGAAGTCTTCATCTGTAAAAATGTTCTTATTAAATTCCCAAATTCAACAGCAACGAAATCCTGCATGAATGTATTTTGGAGAGGCAGCACTAAAAAGGGCTATTTTGACAATACCTGGTATGTCGTAGATCGACACAGTGCTTCCAGAATGCAATTTCAACCATCCACTGACACATCAAGGGGCTATAATCTGTGACACAAGTAAGGTGGAAATGTCACAACTTGCCCCTTAGACTTCGTCACAACTAGCCCCGCGTTACTCCATTTTGAATTTTATTCATTAACTTCCAAAATATTTGCATAATTATCAAATGAAATACATTGAATAACAGCTGAAAATATAAGCATTTAAATAATGTTAAGGAATTTTACATACCTTAGTATTGCTAGTGGCAATAACGATTCAAATAAAGGTCGCAAAATTTACTTTTACGATAGAAAATAAGAAAAATATTTTTATCTCGAAAACAAAGTGACGCTATACTTCAAAAAATATGCAGCACATTGAGACAATCAACCTCTTCACTCACATAACGCGACATGTGCTGCAACCTATTGGGTCAGTTAGGAAGCTCGATGGCACAATTTGCCCCTGGCACAACTAACCCCGGTCTCCCCTACTAGTTAAAGTACCCAACATTGTCCGTAATGTCACGAATGTTTGTTTTCAAAATTCAATTTCAAAATTAAATGTACGTATATCAAACGCAAATCAAAATCTGTGAAAACCTTTTCAAAACAGTAGCTATTGTTTATTTTAATTTCGAAATCTTACGTAAAACAGAGAATTCATTATCTAACGTTTTTCCAAATGTAACTTTCCATGTAAGCAACATATATTGCTATGAAACATTGTGTTTAAAATGTGTTGGTATTCAAAAAATTGGTTGAATGTGGCAATGCCAAAACTTTGTTCTATTTCATACACGTTAATACTGCCAGAAAAATTAAACATAGCAGTGTCACCCGTTAGGTAATTTACATCAAAATCTAATCCGAAATAACTTATTTAACTGAATGTGAAATATTATGAAAATCCGTGCATTAGTATTTTTGATAGAATCACAGCAGAAATCGTTAAAAAATTGAATAGAAGCGCCATTTGTTGAACGACTTACTACAAAAGCTAAAGAATACTAATTTATATCGGGGGTGAACTGAATTTGAAATTTTATGAAAATTCGTGCAATAGTTCCTGAGATAAAGCTATTGCGATAATCATGAATAAAGTCGCATAGGAGCGCCAGCTGCTGAGATCTTTCTTTCAAAAACTAAAGGGTAGTAATGTATATTAGGTACTAACAGAATCTGAAATTTGATGAAAATTCATTCATAAGTTTCTCAAATAGAGCTACTGCTATAATCATGAATAATGCCGAAGACAGTAGCGCCAACTTTACAAATACATTGGGTTGGCTCAAAAGTATTGGGTGGGATGAAAAATATTTGATAAAATGGTACAACGAATTTATTTTCCTACAGGGTGGACAGGTGTTGAAGGATGACACTTTAAGTCAAACTATCATGTTTTAGGTAGTTGTAATATTTTAAGTTACATTGTCAAATGTTTTTCCACATAAAAGCACTAATATTTATTGTTATATCATAATATCATGAACATAACTACAAAATGAAACAGCAGAAGTATCTGTATTTCAGTGATTTGAGGTTTATGGGTGTCAGTCGGAGAATTTCGTCAGAACGCGGTCATTGGCAAAAAAAAAAAATTCTAGGAAGAAAAGTGAATAATAATGATATCAATAACGAAATAGAACAATGAAAATCCTGCATTCTAGGATTCAAAATTATTGGGTTGGCCCATAAAAGTTGGATCCACTAAAGAATACTAATTTATATCAGGGTCTAACTGAATCTGAAGCTTGATGAGAATTTGTGAATTAGTTCCTGAGATAGAGTTTTTATGCTAATCATGAATAATGTCGCATAGTAGCGATACCTGTTGGGCAATTTACACCAAAACGAAATCAGAATCATATTATATCAAGGACAAACGGATTCAATCACGGACAAAATTTTGTGAAAATCCGTCC
This sequence comes from Maratus speculifer, assembly GCA_964019185.1. Lineage (NCBI taxonomy): Eukaryota > Metazoa > Arthropoda > Arachnida > Araneae > Salticidae > Maratus > Maratus speculifer. The sequence goes on along the minus strand of OZ025297.1, from coordinate 177,629,113 downwards.
ATTAGTTCTTGAGATGTAGCTATGAAGCAAATAAACATTGCGTGTTAATTTGCGTGTATGTTCACTGTGTTCTTTTTTATTTAATCCGGACGAATATTATGTACTTACTTAAGAAATACAATATGTGAAATGGATTGAAACTGAGATTTAAAAAAAAAAATGAAAAGTAGTTTTCGAATATTTTGATATTTAAATGATTTTTTTTATGTAAAAGGAAAAAAACAAATACAAAAATTCTATGAATTTTATTTTCTAAAAAATCTGAAACATTTATTTCAGTTCTTTACTAAGAAAGAGCATTTAGAACTTTGAAGAAATTCTAATATAAATGTATGCACATGAATACGTATACAAAAGGAATGGATTAAGAAAATGGCGAAACCAAAATCAGGGAGATTGAAAATGTTAAAAGATGCCAATTTTTTCGTAATCATGTATTTCATTGCATTTTTTTCAAACTTAGATGACGTTTGATATTCAGAAGATAGACCGTCAAAATGACGTGTTTCCATTTTTAAAAAGGATGATAAAACATTACAACAACTTTGGTCAATCATAGCCACTTTAGGCTTAAACAATTTTGAAAAATATAAAGATTGAACATGAGAGAAAAATCTTTAAAAAAAAAAAAAAAATAGAAATCTGCATTTAAAACTATAAAAAAAACTATCTGGTGGATGGGGAGGGATTGTAATGAACAAATGGGAAATGCATAAATTTTAAAAGAATAAAGTAAGGTAAAATATCAAATATAAAAGAATACATTGTGAAACTACAGCCAAAAAATATTTTAAAATACTGAGAGAAAATAATAAAAATATCCAAAATCTATAAAACATTTTCCCATTTTGGCCATTTCCAGACGAATATGAGAGGGTTGCCAAATTATTAATTGAATGGATAAAATAATGACATAGAATATGCAGCTAATGAATTTCACTCACAAAATATAGTAATCACAGTAATTATTTCACAAAAAACACGCAAATTAACGTGCATTAAAAATGCAAAACATGCACTAATAATGCTATTTTAAAACATTTGTGAATTAACTATTTTATACCATTAGCTAATACTTAAAAGAAAATACTTTATAAGATCGAAAACAAATGTCAACAATAAAGAGTAAACAATCAAGATTCGTTATGTGACAATGAAGTCTTTCACGGCTGTAAAAAAAATAATAAATAAAAATAAATAAAAAAATAAATAAAGCAACACGAATATAAAAATTCTAACAATATTGTATTTAAAACGCACCTTCGCTTTTCTTAAATAAAAAGTTTTAATTAAACACTGTTAAAAATTTGAATGTTATGCTGCATCGTCATTACACAGCTTTTATAGAAAATTATTACTTTACCTTATTACACTGCTAAAAATTTGACCCATTTGTTGCAGCGTCACTCCACAGCTTATATAGAATATCTCTTTTAAGACCAATAAGAATGATCTATATCACAGTAAAGTAACCGCTGTCTATAAAAGCAGTGGAGTGATGCTGCAGCAAATGGGTCAAAATTTTCACAGTTGCTGCAGCATCACTCCAACGCTTTTATAGAAAACGGTTACTTTGTGTGTGTTACTTACAGTGTATTTATTCTATAAAAGATGGACAGTGATGATGCAGCAAAAGAGTCAAATTTTTAACAATGTACCGCTAAATATTTGAACCATTTACTGCAGCGTCACTCCAAAGCTTTTATAAAATGTCTCTTTTATGACCAATGAGAATGCTCCATAACACAGCAAAGTAATCGTTTTCTATAAAAGCGGTGGAGTGATGCTGCAGCAAATGAGTCAAATTTTCAATAGTGTGAATATTGTGTTTGAAATAGGGAAAAGATTTCAAAGCACAGTAAAATGTAGTGACGTCATTTACAGCTCAAACTGTAAATCTGAAAAATGAGAACGCTCCATTACGACTCTGGAACGTTCGCATTGGACAAAAAATTGATAGCCTTTAAAATAGGAGATAACTTTTCACAATGGAATTTGTCATTGGTCACAATAAGTGTTTTTTCTCGTGGATGGGTTGACCCCGGAATCGTTATACACGGAGGGATTTTATATATATAATAATTATTATTATTATTTTAATTTGTCAAACCATATCTTTCATTTTCATTTCTCACATGGGAATCTATTATTAGAAAAGTTATGAATTAATACACAATCTTTTCAAAGGAATTCGTCAAATTTTCTACTTAAATTTTAACTCGAAAATCTTGCAATGGAAAAGTGATTGTAATGTTAAGAAAATTATTGTTAACTTCTAATTATTAACAATTGCTATAATGACCTTCTTTTAAATGTAGTAGCAATATAAAATTCGGTTTTAAATTGCTTTTTTTAGTTAAAAATTAACTATAAATTATTTCAAAAGCAAATTACTTAAGTTGCCTCGTACGTTTCATACACTTGTACGTAATTTTTCACAATTTTAGCTTTCAATTAGAGAATTTGTATACAATTACAGGCAGATTGATAATTTTTTATGTATTAGTAAAACATTACCTTTATAAAAGAATAGAAAATACAGTTATTTGAATTTGTATATTATAACAGAAAATTATATTATAAGAATTACATTATTTTATATTATCAGAAAAATTTTGAGTTTACCGACAAAAGGAAATTCAGAAATTCTTCAGTTTTAATCAGTCTTGACATATTTTTTGTCGCAAGGCCTTTCTGACATGCACGTGTAAAGAAACGACTACTCCATGCCAATAAAAATCAATCAATTTGTCAATCATTAAAATATGAATTCTGCTTCGACCAAACTATTAGGTCTTTAAAACTCTGGTGCTATAATGTCTGTTATTATCGTATCTTGCAATTGAAACTGTAAAAAAATCTCTTCTAAGACCTTTAGAAGAGTATTATATGTAATTTTACTTATGAAACAAAAACGATCGTTAATAGAAATTAGAATGTAAATAAAGCTACAAATTATATGTAACAAATTGGAAAATATTTTTTGATAAATCTTATTAATACCTTCTTTTTTAATCAAATTAGAAATATATAAATTCTTTCTTCTGTTTAGAATATATATGAAACCTCAAAATGGGAGTTTATTTTAAGTTTTTATTTGATTAAAAAATCCTTATAAAACACAATGATTGTACTTGTAAAGGTTACATATTTAAATGTTATTTCTATTTTCATTTTATTATTTTTATCTAAAAGGATGAAATACTAATTTAGTCGGTAAAATATAATGAAAAAACATAAAATTACTTTTTTCTTCATAAGTTTTTTTTTTTTTTCGTAAAATTTCAAACGAAGTTTTTTTTAAATATAAACCACACAATAATAGCAGTTATTTTATTTTAACTGCAGAATTGCATATAATTACATATAATTGCATCTAATTTATAAGATTAAAATCATATCTATGATGATCAAATTATAAATGATGAGAGCAGCAATAAAGGAGCTAAGCATGAAAACATTTTACAACTTTGTATAATTAAGTATTCAATCGAAATAATGTTGTTTAAATGAAAAATCGTTTGAGTTATCATTATTAACAAATATAATAGGAAATGAGAAAATGAAGTTAATAAAAATTTCAAAATTTTAATTTATTAGGATTTTTTTCTTTCATCAGATGAATGATATTTCTTGAATGAGTACAAGTATATATGGAAAATATAGTAGTCAGAATAATGTTTGCATTTAATTACATTATTTTTATATCTAAAGATGCCTCAGAAACTTTAAATTTTGTCCGGAATTAATTTCTTGAGAAATGTCACAGCACATAATCTAATCACAAAAATATGTATTTAAAAAATTTATTATGAATGTGGAGCATTAAAAAGAAATGAAATCTAATTAGTTAAATAGAAGCTATATTTTAATTATAAATTCTAAAAGAAATTAATTACAAAATCACAAATTTCTATTAGAAGTAAAATAATAATATGAATACCTTTATAGCAAAAACAGGTGAATATAAATCTCAAATATTAATTTTAAGGCTTTCCGTATCGGATGAAAAGGCGTTGTGAAATACATTTACGTATTAGCTTGTTTTCTATGCAAAATTGTTCAAACTTTTTTTTATATGAAGATGTATTTTCAAACTCTTTATACAAGAAATATACGATAACATAGAAAAAATTGCAACTTATAAAAGAAAGATCATGACGACAAAATTAAAAATATATTTTAATGCATAAAAAGTATGAAATTTTTAGTTTGAATGCATTTTAGAGCACAAAGAACATATGTACGTCAAATGAAGCAGATTTTGCGGAATATTTAACATAATGTATTATACATAAACATACAGATAGTAATGATTTTTATTACAGTAAATATAAACATTATAGCTCATATATGCATTAAAAAATTAATTTCATGCATGAATAAGTTTTCGAAAACTAATTAACGTTTTACACATTTTTTGAAAAACATGTAAATTTGGTAAACTTTTCTAAAAGACCGCTAAATGTATCACCTTAAAAAATTTTGGTGTTATGAAACATACTATTTAAGAATAAAATGAAGCAACTTTCATTTAGGCTCAGAAAGGAAAAAGATATATAAATTCTTTTTAAAAACTTTGAAAATTCATAAAAAAGTAAAAACATATTTTTCATTATTATGTATATGAGGTGGAACCCGTCGAAATTCGACGAAAGAAAATTATTAAGACAGAACAGTTTCATGGATTTATAATAAATCTACAAAGTTGGTTACTGTAAAAAATGCATCTTATATTGCTTAATCTAACTCTAAAACAAATATCATTTTAAGCTAAAATTTAAAAAAATACTAAAAAACTGATTATCAAAATTATTAAACGAAATAAAAATGAAATTCACCGGTTTTTATAACAGACAATATTTTTAAAATATATAATTAAAATAGTACACATTCTTTAATTTCTTTTTTTTTCTCAATTTTAAGAGAAAATGGAGTGTTTCTGTTGCCACAATTATAAAATTGGTACTAAAAATTATTAAAAAACTTAATATCACAAAATTTAATTGAGATACAGCTTTGAAACAAATTGCATTTAAAAGTACATTTTTTCCTCTATACGACGGTGTAAAAAATTGAAATGCACGGTGTTTAGAAGTGTAAAATTTGCAGTAGCGAAAATTGCAAAACCGAAATTGCATGGAAAAATGTTGCGCATTTTAATTTACTTTTTTTTTCTGTTTTAAGAAAAAATGGAGGGATTATGTTGCCACAATTATAAAGTTGATACTAAAAACTATTAAAAAAATTAATACCTCAAAAATAGATTGAGATACAGCTTTCAAACAAATTGCATTTAAAAGAACATTTTTTCCCCTGTATGATGGTGTAAAAATTTAAAATGTATGATTTTGCAGTAGCGAAAATTCCAAAAGCGAAATTTCATCGGATAGTGTTGCTATTCGCAAAATGACATATGCGTTACGCACAGATACGTTTGTCTTTTATAATACAGGTATCAATATGTATATATATATTTCTTAGACCTATAGTGTTAGATTTTTTTAAAAGAAATAAGCTAGTTAAACAATTTTGAAAATTTTCAACTTTTAACCTAAAACAGAATTTTAGAAAAGTATAGCAAAACATAAAAAAAGACATTTTGAAAACAAACAAACAGGGGACATCCCAAAATGTGCTCTGTCGGATTAAAAACCCTACTGTGGCCCCTAACGATTAGTTTTAAATTATCAACATTTGTCACAGCTCATCTCCAGGTCAGATCCATTCAGTTTATTTGAATAGAGCCTGCCTATAATGACTCATTTAGAAAACGCGTAATTGTTAAATAATAGGAAGGAAAGCCACCGGGAATGTATTGAAGATTTCTAGGGAAGCTTTTTTTCTGTTAGTCATACAAAAAAAAAAAAAAAAAGTGTTTACTGAATATTTTATCATATTTGTTTAACATCGGCTTACATATGTTGTATATCTTATTTTGGGAGATTTTTCTGAGAAAAGTCGTAAACTCCGCTTATGATCGGAAAAATGCGGTAATATACAAATTTTTTAATAATTCGCCTTTCTAAACTAAAGATACAAAATTTCAGTGGTAATAATACACATTAAAACTTTTTTTTTTACGCCTAAAGTACGTTAGAAGTTCAGTTAATAAATTAGTAGTAGACAGTGCTTCCATTAAAAAAATACAGGGTGGTCATAAAAAAACTTTGCCGATGTACGAAGCTCTAGCGGCCAGTCCGCTCAACCGATCGAAATGAAATTTCAGATATGAGCTGTGACATTATATTGATTCAGAGGTATGAGCTCGAGATTCTGTGAACGAGAACAAAATGGCGCTCACGGTTACGGTTATAGTTACATAAACTCGAAAATTTCGAATAGCAACACCCATTTTTTTTTTCATCGCAAAATGCTCAGCGCATGCGAAAACCCTAAAGAGCATTGGAACCGTCTGTGAACGAGAACAAAATGGCGCTCACGGTTACGGTTATAGTTACATAAACTCGAAAATTTCGAATAGCAACACCCATTTTTTTTTCATCGCAAAATGCTCAGAGCATGCGAAAACCCTAAAGAGCGTTGGAACCGTACGTGTATCGCAAGAAACGGACATGTTATGCACGCACAAAAAACCGTTCTGGGAATCGCCCCCCCCCCATAAAAAAACTCGATTGGGGCGCAAGGAGGAAATTTGCATATGACACAGATTCAGTGGACTAATCTCTGATTACATTACAGATCGGATAAACTAAAACTTTAATTTTGATTACACATTTTCCACATGGGTGTCATCACAGGCAATTACACATTGCATGGTAATGGTACCCATTGTCTTCATAATCTATGCTTAACGCATGGTTTTTCTTACTTCTTTTTTCTTTTTGAGTTGTCAATTTTGTTCAATAAAATACATTTTAATTTTCAAGTATTGAAAAACTAGAACGTTTTTGCCATTGAATTATAAAGGCTCTTCATTATTAATATTTATTTAATATTTATGCACGTGTAGGCAGTATTTAGTAAATGAAGAATTAATATCTTCATGTCTAGTTTGTAAATCCGTGTAATCCATGCAGTGGTTATTTACATGCATACTTTAAAAATGGAATAGTAGTAATTTCAAATAGTAATTTTTTATATCCTGATGACAAATCTTTTTACACTTAATTTAAGAATTTAAATACAATAAAAATACACCTAATATTTATAAGACGCAAGAAGCATTATTATACTAAAGAAATTTAATTTTAACTTAATCATGACGGATATTTTTCGGTTTGTGAAGTTATATTAAATCACATTATAAATAAAAAAAATGATTAATATGACGGAACATAATGAATGATGATTTTTTATATAAACGAATTATCAAGAAAATTTATATATGGTTACCTAGCAGGTTGTTTATTTAGTTTATAGCTTTTGATTTAAAGACTACAAATATAAACAGAAAAGTGACAGAGTATGTTTTACATATATAGGGTATACATTTAAAATGTTGTCATTGTTATAAATATTACAAATAGTGATACAGCAATTTATAAAATAAATATTACACAGTTATTTATTGAAAAATTCCTCATAAAATCCATTATTTACTGAAATATATCAATTTATTGTAAAACATAATCATTTGCTACACTATTAAAATATATATGCATATTTATGTAATTTATACGTAAGTATTCAAAATCTTATTTAAAAATTTGTCAAAAGCTTCTCTCTCAAGAGTTAATGCCCAGAGAAAAACGTTAAATTCCGGAGCAATGGAAGTATAGAAATGTTTTGTGTAATAGCCAGTGGCGGTTTTGTGTCGAGAAACATACTAAAATGTAGTCGACCTTGTATGTATAACCCCGTCCTTTGTCATGTGTTTTAGGGTACTCTGCGTCAACTGAAATTTGTATTTTTTCCGTAATAAAGGAGACCAAGAGGGATATTCATCCTTTACAGACTCACTTCTTTATCTAGGCACTCTCTCTCGGGCAATAAAAGTAACAGTTAAAGAACCCAGCATATTGAAGGTGCACACGAATAGCATGTAAGTTCTTATAAAATCTATTTAGAACTTTAGTAAACCTTTTTTAAAGACAGGCATGTGTCCTTGGAGTTTTAGAAGACGAATGGAAAATTCTAAGCAATGACGTGCTGACGAACGCTTTGCAGAGGGACAATCAATTGCAATCGTGAGTTCTTCTCCACAGTTCATCTATTCAAGAATATGTAAACTTTCCTTAACTAACCAAGTAGTTGTCCAAAGACCTATTGCCTTTATTGATATGTTATTGCTGTAGCCAAGCGGAATCGAAGAGCGATCTCCAAATATCTTTGGTTGAAGCGCCCATTTGTGTAACGGTATTTTCCACTAATATGCCCAAAATTAACACAAGAATACACTATAACTCCTGGTACTCCTGTGTTTGTATTCCTCTATCCATCAAATCCACAATGGTACGATTAAAATGGTGTAGTCAACATATTATTTTTATTGCGTCTGATTATGACAAAGATATTTTACAGATGAGTCGAGATTTGTCCTGCAATCCGATAACAGATGAACTAGTCGAACGCAATCTGCCCCAGTACATCACTAAACATGACGCATTCCAATGTGAAAGCATCGTGGGTCAAGCAGAGATTTCGTTTCTATATCGCTCCGACCTCCACATCTTTTGATAGGGCTCTGCGACGGAACCCCGGTATCCGGATGAAGTCCTAAACCCTACTATAACATTGTACGTCGCTATCTTCACATATGCTACCTTCGCATATTTTTGTTTTAATGGATGATAATGTGTGTCCCTATAGAACCGTCCTCTCGAAGACTACCTAGAGAGTGAGGAGGTTGCGCATCTGGAGTCGTTGACATTTTCTTTCGACCTTAATACTATTGAAAATATTTGGGTCGCATTCGGCCTTGGTGTGTGTTTTCATTTCTTATTCCCAGCATTTTTCACAGCATTGCAAACTATTCTACCTAAAGAGTGGGTATTAATTACTTCTATTTTAGTTGATAACCTCACATAAAGCATGATCGCACATTTTAAACATTGTACGTAACTCGAAGGAATTCACGCGCCTTATTAATGTCGGTGCATTTTGTTTTCTTTTTCGCTTTAAACATATTTTTTAGGGCGTATCGAAAAAACTGAAAATTATAAAATCATTTAACGGTAGTGCGGATGTAGTGTAAACACTTTTCGTTAAAAAAGAGTGCTGAATGTTAAAACAGTGGGTTGATATCTCCTGTCGCCTCAATGGGCCTAAAATTCCAAAAATTGGACAAAAAATGATAAAAATACAAAAACTAATAAATGATCAGAGATTTCGTTGATCTATATGGAGTAGTGTTTAAATATTACTATCTTTTAATAAAAACAACCAGAAAATCACAATTTTGGGTTTATATCTTCAGCCACCTTATCGGTACCACATTTTGCAAAATGAAGGAATAATTATTAGCATATACATGACACACTTATCTCATATTAATATAATAATAAAAACTTTATTTTACCTTTAGAAAATGACAAAAACATTACAGTTTCTAATCATTCTTGGTCTCAAATTTTGGCATATGCTTTCTGGATTCGATAGTCGCTCTAATAAAAGTATCTCTGTTTTGCGACCCAGCCGTTTTTTCCAGAAAATTAAGAATTTACATAAATTTATTTTCAAAATCAACTGAAAATCCTTACTCTCTATCTGGCCTTTATTTTCATGGACGGCATGACAAAACTTTAGCATCAGAAACTCTTGAGGGGAAACAGTTTCAAAGGACAATTGCAGAAGCGCGTTATTGTATTGTATCGGAACTTGGTTCGACGGATATGCGACATGTTACATCTGAAAATGGATCTAGTCTTGATATGTCCAATAGCATTTACGAATCTGTTATAATCGCTTCATTGGATGATTTTAAAAACCTTATTGTTATCGGGTACGACGGCACTGCAGTGAACCCAGGTGTGTCTAATGGCGAAATTCGCAGACTTGAATTGAAACTTCCGAGAACAGTCCAATAAACCATCTGTTTGTTGCATTTCATTGTGTTGCCATTAGGACACAAATTTGTGTCCATAGAGGGCAAATCATCTCGTCCCACATCTTACACCGGAAATATAGGTCAAAACCTCAAGATTGCGAAAAACTTCCAATTGTTGCTTTTGATAGCATTAATTGCGAATTGACAAACACTCATCTTTTCATCTTAGGTTCAGACCACAAATACTTATTAGACATTTACACCGCGATTAATTCTGGTGTTTGCTGTTCAGATCTGGCTAAACGGGAACTAGGAACGTGAAATTTGGCTCGTTGGCTATCAACTGCCTATCGAATAGTGAGATTTATATATCTACATCAGATTTATCAAATGAGTTGCTAATTTTCGTTGTATTAATTATAAAAGACTACACAATCTCATGGTTCTGAATTAAGATTCATTATCCCATAAAGAACGGTGCTAGACACCTATGGTATTTCATCAGATCATCTCACTACTTGCCGAAGAAGTATCGTGATGTAATTGATCCAGTTATTTCTCGCAACATTTACTTTTACGGAACCGGAAACATGCTACTGGTCATGTTAAATTATTAAAGATGCAATATTAGGATTCTTGCAGCTCGGCGGATTCTTGCAGCTCGGCAAGACAATGGAAATTTGCCCAGATTGAAATTTTGTTCATAGATTCATTATCCCTGCTGTTAACTTTGGAGTTACAGACTATATAGATCTCAGTGCCTGGCAAGCCTGTCATTTTATATCACCCTCAGTTCTCAGAGAGATCCGTTCAGAAGAACTTCGAAAGCTGATGCAATACGGTATAACAAGGGACTTTATTAAATTTCTTTTAAACAACAAGCAGCTGAGCAGATTGTATAACTGGTCACTGTAACCTCCGGAAAATCATTTGGGTCGCAAAACAGAGATCGATTTATTGGAGCGACTCTAGAATACAGAATGTATATGTCAAAATTTGAGACCAAGAATGATTGATTACAAACAGGAATTGTATTGCCATATTTATGTTCTATAGGTAAAATAAAGTTTTTGCTCGCGTTAAACTGAACTAAGTATAACGTGTATTTACTAATAATTTTTCCTTCATTTTGCAAAATTTAGCCTCGATGAGGCGGCAAAAGATATTAATCTATTACTGTATTGTTTTTTTTTTTTTGTTTGTTGTTGCTAAAAGATAATAACTTTTAAGTACAACCCCATACAGATCAACGAAATCTGTGTTCATTTATTAATTTTTCTACTTTAACATTTTTTGTCCAATTTTCGGAATTGTAGGTCCATTGAGGTGACAGAAGATATCAACCCACTATCTTAAGACTCAGTACTCATTTAATAAGGGATGTTCACAACTTTTCCGCTCTACCGCTAAATGATTTTAAAATATTCGATTTTTTTCATACGCCCAAATATTTTTGTTAATGACTTCAATATGACTTCAAATTATAATGCATTTAAAATTCAATATTGCTTTAATCTTTGTTTTGTTTCATACATAAACATAATGTATATTTTCAAGACTGCTTTTATGAAAGTCCAAGCTGTACTTTTCAACTTTGACGCATTTTAACACTATAACTAACACTATAATTAAAACTGCATTGTCTTACTTTTGGTAGTCAGAGTTTGTAATAAATATGAAAAAAAATATTTTTGAAAAGTTCATGTAAAACGTTTTTTAAACTATTTTAATAACAATTACATAAGAATATTATAGAACACATTGCTTTTAAAATAATTTAATTATATTAATAGCTTTATTTATCCATATATGTTTGAAAACTTTAATATAATCAAGTAGATATAAAAAAAATCACACATTAATATAACACAAACTTTTTTCTATCCTTTCGAATATGCTGTGATTATTCATCAATCTTAATCAATCTTAAAAGCTGATTTTTTTTTTTTTTTTTGCATGCCTTTAAAAAAAATTTATTCTCAAAAACTTTAGCAAGTAAAGTTAAAAAATACAGTCATTTGTCTGCATTTAATATAATCACACAAATTAACTTAGAGAAGACAGGTTTATCCTTTGTTTAATACAACATAGGTTTCTTCGAAACGTGCTCGATACATTAGCCAGAGTGTGTTACATTACATATTATTTTATTTCAAATAATGATAAATATGGTTGAAAATATTAACTGACAACTCTTTTCAATAAGCGGATTATCGTTTATAAAGAATGTTTAAACAAAATATTGCTTCTGATTGAAACGGTTAGTTTAAACCACAAAATATCGCAGCTTATTTCAAGTGATAATGCAGAAAAAATGGTACATGTAGATATAATATTTTTAATGTAAATAAAACAAAAGTTCATAATATTCCATTTGACCATTTATGCATATCGTTCCGTATTTTGGACGCTTGAAATTTTGATAAATCTGTATGTATTTTTTCCTTTGTAACTTAAAGACTGTATAGGATAATTATCTATAACCTCTTCAGACCTCAACATAAAATAGCTCTACAAATATATGCTTTTGAATTAATCGAAATGACACCATAGATGACAGAAAGAGTCATTTAAACGAAATCAGTACTTTAAGGGACTATTAATTTAAGTTTACAAATATGGATATAAAAGTACTAATCCCCTTAAAACATCAGTTTAACTATCAGTAATATAAAATTTCGCAGTAACAAAATTAAGGTCTTTAAACCAGTAAATGATCAGCTAATCCTCAATATTTTTATTGCAAAGCATTTAAGTTAAAATAATCATGAATATTTCTTACTTTCTTGGCCAAAATGTCTTTAAGGTATTTTCGAAACTCGGGTGAAAATAAAATGATGAGATAATATTCATCAGTGCTGATGTTTGTTTTTTGGTTTTAAAGCAAAAAACATTCAGCTGTATAGAAGTAAAATAAAAATGCAAACTGTTTAGTATTTAAGAGGAAAAGAATTTAGGTACACATCTGTGTACCTCAGGTCTGAAGAGGATAACAATCTTTCTTTGTTAAAAGATGGATATTTATTTCTTAAAAGTGAACGTCATTTATATTTTCCCTATACTGCTGTATATTTAACCGCATATCTGCGCATTTGCTATTGAACAGATCTGTTAACATTTTTTGAGGGAGATTGATAAAACTTATTGCCTTTAGTTGATCTAATTTTATTAATACAAAGTTTGATCTGTTTTTTAATTAATTTTTAAAATCCATTAATTAATTGCAATAGGTATTACAAACTGGTGGTATATGTGATGTATATTTTTCATAAAAGCTACAAAGCAACCATTTTTGTTGCTTTATACATTTCTTGTCATTTGTTATCATTGTCTCCCCAGGTAAAAAAGTCAGCAAAAAACCTTTAAAAAAAATCTTCAGGGAAACTCAAGGTATTTCGGACAAAAAAACCTGAAAGCTACCTTAAGGTAAAAAACCTGTATTTCCCCTCCACATTTTTGTCCGAAATACCTTAAGCTTCCCTGAAGGTAATAAAACCTGCGTAAACCCTTGATACTTTGTCCGAAATACCTTACACTTACCTGAAGGTAATAAAACCTGCGTAATCCCTTGACACTTTGTCCGAAATACCTGAAGTTAGCCTTTAGCCCCGGTTACCCCCCACTCCCCTTGGGGGGGTGGCAAAATGGGGGTAGGGGGAAAGGGTGTGCATAACATGTATAAGGAGTCACAGGCTTTTCCAACAATATGTCACATGTGAGGGGAAACAAAATTTAGAAAACTGTCCCCTTCGGGGGGGGGGGTAAAGGGGATTAGTGAGAAAAGAGAAATTGTTGATGCATAACAAGATTAAGTGGTTAAATGCCTTTCAAATGGTATGTCACAACAGGGATATGAGCAAAAGAGACCTGCTTTGAATCCCTCGAAAAATTATGCCCCTTGAAATGTGCACCCTCTTTCCCCCTTTCTTTGAAATTTTTAGATATTATAAATATTTATCAGAAAACCATAAAAAAAGGATCTAAATTGATAAAAACGCTACAATTTCAAAAGCATATGAAAAGCAGAAAAAATAATGAAATTCTTCGTTCGTCCACAGGAAAAATCTGCGAAATTCATCCATCGACCCAATGAAAAAAATCCGAAAAATTTTGTAAATTGATTACAACTGCAAATTTTTTTTAACATGTGGGAATAAAATGTTTCAAAACTCATAAATCAGTAATGCAAAAAAAATTGATACAATAATTCATTCTTTAAAAAAATTCAAAATATTTCCCAGTCAATTATTTGGAAAAAAAAAAAAAAGAGTTTCTTTATTCCGTTACTTTAAAATAATGAGAAATTTAACAATCTGTTGCAGTAAAAGAAACTCACCAGTGAATTGTGAGAAAAAAAAAAGAGATTTTTTTAGTCGGTGAAAGGAGAAAAAAAAAAAGCAAAATTTTTAAGCCGATTTCTGATGAAAAATCGTTAAATGAGTCACACTGAATATTGCATAATGAATAATAATTAATGCAAAGAAAAAATATTGCATAATAACATTTTAAATAGGGAAAAGTCACAAAATTCATCTGCCACAGGAAAACATTTCAAAATTTTACTGATAAAAAAAGTGTAAACAAACCAATTCAAAATATTTTTTTCTGAACAAGGTACATAATAGCTCTTTTATAAAAATTCACGCCCTTTTTTCTTTTTTAGAGCAGCTCTTTTTTTTTCTATAAACAACATAATTTTAGTATTGATTTGAGATAAAAATATCTGTGGGGGGGGGGGGGAGAATTTTCAAAAAAGGGAGCAGTTGTATCTTGTTAAATAATTTATACATATATATATTTTTTTAAAGTTCATTTTTCGCAATAAATTTTAATATTTTCTGAGACTGATTGATTTTTTGGAGATCTTCCCAATTCATTGATGAATTCAGCGATTTTTTCGCCTGTGATCAAATAAAGAATTTTGCTTTTTTTTTTTTTAGAAATGTTATTTCTGTCATTAGGCTGCCGAAAAGCTTTGCAAAATTGTCAATCGTTTTTGTGAAAAAAATCGAGAAATTCACCAAACGGTTGGCTATGATGAAAAAAAAATTATTCAGTCTGTCAAAATGTCTAGTTTTGCCAGTAAGTTGTGAGGGAAAATAGGGAAATTCACCAACTGTTTACTGGTTAAAATGAAATTTTTGGACCAACTGAGGGGGGGGGGGGAGAGAAATTTACACCTTGCCTGTCCTCATACACAATTAAAGTTATTGACCGTAATAGCCTAATGTGAAAAAAAACCCTTAAAAAGTAAAAATTGTTTAATAATAATTAAAATGCTAGCAAAATATATGTGAACACTCCCATAAGATTAGCATTAGCTTGAGTGTTTAAAATCTTAAATGGTCATGCAAAGAAACTGAACTATTACTTTTTGATTTTTATTACAGATTATATATATATAAAGTTTCTTTTACTTTCACATATCTCAAAAGGAGGCTCCCATAGATTTAACATTAGCTTGTGAGATTCTTTGTATATCATAAATTTAAATATATACATTTTTGTATGATAAAAAAAAAACATTATTTAATCTGTCAAAAAAAAAAAATTGCCTGGTTTACTTACTGATTACATGGAGAAAGAAAACTCACAAGTTTATCCAGTAAGTTGTGCGGAAAAATAGGGAAATTCGGCAGCTGTTTACAAGATAAAATGAAATTTGTTGACCATCTGCATGGGGGTGGGGGGGGGGAGGAAACCTGCACCTTCCATGTCCTCATACACAATAAAATTGATCAACTGTAAGAGCCTAATGGAAAAAAAATCCCTAAAAAAAATAAATAACTAAAATGCTAGCGAAAAATATGTAAATAACTTCCCCATAAGATTAACATTAGTTTAAGCATTAAAAATCTAAACTGGTCATGCAAAGAAATTGCATCACTAATGTTAAACCTATGAGAGCATTCTTTAAAAAAAATTTTCACTTGCATATTGATAATTTTAAATGTTTTTTTTCTTGCTCAGAACAGCAGAGATTGAATTCTAATTGGGCTATTGTATACTTTTTGATTTTTATTACAGATTATATATATAATTACTTTTACTTTCACATATCTCAAAAGGTTGCTCCCATAGGTTTAACATTAGCTTGCGAGTTTCTTTGTATATCATAAATATATAAATTTTTGTATGAAATGACTAACATATTCCATATTCATTATTTCACATAACCCCCCCCCCCCCGCCTTTCATTTTGCCACCCTGGGCACATGTGGGAAGAAAAAAAAATGAAAAAGTCATACAAGTGTTGGTATAATATAAATAAATAAAAATAAGTAATGCAATATGTAAGCAGACATGGTACTGGCTAAGCAAAAAAAAAAAAAAAAAAAAAAAAGCTGAACTTTCACAGCTTTAAGGACTTTTGACAAAATTAGCATTTTCTCACAGTGTTTTAACAAAATTAGCACTTTTCTATAATTTTTTAACGAATTTAGTGTTTTATGTGAACATTTTACAAAAATTGTACTTTTTTCTACGATTTTTTCAATGACATTTATATTATCCATGATCCTTTAGCGATATTCACAGTTTTTCTCACCGTTTTTGACAAAATTTAAAAATTACACAATCTTTCGAGAAAATTTGAGTATTTTCTGCGATATTACACCGAAATTTGTGTATTTTCTGCGATCTTTTGTCAAAATTTGCATACTTTTCAAGATCTTTTGTTAAAATCTACATATTTTCTGAGATCTTTCGTCAAAATCCACATATTTTCTGAGATCTTTTGAGAAATTTCTCTTATTTTCCACTATCTTTCGATAAAATTAGTGATTTTTCTTCAAACTTTCAACAAAATTCATGATTTTCCACCGATCTTTCTTCAAAATACGTCTATTTTCCGTTATCTTTCTACAAAAAACTTTTATTTTCCTCGATCTAACGACAAAATTCTCATTTTCCACAATCTTTTGGCAAAATTTGCATATTTTCCTCGATTTTTCGGTAAAATTTGCAATTTTCTGTGATCTTTTGGAAAAATTCATGCATTTTCCAAGATCTTTCATCAAAATTTTCATATTTCTGCTGATCTTTCAAATAAATCTGCATATTTTCCCTGATTTTTCAACAAAATTAGAATATTTTCTTCAATCTTTCGAAAAGGTTTGAGTATTTTCCACGATCTTTCAACAAAAATTTGAGTATTTTTCCTAATCCTTTAACAAAAGTGGCGTCTTTTTCAGTAATCTTTTGACCGAAATCGCATTTTTCTTTCCGCAATCCGTTGAAGAAAACTCTGCTAATTGACTGTTTGAAACTATTTTTCCCCCCGATCGTTAAACAAACTTATAGGTTTTTTGCGATCCTTTGGCGAAATTTGCATTTTTTCCTACAGTCCTTTGAAGAATTTTTCTCAATTTGGTGCGGTTAGTATTCATGTTTTTGTTGTAATTACACCCCCCCTCCCCTCAATAAGAAGGTCAACAAATTATAATGCATATTTGCAACGATCCCAGGGATGATAAAATGCATCACTGAAAAAGCAGAATTCAGCATTTCTGCAGAAAAGTAGCATGTATGCATAAGTCAGCCCACAAAGACAAATCCAAAAACTCACCATGTTGTAAAATGGGTTGTAAAAAACGCAAATTTTGATAAATGACCATGAAAAAAATGGGAAATTTAAAACAAATTTTATCAAGATCCCGAGAAAAAGACAAATTTCGACAAGCGATGCTGAAAAAAAATCTGCAAATTTTCTAAGCAGATTGCTAAAAATGGTAAATATTTTAAAAAGATTACAAAAACAACTAATTTTGTCAAAGAATTGGGAAAAAACTATAAATTTTGTTTAAAAAAATCCCCAAAAAACAGCACATTTCAACAAAAATCCAAAAAAAAAAAGAAATTTTGTAAACAGATTGCAAAAGAAGGTAAATTTCATTAAACGATCATGAGAAAACACCTCATTTTATATAGGTATCAGAGAAAAAAATGTGAATTTCGTTAAAAAATTGTGAAAATTCTCAGAAAAACAGTAAATTTTGACAAAAAATCCTAAAACACAAAATTTGTAAACAAACCTAAAAAAAGGCAAATTTTATTAAAAAACGATGAGAAAATGACTATTTTGTTAAAATATTATAAAAAAAACTACTAAATTTGTCAAGAGGTCGCGAAAAAACTCAATTTTTTTCCATGTATCGCAAAAAAAAAAATTGTGAATTTCGTCAACTGATTGCGAAAAAAAAAGGCAAGTTTCGACAAAAAATCCCTAAAAAAAACAAATTTTGTAAACAGATCACGAAAAAAACCCCAGCAAATTTCATCGAAAGAAATTCTGGAGTTCTATTGCTTTTAAATATAGTGAAATTTGTTAATCGGTTAAAGAAAAATAAAATCATAAATATGGAAATTCGCTAATTCCAAAAATACAATATTTAGTATCTTATAAAATAAATAAAAATTCACTTACCTTTATTTTAAATACATTACTCGTACAACCTTCCAAACACGAAAAATCGCACCTATCGTTGATAGGTAAAAAACATCTTCAGTTTTGTTGATGATGCACGAAAAAAATTGCAAATTAAGTACATTTGCTTGGAAAAATTGCATGTTTTCTTGGTTTATGGTGTGAAAAAAACACGAATTTCGTTGATCGTGCACGAAAAAATTGCGAATTTTGTTGATTAAGGACGAAAAAATATCACAAATTTCGTTGGTAAGGCACAAAAAACGCAAATTTTGCGATGATGCACGAAAAATTTGAAAATTTTGTTGATCGACTGCGAAACAATCGAGTGTTTTGTCAGTTTATCAAAATAAAAAAATCGTGAATTTCATCTCGCAGCGTAAAAATTTGCAGATTTCGTCAAAGTTAGTTAAAAGTTGCAAGTTTTTGTTGATTGGACGTGGAAAAATTTGTATTTCGTCAACTAAGGGCGGAAAAAACGCATATTTTGTCGATCGAACATGGAGAAATCGTGAGTTTTATAGATCGGATTGCGAAAAATTGGATATTTAGTATGTCAAACACGAGAATATCGTGAATTTTGTTCGTCACATGGGGAAAAGGTGTAAATTTTGCCAATCAGGCTCAAATAAATTTGCGAATTTTATCGATTAGGTTCGTAAAAATCAGAAATTTCATCGATTGGCTTCGTAAAAATCGCGAATTTTGTTAATCAGGTGCAGAAAGATCATGAATTTTCTCGATCGGCTTCATAATAATCACGAATTTTTCGTTCAGCTCGGAAAAATCACGAATTTCGTCGATTATGCAAAGAAAAATTGCGAATTTCTCCGATCGACTTCTTAAAAATTGCGAATGTCGGCGATCATGCGAAAAAAACCCGCAAATTTTGTCAATCAGGCACGATAAAATCAAACATTCATTGATCAAGTGCAATAAAATCACAAAAATTTGTCGATCGGCTTTATGAGAATCACGAATTTTCTTGATCGACTTTGTAAAAATCGTGATTTTTTCTTCGATCGGCTTTGTAAAAATAGTGAATTTTCTTGATCGATTTCTGAAGAATTGTGAATTTTGTTGATCGTTCAAGGAAAGATCATGAATTTTCTTGATTCGCTTCATAAAAATTGCAAATTTTATTGATCGGTCTGGTAAAAAAACGAAATTTTTTCGATCAGGCATGGAAAAATTGCAAATCTCGTTGATCAATGCACGAAAAATTGGTTATTTCATAGATCAGGTATGGAAAAATCTTGTTGAGCGGCTCCTTCTTTGTTTTTCATTCATAAACTTCACAATTTTTTTTCAGCACCAGCCGCTTATGTTTGTTTCTTAGCACTTTTAATAAAACAAAATTTACTCTCTTGAATAAAATCAAGGAGTATTATTACATCTTGAAAATAATCTTTGCTACAACTGCTACAAACATAAAAACTGCTGATACAATCTCACCAACTGAATTTGATATTTTGGCTGGGTATGCTAATTTAAAGGTATACCTCCCCCCAATCCCCTCTGAAACTATATTTTTTATCCGATTATAAGTCACAGATCATCTCATTGAAATCAAATTTTCTTCGTGTTATTGATGTGGCCTTGGAGTACACAGGCATAATTGTAAGTGGCCCTTCTCTTGAAAAGGTTGTGCACCCGTATCATAGAGCATATTTCTCCGAAATAATTTGCAGTCTACAAAAAATATACATTACACAGAAGGTGCAGGCAATTTCTTATCATATTTTATAAGCTGACTATTTACAACACAATTACTTTAAATCATTTTTTTTCAATTATCTATAAAACTATTTAGATTAATAAATTTACAAGTAATATTTGAAAATATCCATAAAAAGATTAAGATATTTTTGATAACTTGATTGACACTTATTTTTAATATGTCGGAGAAGTAAAATCAACATCAATACAAAAAATAAATAAATAAAAAATACATATATACATAAATTTCTTTACAATGAACAGGGCTAAATTACATATGGGTTATTTGAATTCCCTATAACTGACATTTAATTACCTCCTCTTCTATTAAAATATAAAAAAACAAATCTAAAATTAAATAATAAGAATAAAAAATTTCATCTAAAAATTCGCCCCCGAAAATACTCTCATTAGGTCTTTAATATTGAATAGCTAAAAATACACTCAATATTCATTTCTCGAAAGGGATTTTTTTTTTTTTAAGAAACGTGGGACTTTCATGCATAAATTGTCGCCAAATATTAATTTTTAACTATCTTGTCAGTTTATACATTTAAAAAGATTAATAAAAGTAGACAGAATGACTCCAGTTTTAGCTAAAAGAGATAAATAAAATAATAAACAAACGAACGCAAAGCCAAGAACGACAGCGATTATCCCGCCAAACGCGCGGTCAGTTTGTTTACAAAGTAAAGTGGAGTTGAGAAGATTTCAGTCGCGACGCCAGTCATGACATTTCGCTAGTAATCAAACTGCAAACAAACGGTTACTAGGCTGTATTTTATATCTAAGTATTTTTATACTTTACAGGCAGTTGTAACATTTTCTATGATTTATATTTAAGAAGAAAAATGGATTTTCTTATAAATATCCATATATATAACAGTAAATATATGGACATTTTATGTGACAAGAGTTGGATTTCGGTACAGGAAAGAGCGAGGGGATGAACATATTTTTAAAAATTCAGGTGCATTTTTTGGACGAATCTCTCTGTCAAATATTATTTATCAAATATAGAAGTTTCAAAGAGATTTCTTATTGGAGGTGGAATGAATTTTCTTTAGGGAATTTTTGTGGGTGTTTGAACACGATTTTAAATAATGATGAAAGGGATTTTTAATTAATTTGGAGATTTTTTAATTAATTAATTAAAATTTTTGTATGTATTAGAATTGGAGGGGCTATTTTACTGCGGAAGTTTGAGGAAAAATTATGAAAATTTTCAGGGTAAAAAATAGATTAACAAAGTTTTGTGTTTTTTATTTTTTATTTATTTTTTTATTTATTTTTTTAACGAGGAGATTTCAAAATAATCTTGAGATTTTTGTTTTCTTTAAAGGGATATTTGTGGATGGGAAGGAAAAATAGTAATTTTAAATAGTAATTAAAAACCTTAACGAAGAAGCCTTAAAATAATTTAGATATTTTTATTTTTAGAACGGGATTTTTATATCGCTATTTTAAATTGAAATTTAATTAAAAATTTTAATGAAGGGCGTTAAGAATTTTCCATTTAACCGCTCACGGGATTTTTGGATGGGATTGAAAAATTGTAATTTCAAATGGTAATTAAGAATCTTAATGAGGGGACTTTAAAATAATTTGAAGATTTTTTATTTCTAGAACGGAATTTTTATATCGCTATTTCAAATTATAATTTAAAATAACTAAAAGTGTTAACAAGGGTAATTAAGAATTTTTTATTGAACCGGTGGAAAAAATTAGATTTCTCAGAATTATCTAAAATATTAATTAAAAAAATAATAAATATTATGAGGAAATGCAAACATATCAAAATCTTAGATATCATAATGTGCAATGATAAACCTCAATAAAACCTTTAAGTAAAACCTTTATATTACCTGCGTGAGAAACAGTTTTCATTTTCCTTCAAAATACCTCAAGTGATTTCGAGAAAATCTTCTAAGTCATTAAAGATGATTTAAAGGTAATAATTTGCTCATAAAAACCTGTATGAAAACTTTTAAAAAGCTGTATATTTCTCTTAGGGAAACCTTTAGCTTTCATTTTCCTTATAAATACCACCAAAAACCTTTAATATGCCTGCAAAATCTCAAAATATTTAAAGGTTTTTTGCTGATTTTTTTACCTGGGTCAATTATAATTTTAATGATAATTAACTATTAGACGAGGTTATATAAATATCACCAAACAAGACTTTTTGTATTTCGAAATATGATTTTATTTGTAAAATTTCATGGCAGAATGTATCCAAATATCTTACAAACCCTTAAAACTTCAGAAAACGGAGAATTTTTTTCTACATACAAAGAAAACAAGTAAATTAAGGAGGTAAATTAATTACAGTATGGAATGCATTATTTGACCATTGTATTGGGTCGAGATTAAGCGTTACTATTTGCGGACATTTTCTCTGCTTTATGTAAACTTTTTACTGAAATATCATTTATTTCTAAATACAGATAAGCTATTTCGCATCCTTCGCTCATGAAAACTTTCTTTTATAAGCTGAAATAAAGTTTACCCAGTAAAAAATAAGCTGATAATAATACCAGTAAAAAATAAGCTGAAATATAATAATTTTCGGAATCGGTTACTACGAAAAAAATGCTTCATTCAAAAAGAACATCTCGAATAACCTCATTTGCAAATGAAATTATTATTACTTATCATTATTATAGTAAAACCCCGATTATCCGAAAAGCATGGGACCAAGTAATTTTCAGATAACCGGGGTTCCATAGGAATTTTAAAATAACTTTAAGACTTATTGTGAAAAGAAGTTGGGATCGTAATTTAGAAGATAATTGTAATAAAAATGTTGTGGTACCGTATTCAAAGAACAATGAAGTTGAAAAAGAAAAGAAAATCACATTTGTTAAAAAAATAAAAAAAAAACGAAGCGTTGTAAAAGTTTATAAATAAAGCGACGAAATTACATAATGGACCAAATAAGTATGTTGACTTTGTTTATTTAACAACGAATGTGCATTTTTAACATTCTTTCTACCAGTATGCAATAATACCCTTTCAAAGTTTTGATTTTTAGATATTTTGCTTCTAATTTTTAAAACTAATATGTTTTAAAACAGCTATCCAATGCATTAAAAATGATTCTGAATTGTTTTGAAGCTAAAATTTACAAGTATAATAGTAATCGTAAACCAAAATTTTTGAAAGGTATCATTTGACATCGGTAAAAATAGTACTGATAATAAAAGTTTTCACATTTAAAATGGAATATAAAGAATTTTAAGGTCTTTCGGTTAAGCCGATTTTCGGATAACCGAGGTACTACTCTAATTTGAATTAGTTTATCTTACTTCAATATATATAAGATAGATAGATAGATAAATAGATATGTTGGATTCTTTTTAAACATGCGAGATTACGTATGCTCAAAGCATTCTTGATAATATTTTTTAAAATTTAACCTAATTCTCAAGGAAAAAAAACACAAGAATTTCTGCGGCATTTTTAGATATATAAATTAGTATATTTATATGGGCGATTATTCGAATATTTTCTAACATTTTTTCCAGATCTTTTTCATTTTCCGGTTAGAATTATACCTTGAGTTATAAGCGATTTTTTAAAGAGATAGATAGTTCCTATTTCCATGCGTGCGTTGTTGCACGACGGAAAATATATCCAAAACATCAAATTTGACTGACTTTCCTGAAAAAATCATTTGTTTTTAATGAAAAAAACTATTTCTTTTAAAGAGCGCTTTCCAATTTTAATTTGTAAAATAATCTTTATTTTGTATACGTTTTAACCCTTCGGACACCGGCGTCTGTTACACAAATTTTACTTGGCCAGCCAGCACCACTTTTTTAACACTAGAACGCCGGGAAATTTTACACAAGTTTTATAAAATACATTTAAAAACAGAAAAATAATTTGAAATTATTTAGTTTATTTGCTAAGCTCATTTCATCGCAACTGATATTTAACTTATTTCTTGAAAATTTTTCTGGTTCGAATCAACAATTAGTCCAGTGATCGGTGTCGAATTGACACCTTCCCGGCGTTCTTATGTTAAAAGAAGTATCCTTCAAGTACACAATTTCAAAAAAGCTCTCATTAAATAAGGCAAATTCTATATTCCTTTATTACTGATGACAAAAATTAATTTTGCAAGGGAAGATGATGTCTCCGCAGAGTTGACTACGGAGTGTCAAAGGTTAATTCTCCTTCTTTCTCTTTTTTGCACACTGCACAACACTGTTTCCACATTTCTAATTTTTTACTGAGTTCACTGTTTTCGCCCAATATAGTCAATTTTATTCTTTTATACATAAAGCTTATTAGGAATTCGTAGATAATTTTTGAATTTTTAGTGAAAAAAAAGTCATTCCACGTAAGTTTTTGACATTCATATAAAAAAATTAAATTCCAATCTTATATGTAAATCTGGTAAACTTTGCTCTCTGCGAATTTGAATTTTTGGCATTTTATTACTTAATTAATTAATTTATGATTACTAATTAATTATCATTGTTTATATATATGTATATATATACATATATATAAAAGAAATCCTCCAAAAAATCCACTTTTGTAACAATACAGTATTTTTTTCTATTAGACATTCGAATTTTAAATATGTTTGCAGATTATCATTCCATAATGATTGTAAAATGTGTATATTTTGCAAATATATTCAAACAATGAATTCAAAGCAAGATTGATTTCATCTGGAATCTAAAAACGGGAAAACAGTTAAATGGAAAAGATTTAAAAAATGAGCATCGGATTACCAGTAAGCAAATTATTAAAAATTTATTGTACAAAAACCTCAAATCACACGTTGCAAGGGACTTAGCTGCTTGTACTTGGGAATAAATATATTTTTTGTAGTTTTTAAAGTAATCGGAAGACGCTATGTTAAAGAAAATCCCAAGCATTTTAGGTCATTTATGAAAAAAGCTACACCAAAGACCATATAAAAGCAATTGTGGTAACTTAAATCTTTTTATTTATTTATTTTTTGTCTCGCTTATGTAGCCGCTGGATATCCTAAGAAAAAAAAGCTGGTAACTTGGATCATTTTTAAGAGAACTTTATCAGGGGCACAAAAAGGAACAATTGATAATTAAAAACAAGGCCTGATATTATGTTAAAATGCCACATACATACACTCCTGGACAAAATTATAAACTCACAAAATTTTTTATTTGTTTACATCATAATATAAATAAGCTTAGCTTTACATTAATAAAATAATGATGAATATTTATAATAAGACGTCTAAATTTAATGTAACTCATAAATAAAATGGAGTAAAAAATTTAAATAAAAAAATATATAACTTAAAAAAAATAACATTATGTGAAACCTGGACAAAATTATAAACTGAAAGTTATAAATTTCTATATTCTGGCATATTTGATATAAATAAATGCATTTTGTGATAAGAAACTAATAAATGGAGTCATTACGCATCAATACATTTCAATAAATCAATGTATATTTTAATTTTTCTCGTAAAATAACATTAAATGAAACCTGGACATAATTATAAACTCAAAGCTATGAATTTCTACATTCTGGTATTTTTGATATAAAGAAACTCATTTTGTCATAATAAATTATAAATGGAGTTATTAGGGATGAATATATTTCAATACATCAATGCATTTTTATAATTTTTTTTAAATATGAGTAAAATAGAAATATAGTACATGTGTAAATTGAAAACATAAAACTATAGAGTTTAAGAACTGAACGTACTTTTGAATCCTGGTGCAAAGTAATAATGCATACATTCAAAAATGTGTTGAACCGCCATTTTTCTGAATGACTTCGAATATGCGACTCAGCATAGATTGAAAAAAAATTTCCATCTGCTCCATAGACAATTCCTTCCAGGCTGAAAGTATAGCCGTATTTAAATCATTTGTGTTTTGATATTGGCGTCCATCGCGATAGACTATTCGAACGATTGCACTCCAGCAATTTTTAATGGCGTTTAGATCAAGGCTGCAGGCTGGTCAATTCAAGATATTTACATACCAGCGCTGCAGCCACTCTTTTGTGCTTTTTGCACAAAAGTATTGCTGCATTATCTTGCAGAAATATCCAGTTTTCTCCAGCGATCAACGGTCCACATGAAAAGAGATTATCGTCCAGCACTAACTGGTAGTCTTCTGCCTTTTGTTTTCAATTAAGAAAATCTAGAGCAATTTTACCATTCTGAGAAAAACCAGCTCACACCATCACTGATTGTTCACCAAAATTTCGACTAAAGATATGCCGTTCTTCAGGCTTGACATCGTTTCAATAATATTTTATGCCACCTGGGCCTCTAAAGTAATTTTCTTTTCGTCTGACCAAATGATTGTGCTCCATTATGTTGTCCATGACACGTGCTGTTGTGAAAAATGAAATCTGGGTTTCATGTGATGGGGCTCAAGTTTTAGCTCAGCTTTCATTTTCTCCCACTTCATATTCGGCGCTCATTGAAGAATTCGTCTAACAATTCGAGAGCTTACATTTAACTTTAAAGTATTTACAATTCGGCTAGAAGAAGCTCCAGTACTAAATGCTGTTCATAACATAGATCTTTGTTTCTTTCTGTATCTTTGGACGTCGACCACTCCATTTTATACACAAAAACCATATTAATAAACCATATTTAACAAAATTGTTTAACTAAAAATTATAAAAATACATTGATGCATTGAAATATATTCATCCCTAATAGCTCCATTTATTAGTTTGTTATCATAAAATGCATTTATTTATATCAAAAATACTAGATTGTAGAAATTCATAATTTTGAGTTTATAATTTTGTCCAGGTTTCACATAATGTTATTTTATGAAAAAAATTAAAACATGTATTGATGTACTGAAATGTATTGATTCATAATGACTCCATTTATTAGTTTTTTATTACAAAATGCATTTATTTATATCAAATGTGCCAGAATATAGAAAATCATAAGTTTGAGTTTATAATTTTGTCCAGGTTTCACATAATGTTATTTTTTTTAAAGTTATGTATTTTCTTATTTAAATTACTTACTCCATTTTATTTATAAATTGCATTAATTTTAGATGCCTTAATATAAATATTCATAATTATATTATTAACGTAAAGCTAATCTTATTTATATTATGATGCAAACAAATTAAAAAATTTCTGAGTTTATAATTTTGTCCAGGACTGTACATATGTGTGTTTATGTGAATACAAATTTCCATGAACTTATTTTTATTTTATTAAATAAACCAAATTATAAGGCATGTATTTATATTTTTTCATTGTTGATGTACAATTGTTTACAAATATGTTATTAGTCATACATAAATGCATTATCTGAAATATAATAATGTGCCTTTAAAAATAATCTATTCTTAACTTTTCATATTTTTTCTAGAAAACTTGGATAGTGTAATATAAATGTCACCAGAAGATGATAGATGAGAGGAAGACGTATTTGCATGAGGCTTTTCCTAAGAGGATTATTAAAGATATATGTAACATGTTTTAAAAGATATATGTAGCATTGCTATTATATTAGGGATACATTTGTAATAAACAATTTATGCATATTTTCTTTAAAATTTATACTGTAAATTTTCAAAAACTGTAAAAAAACCTCATTTCCCTTCAACTTAGTTTTACATATTACAGAAAAATATGATTGTAATTATAAAAATACTGCAAACCTTTTTTTTTTTTTTTTTTTTTTTTTTTTTTTTTTTTTTTTAACAAAACAATTAAAGTATCTCAAACATCATTAAGTGAAATGTATATTCTTTTAAGTATCTTATTTTCTTTATTTTATGATGCATACAGGTTTTGAAGTTTTTTATGCTTACTGTAAATTTACACGTTTAGATGTTGTGATAATACTGTTGATAAGAACTCATTGATATTTCGTTCATAAGAACCATATCTATGTGTTTTGTAAGCACATTAGAGACATCTGATAATAAAATGCATCATCAAGAATACTAATTAATTTTGTCAGACTAGCCCTACTTATTTCGAAGAAAAATAAGCTTCACTTATCAAAATATAAATTATCGGGGCGACGATCTTCTTTAAATAATTTTTCTATTGCTTCATAGATGGCCCATTATACGTAGAATAACACGCACACATAAATTATTTACAAAATATATCGCTTTTTACATTTTGCAGTTGAACACAACCAAAACAAGACATGAACTCACTGCTTACAGCCAACTTCGAACATAGCTTCAAGTAGAACTTTCATAGAACTAGTGTTACCAGATTTTTTTTAACGAAAAACTACAGCTACATTTTTAATTTAGCATAGCTCAAGTCACGTAAACGAGACAGTATTTTTTTTTTTTTTTTTTTTTTTTTTTTTTTTTTTTTTTTTTTTTTTTTTTGAATGTGTAGGCGCGTGATGTAATTTTTTTTTTAATTCCATGCAAGGAAATGTCGAACATACCGCAAAGTTTCATGGAAATTTATGCGTCTGAATATGTTATTTGGGAACACAGAATGATATTATAAAGCAACAACACATATGTCATATAAAAGAATATCATAATGATGTTTGCTGCGACATGCGTAATACTTTTCGCTTTTTTTTCACACACTCTCTGTCTTGTCTTAAGACCATATGTTTTAACTTATCTAACAACTGGATTTCCTTTAATATTACCAAGCAACATTTCCAGTAATATAAATAAATATTCAAAATTAAAGAGAATACCGTAGAGTTAGAACAATTTGAAACAAAACAAAATATAAATTAATTATATTATAAATTAAAAAATTAATTAATTAAAATTAATTATACCATTTTAAAAGTTTTGTAAACATCCAAGATTTTAAAATTATTTGTCAGGCTTATATTACTACAGATTAAACAGAGCAGCGTATATATATAAATGTAAAAACAACAGTTGAATCATCCCCGAAAAAAGAAAAATAAAAATTTTAGCAATTGTATAGCAAAATGAGATATCAAACCATAATGCCCAGTTTCTAATTATGCATCTCTCAAAAGAGAAAGCAACACAAATATATAAACACTGTCTCTACTTCATTATAGACAGTATATATAAATCAAAAAAGAAATTTGAGAAAAAAGGAGAAAATTGAGCTTATTTCTTCTTAAATTTGAATTTTAAAGATTTTTTTAAAAATGTTTTAATTTAAATTAATACATTCATGAATTAAAAAAAATTGAAAAAAGAAAGACTGATATGTCCTGCCTGTAACATTCACGATACTACCAAACTCCGACACATTAGTCCGGTCTCCCACCCGTCTAAAATTATTGAACATGTTGTTAGAGTACAAATTATTAGTTTTATCCAAGACCACAATATTCTTCTACCAGAGGAATTCTGAGCTAGACACTTCACACAGCATCAGCTATAGCACGTTGTGGAATTCTTCGCCGAAAACGTCAATGGAAGAAAGCCCACTTTGATACCATATTTATGGATTTTGCCAAGGCCTTTGACAAAGTCTAACACAAAGCCCTAATATACAAATTAATTCAGCACAATTTTCCGCCTGGAATTATACATCTTATACACTCTCACTATGGCTATCGATCATTTTTCTACCGCATAAACTAAAATATGTATGTGCTACACTCTATCCTATGTGATATTATTCAGTAGGGTGGGCCGAAAAAAACTTTTTTTCGATTTTCGATGATGGCGGGTGCGGAAAAGGTGCCACTGGTGACACTCAGTTCATACAAAAAATTTGAGATTTTTTGGACATTTTCTTACCCTGCCGAAAATGGCTTGAAGTTTTGCAAAAATTCTGATTTTTGAACTTTTTTCGAAAAAAATTAAAAAATGTTAGATTTAATTTATTTTGGTTGTATTTACTTGGAAAGACATATTCAATGTTCCAATTGTTTAAATAAGATCTGATCATGCATTATTTGATACCTATGTGTATTATAACTTAGCCTATTTTTACAGCTTTTTCTCGTATAATAGGCAAAAGTTGAATCGATCGTTAATTTCTCTTTTATTTATGTCCCTTGGTCTTCTTTATATTTTTTCTACGTCTCAAAGGTCATATATGTGAGCAACGGACAGCAATATACTTCAAAAACAAATCTGAAAGGTGAGAAGGGGGTGAAGAAGAACTCAAAGCGAGCATAATGACTCGTCTTAATACTGAGTGAGTGAAAGACGAAATGTATGAGAGCCAAAATGCGATAAAGGATTCTTATTATTTCTCCATGCTCAGTTACTTGCGACATTTGTTCAGTGCGAACGTGAAACCTTTTTCTAGTGATATACGGTGCTTTTTGGATCGTTTAGGCTAGTATGAAAGACTATGGTAATGTAAAGACACGCGATTGCGTGAAAAATAGCCTTTTGGAGGCTTCGTGCATATTGATTATATTGTACTCTCCAAGTTATGCTGATAATCATGCGCCACTACTACTGGTTGCTTTCACCATGTAGAAGTTATGACAGCAGAGCATACGAATCTCGTTATCGATAAAAACAAAGTCAGAAGAGAGAAATAGAAACTTGGAAAGAAGATACAGGCAGAAGAAGTTCTTGAAAGAAGGAAAATTAAAAGCATATTTTTTGATGATAGAAAGGATAAAAGTATTTTGAGAGGGGAAAAAAAGAAAAAGCGGAACCGTCGAGAGAAAAGCCAGGCACACATCACCGTGTTGTTTGAACCTGGTAAGGAATACTTGGGTCACTTGATACCTCGTTCCGGTCACGGAAAGGAAATAGCAAACTCATTATATAATCTTCCAAGTCCCCACAAGTTAGACTTTTCTGAACTGACATCACTTGGGTGTGATGGCACCACTGTTCATACAGGAAAATGGAATGGTGTCATTGCCTGTCTTGAAAAAAAAACTAGGAAGGCAGCTCCAACATTTGATGTGTATTCTTTATATAAGCGATATCCCATACTTCAACATCTACTCTCTAATCTTGATGGTGAAACCACGGAACCTAAGACCTTTGCCAAACCAATCGGTGCTAGACTAATGGGGTGTGAAAAATCTGCGTGCCACTTTGTTCGAGCCTATTGCTGTTTCATGGATATCAGGAATGAAAAATACTGAAGGTACCGATCAAATATGCTCATTTGATATTTATGCAGCAGTTTCGACCGAAGTATGTCCTCGAGAAATTGAAAACGGATAACCTGGACCAACTGTGAAATCGAGATGGATCACAACTGCATGCAAAAATTTTGACTCATACGTTAGTAGTTTAAATCCTGATAAAGCATTTAAATATCTCGCTCAGGTACGTGAAACGAGTTTATACGCCCGTGTGGTTTTCTGTAAGGAAAAGGCTAGGTTACGCGGACTGATTTAGACATGTGTGGCAGATAGTTAAACTTTCAACGTTTTTACCAGATGACCTAAAGGAGACAATGCATTCAGTCATCCAAACAAATGGGCACTATGGTCATCCCGAGAATTTATTCATAGCAACGGCAACCGATGATAGACAATATATTAGAAGAACGGCATAGAAAGAAAATGCCGAATTTAAATAAAATAAAAACCAACATAGTGCGAAAGTTTCAAGTTCCAAAGCTAAACTTTAAAGCAACGGAACACTACGAGTGTGTTGAGTAGGTCGCCGCCGAAATCAGCGAACCTCTTATAACAAAAAAACTTTTCACTAGAAAAAAGTAGAGAAAACGTAATTTCAGGATCCATGTTGGATGAATCAATAGTCCGCTTTCCAAGTCACTCCCAGGCTGTGGAAAGAGTAGATAAAATTGTGACAGAAGCTGCATCAAAGGTATGCGGCAGTAAAGAAAGACATACCTTCATTAGAGCAAAACTGCCAGCACGGAAAAAAATATCGACTTTCATTTCTAAAAAAGACTTTGTAGCATAAATGCGATTCAGTGCATTTTGAATATAACATTCTGTGGGTAGGAGATCGGGTAAAACTCGGCGTGCAGCTATCTTCTCGTGGTGAGTTCTGGGTTGTTTTGCATTGGTACCGAACGCAAAACAAACTAAAAGCTGTATATTTTTACAGAACATAGCATTAAAATAATGCATAGTTAGAGCTTTTTTAAACATTTGACTCATTAAATATATCTTTTCAATTAAATACAACCAAAATAAACTTAACATTTTTAAATTTTCTGCAAAAAAAAGTTCAAAAATCAGTTTTTTTTCTAAACTTCAAGGCATTTGCGGCAGGGTAAGGAATTGTCCAAAAAATCTCAAATTTGTTGTGTGAACTGAGTGCCAGCAGTGCCCACTTTCCGCACCCGCCATAATCGAAAATCGAAAAAGAGTTTTTTCAGCCCACCCTATTATTCAGCCTTAATTTTGGGTTCTACGCTTTTTGACCTGTGCTTTTTGGCATAAGTCGTATTGGCTTAACCTTACAAACGTTTTTATGTGTACGGTACTACCATTTGCTCTATTTTAAACCATTTGTTTTTCCATCACAAAATCATTCAAATTCATCTCAATTTATTTATAGATTTATGTCCTCCATGGCTTATTAAATTAAACGAAAGAAAAAATGTTGCTGTTTTCGTCTTTTGTTCTTTCGATTATCGCCCCTCCCTATTTCTGTCCCCTTGGTCCGATTTTGTCCATTAACCAATTTGACCGAGATTTTATGTTCCTAAAATTTATGTGTCAGTTTGGAAGAAATATGAGAAGAAATATAGAAGTTATCGTGTCCATAAAAAAGTGATATAGATGTTTGTAATAATAATTTTTTCGCCATTTTCTCGTTTTGATTTCGCTTTAAGTTCTTAGAAGAATATACTTTCATTATTATTTTCCGTAATCTACTAATATTTAATTATCGTCTAAGGCTCTTTTTTTTCTTTAATTCAGCATAATATATTATTTATTTTCCTAAAAAGAACTCAGCTGTATTACTTAAATGTCATTATTTTATTTCGAAATATTAAAATCATTCTATTAATCCATTTTCCCTTTTTAAAATAAAAAACATTTGTCAAAAGCTTTAATTTTGTTTTATTTATTTTTATTAAAATATCGTCTGAACAATTACAAAAAAGTTTGGGGCTGGAATCTTCACTTCTGTGTAATTTTGTATACTATCACTAGTGAAAATGGTGTACGGGTCTCAAGCTCCTCTTACAGACCAATGAAAGTGTTAGAGACTTTCTACACATACTTTCTGGTTACTTTGATTGAGCTTTACATGCTAGCGTCAGCCGGGAGGCAAGGCAAGATTCGCTGGGTTAAGTTCGGAGCTGTGAGTTCTGCAGTAAAAGGAGCAGAATAGACTGTCTTTTGACTGTTAAATTACTTCCGGCGCTTATCAGGTTAGTTCGAGCGTTTTTTGGAGTTTTGATGTTTTTCCAGAGGCTTTCTTGCACATAACCATTTTTATTCTCTTATTATTTACAGTGATACTAACTCAGAAAAAAATGGTTTATCTATTGTAGTGCATTTCTTTAACGGAAATGTTTGAATTCAGAACAATTCTACATTTATTTTCGAATGATGAAAATTGAAGTATGTGTGAAATAGCAGTGAAAGTGAACAATAATAAAATGTGATGTCCTATTGTCGTCCACTAAACCACCAGATTCACTTGTCTACATTAATATGGCAGCCACAACATGGATTGTTCTTCAAAGGTTCTTTAACGGAGAATATAAAAATAATTTAAATTGGCCAGCGGTATGGTGAGATCATCCGTTCCTTCTGTCATTTCATCGGATGTTCTTCCTATGATCACCGACGTCTCCCCCCCTTCTTACATACATACATATATACAGGGTGTCCGAAAAGTCTGGAAACGGTCGTATAACTCGAGAAGTACATAAGGGATTGAAAAACGAAAATATACGTGTTAAATATTTTTAAATAAGCTACTCAGTAATACCAAATTTTACCTTCGCAACCGACCCCCTGGGGGTCAGAGGGGATCCAACTTTGAAATCTTAAATTATAACCCCCATTTTTTATTGCAGATTCGGATTGTACGGACTTGCAGATTCGGATTGAACTTTTATATTTGATGTTTATTTCGAATCCTCGTTTATCTTGGTGTAATTGAGCATATTAAATCGATACATATTTCGGTTTTCCCAACCAGGTTTTACCTGATTGCCTAGAATTTTGACGTCAAATTCCTCGTTATTTGCATTAATAGCGTTTCTTGAAAATCACCCATGGCGATTATTTCGATAATACTACGCTGTTCAAAATATGATCACATTGCTGTAGCGTCACTCCACAGCTTTTATAAGATATCTCTTTTATGACCAAATAAAATGTTCCTTAACACAGTAAAGTAACCGTTTTCTATAAAGGCGGTGGAGTGACGCTACAGCAAATAATAAAAAAAAACATACACCCACTTCAGACGTATTTAGAAACCATTCGTTATTTATAAACCATTTACTGGATAAAATAAAAATAGAAATAGAAAACTAAATTAATATATTTTAATTAATTTTTGTAGAGAACTCATAAAATATCCTATACAGTGTAAAAATTTAACTCATTTGCTACAGCGTCACTATCTATCTATCTATCTATCTATCTATCTCTCTCTCTCTCTCTCTCTCTATATATATATATATATATATATACAGTTATCTATGTATATAAACTTTTTACTGATGGTACATTTGGGGTCTAGGTGTCACCAACGGTTTAGATTTGCAAAAACCTTTCAGAAATTCCAACGTAGGAGCGACCACAATACATACTACACTGCTCAAAACAATTAAAGGATATTGGAGTTTTAGGTGGATTATGTATCTGGGAAACTTTTTAGCTGATTGATACATTGTCGACAGACATAGTAGGTTATATGAGAATAAATTACGCATGTTTGGTAGAAAAAAAGCATTTTATTGCGCATTTGTGTACAGAAGAAAAGAAACTCAATTTGTGCATATGAGAAAAAAAGAATAAGAAAAGATGTTTTCTTCAAAGAAAATCATTTTCAGTAGGGGGTATGGTTTCCACGGGCGGCCAGTAACGTTGAACACCTTTGAGGCATGGACTCAATGAGGCTATTAATGACGAGTTGGTGTATTCTCCCCCATTCTTCCGGAAGAGCTCTTTCCAGTTCTTGGAGAGTTTGTGGGGATCGTTGGCGACCAGAAACTCGTCTTCCTAGAGCGTCCCAAACGTGCTCGATTGGATTCATGTCTGGAGAACACGCTGGCCATTCCATTCGAACGATTCCTTTCTCGAAAAGGAAATCCTCCACCAGGTTTGCACGATGTGGCCTGCAGTTATCGTCCATTAAAATGATGTTATCTCCGATTGCTGCAGCGTAAGGGACTACAATAGGTCTCAGGATCTCATCCCTATATCGGCGACCAGTCAGAGCTGCATCTCGAATGATGTAGAGGTCAGTGCGCCCGTCAATGGAGATGCCATCATACACCAACACTCCTCCACCGCCAAATCTGACACTTTCGTGCACGAACGTAGGATTATTCCTACTGCCACGGTCCCTCCAGATGAAAATACTCCTATTATCCGGATGCACAGAAAAACGGGACTCGTCAGGAAACAGAATATTGCTCCATTCATTTCTCCTCCAGTTGAAATGCTCGGTTGCCCACTCCCTGCGGTGACGAAGATGCCTTGATGTTAATCTAACAGATACCATCGGTCGGCGAGCATACACACCTACATCATGGAGCCGGTTTCGGGCAGTCTGAGTTGAAATCGTTGTGCCTGTAGCCGAGCGAAGGTGTTGTTGGAGAAGAGTAGCGTTCATGTTTCGGTGTCTCCGAGATGTTAACGCTAAATACCAATCTTTATTGGGCGTTGTTGCCCGTCTACGACTTTGCCCTGGTCTTCGGCCTGCACATCCACTCTCCAAAAAACGGTTCCAGATCCTGTAAATGACACTTCGTGACACTCCAATGGCTTGCGCTACTTCGGCTTGAGTTTAGCCCCCTTCTAAACTACCAACAATTCTCCAAGTTTCTGAATCTGTCAAATGACTTCGCTGAGACATCGTACTCATCGAAACAAAGCAATCACTGAATGCCGATCATCCTTGTCTTCATTCTCTTTTATCCAGTTGAAAGTCAAATTTCATTCGCTGCCGCTGAAGCGACGTTTTTGACGTCGAACTCAAAATTTGCATACTCCACAGTTTGAAAACCAGAAAAATTTGCATTTGTGATTCTCTTCTTCTATTTTCGGCAAAAAAAATTTCGTTTATATCTTTATTTTAAATAAAACTTCAAATATCCTTTAATTGTTTTGAGCAGTGTATTTCATACGAAATCTAACTAGAAATCGGCTTTATTCGGTAACGCTGTTCCTTAAAGACAATACGCAAATTTCAATTTCTCGATTTCCTAACCACACAATCAAAGTTTTTGCAGAAAACTAAAGATTTTTTCTATTTTTGCTGATAGAACCATATAGAAAACAATATCGACTACACAAAAATTGTGTTACATGTTTTAATTCATGATGTATTTACCGTACGGAACCCTCTGATTGCGAGTAATACTTGCACTTAACCGTTTATTTTAATTAAAAAATGCTAATAACTATATTTATGGACTGCAATTTTAAAAATTTTATTAACAATTAAAATCATATACATTGATAAAACATTAACTTGCTTAATAGTCAGTAACTTAAAATAGATTCATTCTAACTTAATATTTTCCTACATACATGTAAATACTTTGTCTTGAATTGTCTCTATAAGTAAGTATAAATACACTTCTTTCTGTGAAAAGATATGAATGCAAATGTCAAAATGCTAATTAATGATAATTTTGTTTACTGAAATTTCTCTAAAATATATTATAAGGAATTTATGCTAAATATTTTTTTTCTTTCTCTCTGAATCACTTCTATGAATTACTGATGATTTTTTAAAAATTAACGAGCAAATTTTAAAGTGAAGAAATAGAACCAACATATTTAAAGGAAACATTTTAAAGGAGGCATTTAAATTTATTTAAAGAAGTAACATCATAGAGATAAATATTTTTGTTATTTTCCGATAAAATTGTATAGAATTAAAATTAATTAAAATTTGAAAAAAAGTGTTGCATTATTTTCTAAATGAAAGTAAACATATTTTTTGAGCTATACGTATGTATATATACATATATATATATAATTATAATATTTTATCTTAAAATCTTGGAACTCAATAATAGTCTTGTTAAAACTTCTAAAATTGTAAGAGATCTATAATACGCATGATTTTTTTTCACTTTTATATCATGAAATCATAAAATATCTTATTTAAAATAATTCTTTCTTTGTCTTTTACTCACTTTCAGTTAAATTTTTTTCAATGTTTTTCATATTTTAATATCGATTCACAATAACGCTGCATATGCAGAATTCTTTTGATTTGTTAC
Source organism: Maratus speculifer (assembly GCA_964019185.1). Taxonomy (NCBI): domain Eukaryota; kingdom Metazoa; phylum Arthropoda; class Arachnida; order Araneae; family Salticidae; genus Maratus; species Maratus speculifer. The sequence continues at coordinate 177,591,713 of OZ025297.1, read as the reverse complement.
TCATGAAAAATGCATTGGATTTCTTTTAGTCCGTTAATATCAAAATGTAAATTCCACAATATCAGTTTATTAAACTTTACTTATCATATTTATCACTTCTTCTACCGGTGTTAAATGACACATTTTAAATATTTTCGGGTTAGGATTACTTTATTTGTAATTATTAAATTGGAACAATAACAAATTATGTTTAATGCATTGAGGCCTTTTTTTGTACTTATTAGAAATAAAAATTAAAAGGAAGGTACACATATTTAATTAAAAATACATAATTTTTAAACATTTTTTTTTGCTTAGTTTTGATTCCGTGAAACGTTTCACATGCTTCTCATATTTTAACATCGAATACCACGAATGATGCATAAACAGAAATATTTTCAAATGCCACCTATGAAAAATACATATATTTTTTTTTAAACTAGATTAAGTTTTAAATGTAATTTCCGAAATCTCAATTTCTGAAATTATATATACATATATATGCATGTATGTATATATGTATATATATATATATATATATATATATATATATATATATATAGAGAGAGAGAGAGAGAGAGAGAGAGAGAGAGAGAGATCTTACTGAAATATGCATTTAATATATTATAATACAAGATTCTAATAATATGTATTTTAATTATATTGATTTATTATAACGATTCCACTTGGGTCTATAATCTCTCTTAATAATTTCTTTGTGTTACTGTTTTTTTAATTTTTTTAACATGAAAATAAATTCTTAAAGAAATAATATTCGAATAAACTTTTTTATACTAAATGCATCGTAAAATGTGCAGAGATTTTACAATGTTAAAAATTGCAGCATTCGACACGTCATTCGATTCGACCAGTCTGTCCAGTCATTCGACTGTTTTTTTTCACAAAATGGTTACATAACCGCAACTATATTCTGACCACAAAATGGTCCATAAAATGATCATAATAGTATAAAATGAACGTTGGGCAACCGTTTTCTATAAAAACGCTCGCATGACTTTACCGAATACTGCAAAATTTTAACAGTGTACTTGAAGTGCGCAAAATCGCTTCCAGTTAAAATTATTTGTGGTATAGTTTGTTTGTATTTATGTGTCTGTGTACGTATATGCTTGAAGTGGAACATTATGATAAAGACTGGGCATTGATAAGTTTGATAAAAAATCAAACCTTGTAAAATATGCTGTTAAAACAAATCTGTGAATTCCTGGTAAAACTACTGGTGGCCTAGTTGTCAAGAGATTTTCCGTTTTAGGAAATTATAGAAAGGAAATCTCCGTTTGAAGAAACAGTAACTTTCTACTAAGAATGTATTTATTAAAAAATACAACTCATTGCTCAATGGTGCACGAAACACGAAGTGTAATATGAACTTGTACAATTAAAATAAATTAAAATATCAACGTTTCGCGCCGTTTTCTGCGGCCGTCTTCAGAAAAATATGATAGTGAAAGGACCAAAAGTTTGCTTCCTGATCGAGAGATATTTCTAATAAATTAAAATCGAAAAGAATTAAAAGTTTAAAGATGTTGCCACTTACACGTAACTTCCTGTTACTAAGTTTGATTTTTAATTATATTAATTTAATTTAATTTTTAAAATAAATGAGCCGATCAATCTTCAAAGGATTCGAACTTTCCGAGTGATTTTGAACGCTATATTATCTATTCTTTGCACAATTTACTTCAAGCCGCCATGGGATCGAAATCTTTTGATAACAGAGTAAGACCTTTACTGACTGAGCCAATGTTGCTGATGCTATTTTGTACAATGTATGTTTTTTTTATGAATCAGTGGGAAAATCGTTTGAGCTTTGCAAAGATTACCTTTGAAATATATCTTTAGGATACTCGTAAACGGTTTATTTTATTTTATTTTAGATCGCTGTGTAATACTAATTATTTTTTAAATCAATTTTATTTTTTTTTTATTTAAATTAATAATAAAATCCCTGTTCTTTTTTTTTCTTTTTTCACAGTATAGACGTAATAAAAGCTCAAAACTTGTAAACTATCAAAGATTTATATTATTATGTTTTTAATATCATACTATTTCATAAAATTTTAAAATATGTTTTTAAAAATATTCCTTTGTTTGCCATCTCCATTGAATTCTTTTAAATCTTTTCACATGCTTTTCGTATTTTAATATCGATTCATAATAATGCTGAGTAAGCAGGATTCTGTCGCATTGTCACTTATGAAAAATACATAAGATTTCGATGCAAATGCAAAATGTCAGTTTATTAAATTTCACATTTCAAATAAAAAATATTTAAGGAATGCGACCCTTACATGCTTCAAATATTCTATTCTAATTATTTATACCTTATTCGCTTGTTTGCATTGTAGAATGTTTCTATAAACTTATGTCAATACCAATTCTAGCGCGTGATTTTAGATGTGTTACCGTTTGATCACATAAAAAAATTAATGAAATGCAAAATTAAAGAAACATTGCTTATTTGAAACATTTATATTGGAATATGTTAAATTATAAATGTTTTTCTTTACAAACATAACTGACAAGAATTTTTTTTTATAAATTTTGAACTCGTATATATATATATTTAAAAAAAAAAAAATCGAAAAGAAGTTCATTTTTTTTTCACAGAAATTATTAATTGTTAATAAAATATTGCTTTAGAAAAAAAAATAAATACAAGCAGAGTTAAATTGGTTAAATAAGATTAGGAAATTCATTTTGCAACGTCAGATGACATCCTATGAAAAATATATTATAAACAAAAATGTTATTTAAAATAAATCTATTATTATTACTAGCCACACTTAGCGACGAGCTTGGTCTCTCTTAAATGCGAGCAGTTTGGTTTCTTTTAAATACATGATCAGCAATATATTGTGTTATTTTTATTCATATTTAAATTTATTTTCTCAATCTATCGCTTAATCGGGAGGTTTTGACAGATAAACCAAGCTGTGTAATTTTATGTTACACTGAAAAAAATCCGCAGCAGAGATTCTAGACAATATCCGTAAAAAATGGACTTTATACCTATATCAACAGACTTTGCCATTACATTAACGGTTTTTGCACGTAAAACACAAAATATACAAAACTTGACCGTTTATGTGAAAAAAGTGACACATTCAGTAAATTTACTTGATAATTCACTGTAAACTATCGTAAATTTACAATTTTTTACAGTGTAGTGAATGCTTGTGATAAATCGCCAAGCAAGGTTCCTATCACACTTTTTTGTGTTTCATTTAAAATATAATATTTTCATACATTTTATTTAAAAATACAAAATTTTTATTTAAACTGAAACATTTAAAATTCACAGCTTTCACGTCTTCATTCTTTTATTATTATTTTTAAAAGAATGGAAAAGAAAAATACTTTTTTATTACATTTTCTATATCATTTTAAAGCAACATGGTGGATAAAACAAACCAATGAGCTTGGTCTAAATCTTAGTTCATGTACACATGCACACTCATATCGAAATAGATTAATATATACGAGTGCTGTCGCGGGCAAATTGATTCAAAAAATGCCATCCACATTAGAAATTGAAACTGCTATATTTCAGGCGTTTTTTAAAACAAAAACAATGCAAAAATACTCCGGAATTCATTATTAAGATAAATACTTTAGAAAGAACCTTTTTTTTCAATTTAAAATTTTTTGTTTGTACATCATTGTACATTTAAAAGATTTTTGACAAACTTAAATGGCCGCCATTTTGAAACACGATGGAGGATGAAGTTGGACAGCGAACTCAGTCAAGACATTGATATGTACTATGAACACACAGAGTTATATCCAAATCAGTTTATAAATATGCGTATTATCGCCTGACAAATTTCAGACGGTTTCAAAATATCAACCACACTGGAAATTGAAAGTGCTATAACTCAGCCATTTTTCAAGATATAGGTGAAACAAAAAATGCTCTGGAATCTTTGTATCAAGGTCAAACACACAAAAGGAAAGCCTTTTTCAATTTCTTACTTTTTTGCACTTAATTTTAAAATTTAATTAAAAAAATAATATTCCTCCATTTTGAAACAAGATGGCGGATGGAACTGGTAAACAAACTCGGTCCAGACATCGGTATGTACTATGCACGCACCAAGTTTCATCTAAATCGATTTATAAATACGCGTGTTATCACGTGACGAAAATCAGATCATTTTAAAATGTGAGCAACACTAGAAATTAAAAGTGCTATAACTCAGCCGTTTTTAGGTAGATTTCGTAAGAAATACTACCTATTGCAATCGCACCAGTTTATATATCTATCTATCTATCTATATATATATATATATATATCTCACTTTTTTATGGACACGATAACTTTTATAATTCTTCACCAATCTCCACCAAACTTTTACATAAAATCAAAGGGGATAAAATCTTGGCTAAGTTCGTTAATGGGCAAAATCGGACCAAGGGGGGCGGAATAGGGGGCGTTTTTGTGAAAACCGAAAAAACGCCATAACTTCTTAATTAATTTAGATATCGAATCGGTTTAAAGTTTATATTACTTCTTAAAAATGGGTCAAAAGTATATGCATGACAGATTTTTGATAAATTTAGAAGTGGGCTCAAGGGGCGAAAAAAACAGGGATTTTGAGAGAAAAAAATTCATAACTTCGTCAATTTTCAAGTTATCAAGTCCAATTAAATTTTTTGTAAATGTACTTAAAATTATCTAAAACTTTTGTATTTACAAGTTTTCGATAGGACCAACTTTTACCGATGAAAAAAATTAAAAACGAAAAGAAAAAGGGCGCTGAATAAAGAGAAAAATCCATAACTCCGTCAATTTTTAAGATATCAAATCTGATTAAATTTAGTTTACATCTTCTCAAAAATATCTACAACTTTTATATTGACAAGTTTTTCATAGGACCAACTCGTATAGCAAAAAGAAATTAAACAAAAATAGGAGTTGGAGATAAAACCTCAAATCTAAACTGCTTATATTCTGACTCATTTTTAAATTCATTTTTGATTTTAAACGCATCCAAATGGTAGATCCTCTTATTTAGAAACTGTATAAAGTGACGCATTGGTCAATTTTCTGATAAAGACAGAATATATTTCAAAAAAGACTACCAAAAAGGGTATTTTGAACAGAATTTCCGAAAGTCATCGGGACTGAAAATTAAAGGAAGTATTAAAATAAGAAATTGCGTTTTTTTTCTGACTCGTTTTTAAATCCATTTTTGTTCTCAAACGCATCCAATTTACAGATCCTCTTATTTAGGAAATATATAATGTGATGCATTGATCGGTTTTTTGATAAAGACAGAATATATTTTGAAAAAGGGCTACCAAAAAGGGTATTTTGAACAGAATTTCCCGAAGTCTTCGTGATTTGAAAATTTAAGGAAGTTTTCACATAGCAAATTGCGTTTTTTATGACTCGTTTTAAAATCCATTTTCGCTCTCAAACGCATCCAATTTACAGATCCTCTTATTTAGGAACTATATACTGTGATGCATTGGCCAGTATTTTGATAAAGATAGAATATATTTTTAAAAATGCTGTCAAAGTGAGTATTTCGCACAAAATTTTCCGCAGCAATCATGGTTAAAGAATTAAGGATGTATTCAAACAACAAATCGGTTATTTTATGACTCATTTTTAAATTCAATTTTTTTCTCAAATGCATTCAACTGACAGTTTTTTGCTATTTAGGAACTGTATAATGTACTGTTTTGGTCGATTTTTAAATAAATTTAGAATCAATTTCAAAATATGTTGTCAAAATGGGCATTTGAGCTGAATTTTTCTTAAGATGATTCTGATAAAACCAGTTTTTGCAGAAAAATGAAATTAAAAATTTTTCATAAACGGCCAAATGAAGTTATTAAACTGGGTTTATCTCTAATCATATATATATATTGTTGAAATGAGCACTCTTCGAAATCTACCTCCGCCTATAGGCCCTGCCGACAGGGATTTTTTAGGATACAGACAAAACAAAATATGCTCTGGAATCTTTGCATCAAGGTTAAATGCATAAAAGAAAAATCTTTTTCAATTTCTCACTTTTGTACCTAATTTTAAATTTTAAATTAAAAAAATTAAATGGCCTCCATTTTGAAACAAGACGGCGAATGGAACTGGCTAACAAACTCGGTCCAGGCCTCATTACTTACTATGTACACACCAAGTTACATCCAAATTGATTCATAAATACGCGTTTTTTTATAAATATTCTCAAAATTATCTAAAACTTTTGTACATGCAAGTTTTTGACAGGACTAACTCTTACCGGTAAAAAAAATTAATAAAATAAAGAATACTGCCCAGTTAAACTGATGGCATTAAGCTCACAGGCTACAAATACTAATTGTACATTAAAGCCTTATATTTTCAAGTGTTAATTCCGTTCGAAAAAAAAATAAGAAGGGGAAACAGCTCTCCTCTTTCCTCTTTTTTATACTTAATCATTGAACCTCCTATACTATCAAAGGCATGCTTTATCATATAAAAAATCTATATCCAAAATTCAGAGCAAATGAGAAAATTCTTAATAAAAACCCATTTAGCATTTATATAATTTAAAAGGAGTTATCCCCCTTTTTTATACTTAACCATTAAACTTCCAAAACTATTCAGAGATTTAAACGAAATCTGAAAATTCTGCTTGAAAAACCTATTTATATAAATTAAGGGGTCTCAGGAGCCTTACTTTTTACATGATAGTGCGATTTAGGAACATATACATTTGATTTTTTTTCTCAGTCCCTATTAAACTTAAATGCATAAAATTTTTTATATAGACAACTTAATATCTCTTCTATTTAAAATAATTTTTTTTAACATTCTATATTGAATTTTTATTATATATTTTTTATATTTAATTTTGATTTAAAATTTAAATTGTTCTTTGACTGCGCGCAACATTTCTCAAAAAATAATAAAGCAATTTGTATGAAACTTGGTAAATATCTTCATTTTAAGTTTAAGAACAACTCAAATTTAGAATTTTAATTACATTGATTATTGATAATTTGCAACTTTTTTAATAAAAAATGATTTTTTTTTCATTTTTTTTCAAATTTAATTTAAATTAAAAAAAATAAATGCATAAATTGCTTTAAAATGAGGTATAAGATCCAGATACATTAATTTTACACCTATATCAACTTTTTTAGCGGTTCTTGAACTAATAGTTTTGTTAGAATCCTGCGCGCAATGGATACAAATCTAATTTTTTTTTATCAAAATTAAACATTAAAAAAATAAAACAGAATTTCAATGTAGAATATTAAAAAAATTATTTTTATAGAAGAGATATTAAGGTGTCTATAATAAAAATTTTATGCGTTTATGTTTTATAGGGACTGAGGAAAAATAATCAAATGTGACATGTTGCAAGTTGCACTACCAGGTAAAAAGTAAGACTCCTGAGACCCCTTAAGGGGGGGGGGCATTAGAACCCCTGTTCCCCCTATTTATACTTATTTAATGAACATCTAATAACAGTCACGGAATCGCTTCATCAGAATGATCCTAATCTAAATTTTGAACGAAAACTTAATTCTGCATGAAAATCCCATTTGTATCAATTAAGAGGAGGGGCATGAGCCCCCCGTTCCCCCCTCTTATACATATCGAATGAACTCCAAAAACTAATCAGGGTAGCGCCTTGTCAGGATATACCTACATACAAAATTTCAAGTGAATCGGATATTTTTATCACGAGTTATCGCGTTACGCACGAACGAACATACAGAACGGACGGGCACATAAGCTCTCAGGCTATGATAGCCTGTGAGCTAAAAACGGAAATAAAAGGGGAGGGGTGGAAAAAGAAAAAAACCCATACCTTTGTCAATTCTTAAACTATCAAATCCAATTAAGTTTATTTTACATCTTCTCATTATTTACAACTTTTATATTGACATGTTTTTCATAAGAGCAATTCTTGTAGCAAAAATAAATTAAACAATAATAGGAGTTGAAGAAAAATCCTCAAAACCAAACTGCTTATATTCTGTCTCATGTTTAAATTAATTTTTGATTATAAACGCATCAACTTGCAGATCCTCTTATTTATAAACTATATAATGTGATGTATTGGCCAGTTTCTTGATAAAGGCAGAATTTATTTAAAAAAAGGCTGCCAAAATGAGCATTTTGAACAGATTTTCTCATAGTGATTGTGATTGAAAAATTGAAGAAATATTCATATAACATATTGCGTTTTTTCTGATTCATTTTTAAATCAATTTTTGTTTTCAAATGCATCCAATTGACAGGTCCTCTTATTTAGGACATGTATAATGTGGCGTATTGGTCAGTGTTTTGATAAAGGCAAAATATATTTAAAAAAAAAAGCTGCCAAAGTGGGCACTTCGTACAAAATTTTCCGTAGCGATCGTGATTCAAGAATTGTTGATGTATTCATATAACAAATTGCTTAATTTATGACTCTTTTTTAAATTCAATTTTGCTTTCAAACGCATTCAGTTGACAGTTTTTACTTATTTAGAATTATTTTATCTTATGTAATATGCTGTATTGACCGATTTTTTAATAAAGTCAGAATATATTTCTAAATATGCTGTCAAAATTGGCATATGAGAGAATTTCAATTAAGATGATTCTGATAAAAAAATTTCTTACAGAACATTGAACAAAATTTTTTTCAAGAGTAGCCAAACAAAGCTGTTAAAGTGGATTTAATTCTAATCCTATTTTATTTTTTTGTTGTTGAAATGAGTACTCTTTGAAATCTACCTCCGCCTATAAGCCAAGCCGACAGGGATTTTTTAAAGAGACGTTGAAAAAGAATGGTCCACCATTCATTTAAGTACATTAGAATGCCGTACATGACTTTAAGAAATTGCAGTTTTATAATACTATCAATCATGAGACACATGCCTTTGTCACACATGTACACTTTGGAAAGTTTGACTGATGTGCGTTATGATAAGGTTACCTCAGCCCCGTATCTTGGAGAAGAAACGATGTTATACGAAAAATGTACATAAACAAATGTCTGAATGTCTCAGAAGACAATTTATATAATTGATTGGCAAAACTAGAAGCTGTGGCGCTAGCTTCCCAACATTTTCCTATGGTAGCACGCAAGTGGTCCCCTAGAATCCATTTCATGTTTTGCTAGAGATAATTTTAAAATAAAGAATTAAGATGTAATGAGTAAAGAACATTTTAATATATTCGATTTTGGATTTAATCTGCATTTTTCACTCATTAATAATGCATAAACTTCTGCTAAATTTGTTAAATAATGAATATTTTTTTCAAATTTAAGAGGCTACTTCACTCAAATGAATAGATACGTCCACTAGTATAATTCCTATGTAAGAAATGTTTAAAAATATCTCGATTGCATTTCAAGTTTTTTTATTTTATTTTCTATTTTATTTTTATTTTACTTTTATTTATTTATTTATTTTTATTGCACTGGATAGCCAAGATTGATCTGAATGCAGGCCGTATTTACTTTTTTGATTTAGATTGCAGATATTTGTTTATGGGGGTGCTGTCGTTTTTCAAACCGGTTCTTAAAATTCTAGAGTCTTTATAAAAAGTTAATAAACATATGTTAAATTTGTTAAATAATGAATATCTTTCAAATTTAAGAGGCTAGTTCCGTCAAATGAACAGATACGTCCACTGTTGCAATTCCTATGTAAGAAATGTATAAAAATATCTCGGTTGCATTTCATTTTTTTATATTTTTTTATCTATTTTATTTTTATTTTTATTTTACTTTTATTTATTTATTTATTTATTTATTGAATTGGATAGCCAAAATTGATCTGAATGCAGGCCGTATATACTTTTCGATTTAGATTGCAGATATTTTTTTTTATGAGGGTGCTTTCTTTTTCAAACTGGTTCCAAAAATGAAAACGTCCTCATAAAAAATATATGTAATCAAAATCAAAAAAGTATAAAACGGCCTGCATTTAGATCAATTTTGGCTATCCTATGAAAAAAAAAATATTGAAATTCAATTGAGATATTTTTAAAAATTTCTTCCATATGATTAACTTTAGCGGACGGGTCTTTTTATTTAAATGAAGAAGATTCATAATGATATTACATGATTTCATGTAATACATTATAAATATATGCAAAGTAAATACACAGCCATTCGTTAAATTATTGGAAATAAAAATTAAAATAAAATAAACCATAATTTCAAACATTATATTCACAATAATCGTACTACAAAATTTAAGGAGACGTTGTAAAAGAATGGTCCACCATTCATTTAAATACATAAGAATGCCGTACATGGCTTTAAAAAATTGCAGTTTTATAATATTATCGATCATTAGACACATGCCTTTGTCACACATGTACACTTTGCAAAGTTTGACTGATGTGCGTTAAGATAAGATTACCACAGTTCCGTATCTCGGCGAAGAAAGGAGAAAGGATATTGATCGGTTTTCGCTAAACCAATAAAAATGAATACATGTTTTGAGTTTGAGAATATCAAGATACGGTTACAGAAGAAAACCGCAGAGACGGGGTAGTACATATTTAAAAATGTTTATACATTTGAAAGATTAAGATTGGATTTAAATATGTACGGTGTCGAAAGTATATGCAATGTAAACAAAAACATAATATCACACATGTTTTTTGAATGCCAATAGCGTTTTGGAAATGTCTGTTTTAGATATGTCAGGCATTTTCTCTTCTATTAGCATTAGTCTTCTGCTAGACTAAAAGCATTGCTCTAAAACTATGTAAATACGTGAAAAAATGCTATTTCACCTTGAAAATAAAATAAAATACACGTACTCTTTTTTTTAAATGTGTACGCTTAGAGTTTTTTTTTTTAATTTATATTTCTCTTTGATTATTATTTTTTTTTTTTTTTGTGTGTGTGAAAAACCAATATTAATAGGATAAGAGTATTTAATGTTATTGAATACGAAATTAATCTATGATTCTTTTTCCAAAGATCATAATGCAATAATCTTGTAAAGTATTTGTATTTATTTTATCCCATAAAGTTTTTTTGCAGTCTAAGTATCTTTTCTCTTCGTTACAATCCCAAACTTTCAAATATATATTTATCTTTATTTATTTCTTTACTATTATTATTGTTTTTTTTTTGCGTATAAAATTTTTAAGTGATACTTATTAATAATAATTTTATCCTCATCAGTCCTGATGTCGCCTGAAGGTGACACTAAAACACTTTTGAATTTTTTTAACTGCTTCTAACATTGTTAAAATTGCATTTAGACTTTTTAATAGATGTGTCCACATTAGAAACATCGATATATATAAACTGATGCATCTTTGGAGAGGTTTTGTAATAAATTTAAACTAATATTTGTAGTGTTATGTAAAGTTTGTCTGAGGACTGAGGAGGTTAAATTGTTCATACAGATGTCGTGGTTGCACTATTTGTTACTTTTCAATAATGACAAATTATAAGTCAATCCTATTAACGGGGACTAGTGTAAGAATAGAAAGTCATAAAAAATCCTTTACATTTTGAGAAAATTTCAGCTGGAGGAAGTTGTTGGTGTTAATGATGTCTGTTACATGCCTTTTTGTGACACATGGGTTTCAAGAAAGTTGAAAACTATTTCTTAAAATTCAAGAAAAATATTTTAGCCATTAGAATGAATTATATTCTCATAAACAAGTATTTAATTTATTACATGACAAAGCTTTTTTGAAGTTAATGAACTCAGACATTTTGTATTTATTTTTTGTGTTTATGTGACTTTTTTATCTGAACATACAGCACACATAATCACGGAAAACTTCTTTTTAAATACATTTAGTGTAATTTAAGTTTTCTACACATAAATAAATATTTTTAAAATTCTGATAACTTTGAATGCAATTTTATATAAAAATCATTTTTTAAAAGCATATTTTGTGCAGTGGTATACTAATACATATTAATTAATATCGTTATTTTTTTAACTTCGTCATAATTAATAAGGTACACATGATTTTAAGTTTTTGGTTCACATAATAAATTATTTAGAGTGTGTAAGAAAGAAAATAAACGATAATTTATTGTAAATAAAACTTAGAATTAAGTAAGTAATATTTATTAAAATATCGCTTAATGAAGTATATAAGATTTTGCTAAAAATAAGTTTTTAGAAACCTTGCAATGAAAAAAATCCACCCATAGAAAAACTATTAACAATCTATATACAGTTAACAGTTAAATATTTAAGTAAAGTCAGATTTCTTTCAGTTAATTATCCAAAGAACATTGGATGCTGATTTTAAACTTTAAAATTTAATGAAGTGTTGGGGGTAATTAACAAACAACAACTGCATTTAATTTATATTATTTAAATAAAAAAATAAAGTATATACTTTACGGGACTATTGCATTATGATTTTATAAGTATTTTAATAAATGTTAAATATATTTAAAATAGATATATGATTTCCCTTAAATCAATTATATATACATTGTTGTAGTATTGATTAATTTTGATTGAACCATTTGGAAACAATTATAAATTAATCCTTATTTAAATTAAAAAAAAACCTGCTAAAACAATTTAATAAAAAAGTTAGACACCTAAAAAGTCTATATCAAAAGATTTTTTTACTTGTATAATAGATTACATGTATATTTAAGTATGCAGCGTATCAATAGTTAAACGACGCTACTTTAACATTCTTGTGCATATTGTTACAATTAGCAACAAATTAAATATTCTCTCTTTATCGTTTACTTACCATTGTCCGTCAATAAATTTAAGCTTTACGCACTCATTTTGACCCTATATTTAGATTCATTAAAAAAAACCTTTGGTAATAACAGTTTTTTTTAAGCTAGAAATAAAAAGGGACATTTGAAGCCGTCCGTTTTCGTAGGCATAGATGGAGATTTTTAGAAAAATGTAAAACGAAATATATTTAAAACACAAAATCTCAATTTAAATTTTAATCCTTTTAAAGAGAATGTGTTTTAAAAGTTATTTTATATAATTTTCAGCAATATTATTTGAAAAAAAACATTGCATGCATGCGATTAATACATGATGTTTCAATTTGACAACCATTAAAAATATATATATATATATAAAATCCTAAAGAATATAGGAGTGATTTTTTTTCAGTATTTGTTATTTAATGTTTGTTCTTTAAAGAATAAAATGCACATTTCTAATGAAAAAAATTGCCTACAGGCAAAACTACTTTCATAAATTGAAAATATTTTCTTTTAAAGACATAATAAAAGAATGGCAATTTTTTCCGCAAAAGAAAAAATTGGTTAAAACTTTAGAAACCGAAGTGTATTTTTATTAAATTTCACATTTAGCATACATTTACGATAATTTATGAATTTTATTTACTAACTTCAAAATGATCTTAAAGACAGCATTTTAAATGGTACTCTGCGGATTATCCAGACCACACTGCTGCCAAATGTGGAACATTCTATGTGATATCTGAAAAAGATGACCCTGATGAATATTTTGGTTGTAGTATAATTTGTTGAACTATGCAAAATGCACAATTCGCTAAAATAAAAAGAAAGGCCCTTTAATTTCATCTTTCTAAAATGTATGTATATATATATATATATATATATATATATATATATGTGTGTGTGTATAATATCTATAAAATATTAATATTAATATAATATTATATATATATATATATTTCCTCAAACATATTCTCGTACATTTATAGTGTAAAACAAATTCCACAGCATTCGCAAAAATAATTTCTTTTGTGGACAACTTTACAATAGCGTCGTTTAATTATGCATATTTTGTGCTTAGTTAGTGGCAAAATATCCATACGGTGAATAGATTTCGATTTCCGAAAATAGAATATTAAATATTCACTATATAAACTATAAAAATCTTTAAAGGATTATAACGATTTTCTTACATGTGATATTTATATAAAGCACTAGATCAAACATGCAATTATTTCGCATGTATTCTTTGTCAGGTTTGATTGATGTGTGTTCAGGCAAAAATACCTCAGTCCCATATCTATAAAAAATTGAAAAGACGACTTTAATTAGGCTTTTGTAAAATAAAATGTTTAATCTGCCTCTTAATATAATAAAATTCACTGTTACACATGCCTGAGAATATTAAAAAACACGTTAAAATTCACCTTGAGAAAGCATTTATTATTATTTCTTTTAAATATTAAGTAGATAAATAAAAAATATAGCATTGAAATGTATATTATATGAATGAAATAAAAAAAAATTGTATTGCAATCGTTTAATTATCTTTCTGAAAATCTATTTATACAATGGAGTTGCTCAAAAACTTAGAGATGGAATTATTAGTACAAAAGTTATTAAAAAAACATTGTATTTACATAAAGATTTAAATTTTATCCTTTGCTCGTTTCTTTATAAATATTCGAACATAAGGCATTTATCTATAATCGTCATTATCTTATGTTTAAATGGTTATTAATTCATGAGTATATATTTAGTTGAGAAATTCTGTTACGTGCTTTACGTAATCTGTTGAAAAAATGCCATATGTTTTTCACTACATATATAAAAGCAATACATGACGTTAAGCAATTCATTATTTGCATTATTATCAGTTTAAATGTATGTTAAACTTGTTTTTTTAGAATGATTTTAGTAAATAAAATGGATAATTATTTTAGCAATTTTTTTCGCTAATGCAACTGTAGATTTTAGCTCCGTGTTTTTCCATGTTATTTGCTATTAGTTGAAAATGATTTTTTTTTCTAAGAAAATTATGATGTACCTCCGCTGAATGGGAGGACCTTTTCATGCACGTCTTGCTTTTCTACAGTTGGTGGGTTAAGATCGATTGCAAGAGTCGTTTGCAGTCAATTAAGGTCAGCTTTCTTTCTTATTTAATAAAAATACAGGGTGTCTATAAAAGAGCTCCGGGGTTTTAAAAATTCATATCTCATTAACTATAACAGATAGCAAAATTTAGTCGATTTCTCTTAAAAGAGTAGTTCAAAAAGTTTTACTCATACGAATTGGGAATGTTTGCATCAACTGTTGGCGGCGCTGCAGGGCGTTGACCTTGAAATGATGGCGACTCCGCAACAAAAGGCTCAATGCGTTATTTGGCTCATAGAAACGAAGTCTGTAGTTACCGTACAAAGAAACTTTCGACGTAACTATGGTGTTAACCTGCCTTCTAACAAAACCATTCGTCAGTGGTTCAGTGCATTTAAGGAAACAGGAAGTGTTTTGAAGCAAAAGTCGCCGGGCAGTGTGTCTCAAAAGAAAGTGGACAGAATCCGAGCTTCATGCCTTCGAAGTCCTAAGAAAAAGTTGACAAGACGTATCCTGGAGTTGGGGTTACCAAGATCAACAGGGAACGAATAGTCAATTGTGTGGCAATCGTCCCCCCAGACATGCTCGCCAGGACATGGGAAGAGGTAGAATACCGTTTAGACGTTTGCCGTGCCACTAACGGGGCTCATATAAAACTTTACTAAGTGTTAAAAAAAACTTGAAAATGTAAGCTTTTCAGTTATGTATAAAACATGTCTGTATGTTTTTTATTTCATTAAAATATTTTGAATCAAAACCCCGGAGTTCTTTTATAGACACCCTGTGTATTTTATTTTTTCTTGGCGTATTTTTGGTGTAATATTTTTGTTTTGGATCATTTAATTCTATCACTACAATCTTGAAATCCTTTTCAATGATGAACAGATTGGTTTATGCTTACATAGGTAAACATAATGTTCTAAAAAAAAGCTTCACTGTTAAGAAAAAAAGATCCGCTAAATTTACGGCAAAAACTGCTGGTAGCAATGTTGTCTGCAGTTTTTGCTGTAAAAATTCCAGTGAAATTAGATGCAATAAAAGAAATTACATCTAATTTTACTGCAATTTTTACGACAAAAATTGCTGACAACATTGCAGTTTGGCCGTAAATTTAACGGATTTGTTTTACAGTGTAAAATCAATCATTGTTATCATAGAAAAAATGTTTCAAATATATTTTAAGATATTCATACCTATTTATATTTATCTTTAACTAACTTAAATCACTTCTGAAGAAAATAAATTAATTTCAAGAGTAACGTACTTTACAATTTAAAGAATTTTTTTTTTTTTTTTTTTTTTTTTTTTTTTTTTTTGTAAATTCCGTATCCTTATCTAAGCATCTACTCTGATACTGCTATAATATATCAAACAGAAATTCCCATGAACATTAAAAGAAGTCTCTATATTATATGTAAGCATTTTTTTAAGTTTGTAAAATAAAATCTTAAAAAAAAGTTCTTAAAAATAAAGAAAATAGTAATCATTAAATAATTGTTTTGGTTAAAAGTAGTAAAGTGTTTTAAAGCAAAAATAATTTAATTTATATTTTTAAATACAAGTTTAAACTTTAAATAATCAATGGAGATCCTTTTGAAATGTGCTCAGCTCCTTATTAATATACTTAACAGAAACTTTTAATATTAAAAATAAACTGTTATATTTAATTATGAAGAGTTTAATATTTGAATTGTCCATAAAAATCATTACATTAAAAATATTTATATATTTATCTGAATGTATATGAGAATGTGAATTCAAAAATGAACGTTCGTTATCCAGAAATGAAAATTTTGTTAGTCCAGGTTTTGTTAATATATCACTAGTATATACGGCTTGTTTTGAAAGTGTATCCAGATTTTACAAAGCGAGAATATTAGATTAAATTATTTTGTTTGCGAATTGTAGCAGTTTTTACGGTTTCTCTTGAGTAAAAGGATAGGCAAAGAGAAAAAATAAACACTATTTTTTTCTTTTTTCATAACATAAGTTTTGAATCTAAAGAAACTATATCCATTCCTACATAGAAGACAAAAACAGTGCCTAAATTAAAATAAGTGTCGTACATCACGATTTTAAATAAAATATATGTAATCAAATGGCAGAACTAGTGACGGATATAACATAATATTTCCACGTAAATTTCCGAACAATCAGAAAGCATTAAAAGCGTAAATTGACAGTTATTATGAAAAAAGAACAATCCACTTATATTAAAATATAACATCTTAACATGAGACATGTTATTTTCAATTTACATGTTACTCTGTGAATATATAGTTTACAAGACGAATTATCTATAAAAATATTAAAATATAATTACTATTATACATGATATTTAAAAAAAGTTTAATATGATGCGTCACATAGCGTGCATTTATATTACAAATATTTTTACTTTACGACTGATGTAGTTTTTCATTAAAATCATGTGATTATCACTAATAATCATAATAATAAAGAGGAAATCGAAGACTGTTACAGAAGTATTGCTAAAAAATGCAATGAACAATTCAATCTTTTCTTTTTTTAAAAGTATAGTTTAGTTATAAACATGGCTAAATAAATGTAAACATTTTGAAAGCCTATTTAGACTACAGTAATAAACACAATTACTTATGAAAATTTTCCAAGATTAACGTAAATAAAAGATGAAGGGCGTACTTTTTCTTCAAGCGCTAAAAGCTTTTATAAAATTTATTCTGAAGCCCAAAGTATTTGTTGTGGTAATGATATTATTTTCAATAGCCATCCATGTCTTCCCTTCCGAAACGATAAAATTTCCTTTCTGGGGGAAATTTTAATAACAATTGTATTCCATTTTATTTATAGGCCATAAATATATTAAAATTGTATTTAGTTTATTTTATATTTATTTGTTACTTATTTATATACAGCAATATATTATTTTATTGCCAGTTTCGGATTGGTGAATGAAACGATTTAAATTTATACATCCAATTTGTAATATATTATAATAATACTTGTAAAAAAACGACATTTCCATTTCTATGTATCATGATAATACATGAGACTTAAATAGTGTTTTGAAAAATTATCGCTTTATTATTAAGTTACAGATTAAATCAAGGGATATAACTTCAAAGTGATTAAACATAACATTGAAATTATAAGATAAGATTAGGTATATGTATGTATGAAAGAGGATTCTTGTTCATTATTGGGGAATGTATTAGATGAACCTCTATGATTAGATGATTTCCTGTAATATATCTCTATATATCATAAATAATAAAACATAATTATTGTTTTGTAAAAATATTGTTTAATTTTTGGATTAAGAATTAAATCAAAGAAATAAGTTAAAAACTATTAAATCTAACAGTGAAAGAAATGTTTTTACTTTACGACCGAAGTAATTTTTCATTAAAGTTATGTGATTAGTAATCATAAAAAAATAAGGTGGCTTTTATTTATATAGGAAATTCGTTATATAAATATATATATATATATGTGTGTGTGTGTGTGTGTGTACATATCTATCTATCTATCTATATATATATATATATATATATAGTGTCAATTCATCATGAAAAATTGCAGCACCATTGGCGCTTTAAGCAGCTCATGTATAATGCCACAAGTTATAATTCACATTATGCAATGAAATTTCATAATTTTCAAGGAAAGAGTGTATGTTAAAAATGGTAACAATGAACTGTGAAGAATTAATAAATTAAAACAATTAAAAAACCAAACAAATACAGGCAAGAAAAAACAGTCTGTTCTTCTTCAGAGGGAGGACAGACGAAACCTAGCCCCACCCCCCTACTTTAAAAAAATGAAATGTTTTAGGTTTCTGAACGCCTACCAAACCTGCATTCATTCAAAAATAACGACAGAAAAATATATACCAAATTTTAAAAACACAACTAATGATATGAAATATTTGAAAATAACTTTGAAAAAATCTTTATTATGTAAAAAAATCTGTGCAGTAGTTTATAAAGTAATTTAAAATGAATGGAGAGTTTGGCAAGCCTCCCCCCTGACCTAAAACAAAACATTGAAATTATGAACAGTCATACCTGCTTCAAGCTCTTGCCTGTAAAAACAACAAAACAATTAGAATGCTCACTCCATATCCAATTTGCATAAAACTTCAAAAGCCAGGTCTGCATACCTCCCTAAGACTCGAAACATCCAGTCATATTCGTTCTAAAAATATAGACTTTAGAATAGAACTTTCAAAAAGAATGTCAGGGAAGCATGCTATCAAATTACAAGCTACGCCAACAGCCCACAGTGTTGCCAATTATTTTTTACAATTGTTTTTACATAATATCTTAAAAAATTAATTGGAAAATTGTTATTATAAAAAAGATTTGCTGTAAATTTATAAACCTGCTTATAAAAATGTTTTTCATTATTACAAATTTTATAAAATCGAATTATTTGATTAATTATTATATTTATGTAAATTTTTTTATGTAAGTTAGAGTACCAGTGTGGCATACTTCTTGTGAAAAAATTAAAACTATTTCTTTTATCATATAAATCTATATTTACTGTATTATTCAAAATAGCGAAAGAAATATCCAAAAAATCAACATGATAATCGTCATCGTTTGCCTTATTTAATTTTAAACAATCTGGATAAACATTTTTAAATTCATGAGTAAAATCAAAATTGAAAGTTAAAATGTCGTCTATATACCTAAAGATTTTTAAAGATTTATTGTAATTTATTGTGTAATTAAATTCAAAGTAAAATAAAAACAAATTGGCTGCAGTAGATGAATAATTAGTTCCCATACCTATACCACAAATCTGTTTATATATGTTATTGTTAAAATTCACATAATTATTGTATAAACAAAAATGACATAAACTTAAAAACAAATCCCTATTTATTTTCAATTCATCTTCTAAATTAAATAAATCAAATATATTAATTAAAACATTAAATAACTGATCTATAGGTATATTAGTAAAAAGGTTTTCGAAATCGAAAACCTGCATTAAGTGAGTAGTGAAATTAAGGTTTTGTAATACTTCAAAACTGTTATCAATTGACCAAAAATAACTTGAATTTTTGAATTTAACTTTAAGAAAACCATATATTCTTTTTAAAAGCTTTTGTAAACCTAAATTAAAATTTTTATTAACACTATTGGTAGTACTGCAAATATATCTGAATTTAATAGGAGACTTATGAAACTTAGGAGTCAAAAATATAAATGGCAAACAGTGATGACTAGAAACATCAAAAGCATACGAAAACAAACTTTTACACTTTTTCTTGTATGAAAAGAATTTTTTGACAATAGGATCCTTTCTAATATCAATTTTTTCGTAAAATTCTGTATTTTTTTTTTTTTTAATTTTTTTTTATTTTTTTTTATTTTTATTTTTATTTATTTTTTTTTTTTTTTGTATTTTTTAATTCATCATTTATTTTATCTATATAAAATTTCTTACAAATAATAGCAAAATTATTGGCAGCTTTGTCCACAGGAACTATTACAAAATTTTTATGCAAATCATTAATGAAAATTATGTCTTCTTTACTGAAAGTCTGATACTCATATGCACTAGAATTTAAAAAGTCCTTCAAAAAATCCTTAAAATGCTCCAATAGTTGAAACTTCCACTCAAAAAATGCCTCCAAGGGCATGCTAAATTTATAACTTTGTTTTTTAATAAAATTATTCACATCATTAATAAAATATTTCAAGGCTTTACCATAACTAATTTTACTATTAATTCGAAATTTTGTACCAAAATTCATTAAATATCTAACATTTTTGTTATTAATTATTTCTAAATTACCAGTAATTACATGACCATAATGATCATCGATAAAATCTGCAAAATTTGATCTATTACAAAAACACTCCACAGACCCATCAACCTCCAAAGAGGCAGTGTGCCTGTAATTAAAAATTGTACTACTAATTGGCTTCTGATAATTAAAAGCTATTGAAATTTTAGAATTCTTAAGAGGAAAGAGGTCATAGACACTCCCCAAAATCTTATTCATATTTAAATCGATATATATATATATATATATATATATATCGAGGAGATCCAAATGTTTTACAAAATGCAATGGTTAATGTAATCTTTTATTTTAATATAAATATAATTTAATTATAAACATGCCTAATAAATGTAAATATTTTAATAGCTTATTTAGACTACCGTACAAAAACACAATTACATATTCAAATTTACCAAGATTAATGTAAATATAAAAAGAAAGGTAATTTTTTTTTCAAGCGCTAAAAACTTTTATAAAATTTATTCTGAATCTCAAAGAATTTTCTATGGTAATGAAATTTTTTTCTTATAGCCATTCTGTCTTCCGTCGCCAAACGATAAAATTTCCTTTCATAAAAAAAATTTCATACCAATTGTATTCCGTTTTATTTGTGGGCCATAAAGACGTATAGATTGTATTGGTTTCTTTTTATATTTATTTGTTATTTATTTTTCTATGGTAGTAAAATATTTTATTACTAGTATTGGATTTCTTATTGAAAGTTTAAAATTTATGCATCCATTTGTAAAAAACTACTATAATTATTGAAAAAAATGGCATTCACATTTCTATGTATTATAGCAGATGATACATAAGTAATATTTTGTAAAAATATTGTTTTATTATTGAATTAAAAATTAAATTAGGGAAATAAATTTAAAGGTAGCTTTTATTTTGTATGAAATTCCTGTTTTTTATAACGAGGAAATTCAAGACTGATACAGAAATATTGCAATAAAAATTATAATGAAGGATTTAATCTTTTGTTTCAATAAAAGTATAATTTAAATATAAACACAGGGCTCCCAAATGTACTGAACCAAAATATCTGAACACATATATTTTTAGCAAAATATTTCACAGTAGATTTCTACAGCATTCATACTAAAACTAATTTACAAAGGTGGTTACTGCGTAATTAAAAAAAAAAAAAAAAAAATGAAAACGAAAAGATTTTACAAAATTTATTCTGAATCCCAAAGTATTTGTTATGGTAATGAAATTGTTTCCTTATAGCCATTCATGTCTTCCTTCGACAAACGATAAAATTTTCTTTCTGGGAAAAATTTCATACCAATTGTATTCCATTATTTTTGCGGGCCTTGAAGATGTATAAATTGCATTTTTTTCCTTTTTTGTATATTTTTTATTTATTTTTCTATAGCAGTAAATTATATTATTACGAGTTTTGGATTTCTTCTTGAAACAATTCTTATTTTATATGTAAAAAATGCTAATAATTTTTGTAAAAAATGACATTCTATTTTTATGTATCATAGCAAATAAGACATAAGTGTTGTTTTGTAAAAAAAGTGTTTTATTATTGAATTAAAGATTAAATTCGGGAAATGAATTCAAAGGTAGCTTTTATTTTTCTATGAAATTCCAGCTTTTTATAACAAGGAAATTCAAGACAGTTATAGAAATATTGCAATAAAAAATACAATAAACAATTTAATCTTTTGTTTTAATTAATTTTATAATTTAATTATAAACATGCCTAATTAAATGTAAATATTTTGAAAGGTTATTCCTGTTATATGTAAAGGCTACCATAAATAAGAAACAATAACATATGAAAACTTACTAAGATTAATTTAAATATAAATAGAAAGGCCTTAATTTCTTTTCAAGTGATAAAAGCTTTTACAAAATTTATTCTGAATACACAGTATTTGTTATGGTAATGAATTTTTTTTTCTTATATGTATTCATGTCCTTCTTCGCCAAACGATAAAATTTCCTTTCTGAGAAAATTTTCATACCAATTGTATTCCATTTTATTTGTGGGCCATAAAGATGTATAAATTGTATTTGTTTCCTTTTTAGCTCACAGGCTATCAAAGCCTCGGAGCTTATGTGCCCACCCGTTCCTATATGTGGGTATGTGCGTAACGCGATAACTCTTAATAAAAATATCGGATTTACTTGAAATTTTGGATACATGTATATTCTGATAAGACGCTTTTCTGATTAGTTTTTGGAGATCATTCTATATGTATAGGAGAGGGAACGGGGACTTATGCCCCTCACCTTAATCTATATAAATGGATTTTTCATGCAAAATTATCAGTTTTCGTTTAAAGTTTAGATATAGGATCTTTCTGATGATGCAAATCCGTGATTAGTATAAGTTGTTCACTGAATAAGTATAAATAGGGGGAACGAGGGGCTAATGAACTTTCTCTCAATTGATATAATTGATTTTTTCTCATGCAGATTTACCAGTTTTCGTTATGTAGGTTTTTTCTGAAAAGGCAAATTTCTGAATAATTTTGGAAGTTTAATGCTTTAAGTAAAACAAAAGGGATAACTCCTCTTAAATTATATAAATGGGTTTTTATTAAGAATTTTCCGATTTACTCTGAATTTTGGGTATAGATTTTTTTATATGATAAAGCATTCCCTGATTAGTTCAAGGGGTTCAATGATTAAGTATAAAACGTAAAAATAGAGGGAGCTGTAACCCGCCCCCTTAATTTGTTTTACGAACGGAAATAGCCCTTGAAAATATAAGGCTGTAATGTATATTTAGTATGCGTAGTCGGTAAGCTCATTGCCATCAGTTTAACTGGGGAATATTCTTTTTACACATTTATTTGTTATTTGTTTCTCTATAGCAGCAAATTATTTTATTATCAGTTTCCCATTGCTAAATGAGACAATTCAAATTTATACATCCATTTTCTAAAAACCGATAATATTTTTTGTAAAAAATTACATTCACATTTCGATACATCATAGCACATGAGACATAAGTATTGCTTTTTAAAAATATTTTTTGATTATTTTATTAAAGATTAAATCAGGAAAATAAATTCAAAATAATTAAACATATTGAAATATTAAACTTTTAAATTATGTCAAGTGTATTTCATAGATATTCCATTTGTTAGAATACTTTATAAGGTAAATTTAGTTACATATATATATACACGAAAGAAGATTCGTGTTTATTATTGTAGAATGTTTTAGGCGATCCTTTATGATTCAGTGATTTGCTGTGATACATTTCGATGTATCATAGCTAAGAAAACATAATTATTATTTTGTGCAAATATTTTTTATTATATTGGATTAAAGATCAAATCAGAGAAATAAGTTAAAATCTATTAAACCTAACAGTGATAAAGCAAAAGAAATATTTTTATTTTAAGACTCATGTTGTTTTTCTTTAAATTTATGTCATTATCAATAATAATAATACTAAAATAACAAGGTAGCTTTTCTTTTTTGTAAGAAATTAACTTTTACCCGATATTGAGGTAAATTATATATTTTACATAATGAGATTAATAATGTAATTTTATAATATATGCTCACTTTAATTATAAACATACCAAATAAATGTAAATATTTTTAAAGGTTTTTCAGACTACAATAAAAAACACAATTATGTATGAAAATTTGCCAATATAAATATAAATATAAATATAAATATAAATATAAATATAAAAGGCCGTAATTGCAAAATGCTTGTATAAAATTTATTCTTAATCCCAAAACATTTGTTATGGTAATGAAATTGTTTTCTTATAGCCATACGTGTCTTCATTCGCCAAATGATAAAGTTTCCTTTCTGGTAAAATTTTCATGCGAATTGTATTCAATTTTATTTGTGGGCTATAAAGATCCATAAATTGTATTTGTTTCCTTTTATATTTTTTTTATTCATTTTTCTACAATAGTATATTATTTTATTACTAGTTTTGGATTTCTTGTTGAAACGATTCAAATTTATGCATCCGTTTTCCAAAAAAAAAAAGTGTAATAATTATTGTAAAAAATGACATTCACATTTCTATATATCATAGCAGGTGAGGCATAAGTATTGTTTCGTAAAAATATTGTTTTATTACTGAATTAAAGATTAAAATAGGGAGATAAATTCAAAGGTAGATTTTACTTTTATATGAAATTCCTGTATTTTATAACGTGGAAAATCTAGACTGGTACAGAAATATTGCAATAAAAAATACAGCGAACAATTTAATCCTTTGTTTTAATAAAAGTTTGATTTAATTATAAACATGCCTAGTTAATTGTTAATATTTTGAAAGCTTATTTCGACTATCACAGATAAAACACAATTACATATGAAAATTTACTAAGATTAATTTAAATATAAAAAGAAAGTCCATATTTTTCCATCAAGTGCTAAAAGCTTTTAGGAAATTTATTCTGAAACCCAAAGTATTTTTTATGATAATAAAATTGCTTTCTGATAGCCATTCTTGTCTTCCTACGCCAAACGATAAAATTTCCTTTCTAGGAAAATTTTCATACCAATTGTATTCTATTTTTTTTGTAGGTAATAAAGATATATAAATTGTATTTGCTTCCTTTTATATTTATTTGTTATTTATTTTTCTATAGTAGTAAATTATTTTATTACCAGTTTTACATTGCTGAATGAAAAAATAAAATTTTTTATGTCCCTTTGGCAATACTTAATAGTTTTTTAAAAAATGATATTTTATTTCCATGTGTCATAACAGATGTGACTTAAATATTGTTTTATTATTGAATTAATGTTTAAATCTTTGAAATAATTTCAAAGTGATTAACGTAATATTGAAAGACGTTCTGAAATATTAAATATAGACGATCTAAATATAAGTTTTTAAATTATGCTAAGCAAATTTATAGATGTATGATTATTCAGATTATTTTACAAGATAAGCTTAGTTGTATATAGGAAAATGAACTTGTTGTTATTGGAGCCTCAAGTAGATGATGATGATTGATTCGCTGATTTTCTTTGATCCATTTTGCTGTATTATAGCTAATGAAACAAAATTATTTTTCGTAAAAGAATTTCTATATTATTATTATATTTTTATTATTTGAATTATTATTATTTTATTATTATTTTTTATTATTTTTTATTATTAAAGATTAAATAAGGAAAATGAATTAAAAGGTATTAAACGTAACAGTGGAATATTTTTTTGATATATTAAAGATTTTAAGTTATGTGAAGTATGTTTTATAGATATTTAGTTGGATTGAATATTATCTGAGATAATAGAAGGTAAATATTGGGTTGGGGAAAAAGTAATTTCGCTTTTTTTCGTATTTTTTAAACTGAATTTATTTATATAAATTAAACAACTAATCAATAATATATGTGCCGTTTTGTTCGATGACCTTTTTCCATTTTCTGGTAAAAACCATAATTCCGTCACTGTAGAATTTCTGAAAAAACTGAGGAAGGTGATTTTCACAAGATCTCTTTTGAAGCCAGCTGAATGCCATTAAGAAAGTTCGCCAGAGGGTGGAACAAATGGTAATCGGATCTAGGTCTGGACTATACGGTGGGTGCATCAAAACCTCCCAGCCAAGCTTTCTCAGTTTTTGCCGAGTGACTAAAGATGTGTGTGGTTTAGAGTTGTCGTGATGAAAGACAACACCTTTCCTATTGATCAATTTTGAGCGGATTTTTTTAATTGCCCGCTTCAGACGCATTAGTTTTTCACAGTAGATAGTTGAATTAATGGTTTGGCCAAGTTCGAGCAGCTCATGATGGACAATTCCTTTCCAATCCAACCAAATACTCAGCATCATCTTCTTTGGCGTCAATCCGGGCTTTGCCACCGTTTATGAAGCTTCGACCACAATTTTTTAGCACATTGTTGTCGTACGTGATTCACTTTTCAACACCCGTAATCATTTGTTTCAGAAATGGCTCGATTTTATTCCGTTTCAGCAGCAATTCACAAATGGAAACTCTGTCCATTAAATTTCTCACTGTAAGTTCATGGGGAACCCAAGAATCGAGTTTCTTTTGGTATCCAGTTTTATGTAAAAGGTTCAAAAGTGGGTTATGGTTGATGTTTAGTTCTGTAGCAATGTTGTGGGTAGAAATATGTCAGTCTACCTCGATTTTGTTTTTAAATTTCATCGACTTTTTCAAGTATTGGACGGCCAGGGAAACATTCATCTTTAACACCGAAATTTTCGGAACGAAAACGAGCAAACCGATTCTGACTTTGGCGTTTACTTAAGTACTGATCACCATAAACGCCACACAATTTTCGGTGAGCCTGCGCTGCATTTTGCTCTATTTGGAAGTAAAAAACTAAAATGTGATGAAAATGATCTTCTGGAATCTCTAATTTTAAAACGCAATCACTTTTGACTGTATAAACAAATGACACTACCTTTATATCTAGAATATTCTAGAGACTATTACCTTTCAAATGCTGTATAGTATGGCTTATTTGAGTAAGTATTACTCGAGATATGCGACTTTAAAGCTATCTGTTGGAAAAAAGCGAAATTTCTTTTTCCCCAACCCAATATATAAAAGAGTTACTTATTTAATATAGGACCATTAGCGATGAAAACAAAATGCTGAAGTTCGCACTTAACATATTCGATGCAAAATGATATAAAGAACATAAAACACAATTCTGTTGGAGCAATGTGCTTATTACATTTATTCAAACACATGCGTATAAACAAATGTATATATATATATATATATATATATATATATATATATATATATATATATATATATATATATATGATTTTTTTGACATATATACTTATGTTTATTCACAAAAATAAAAAAAAAGATGTTTTCTTATTGCATAAACTATACAGATATTGAAAAAATGCTTTAGTTTATTAAATAATAAATAGTTGACAAAAAACAAGGCGTACATTTTTTCCTACTTTTTAAGTTTATTACTTCTTTCTCAACATTTTTTTTATAACTAAGATGTATATTAAACTGTACGAGAAATAACTACAACTAAAGATTAGCACTATGATAAATCATTAATAGAAAATTAATATCACTTTCATAATTTCTTTCACCATAAGTATAGGATTTATCCTAAATTTTTAATCGAAAATTTAAATAAATATTTAAAAAATAATTTTGATGGATATTATGGAACACATCTTAGTAAGCACTATTTTTTAACGAAATAGAATTATAGGTTCACAATAATTATTATATATGACACACTACTAAATTTATTCTTTTAGTTATACCCTCAAAACAAATCGACCAAAAAATTCTAAAATATTATATATGTATGCATATGTATGCTTGTATCAAGTATGATATTCAATTGTGAATTGTAATTGAGATCAATATTTATATAGATCTACATCTATATATCTCCCAATCTCTCTCTCTGTATATATATGTATATATATACATACTGTATATATATGTATATATATATATATATATATATATGTACGTATTTGTATGTGTGTATGTAATCGAGAAAAGTAAATAAAACAAAAATAAACGTATTTTAAAGAGAATATAAGGTAGCCGGGGCATAAAAATTACATAAGTATGAACTACAAAAATGAGAAATCTAAAAGTTATAGCATATAAAATCCGTTTTAGATAATAAACTCTAAAACTCTATTCCACATAAATAACATTAATTTTCTCCTTATTAATACGTATTATTTCATAATTTTCATTGTATTTTAGCAGTTTTAAAATGCACCGCAAACAGTTTTTTCTAAAAAACTTTAATTTAACGAATTTCTTAATTGTGTTATTTCAAGCGTACCTCAAATTTTATAAACTTTACATCTAATAGAGAATATGATGTATTAAATCGCTATAGAGAAGAAACATTGCACAGCAGTCTGAAAGTTCTTACGCAGTAGGAGCACAAACAGATAAATCATCCTACAATGAAAAATTCTCGGCACTTTTTCATGATGTTGGAAATATTGATGCTACCGTTTAACAGCATAAACATCGAATTTAATAGCTAATTAAAATAGCTTGTAGGAAAAGTATAAATCTACACAACATTAAAAGTTTCCATCATACTTTGCATTAACGTGAATGATTTCTTTAATAACTTTAAAAGATTTAAGCTTAGTCTGAAACAATGGCACCGATTTCTTTAATTTAAAGAATTATTTCTGAATTGCGTAAAGTAATAAAACACATATAATTTGTTAGTACAGAACATCTTTAAATTGTTAGTGCAAAACAAAGTGATAATTTACGATGCGAAGTAGTGTTTAAAATTCTAAAAATACTTGCAGTGAAGTATTCCTTAGAAACGATTTGTTTCACGGGATATTATTATTTAATGAATTTTGGTGAATATAAAAGCAACAAAAGACGTTTTGCGATACCTTCTACAATATCCCAATTTCCCAAGTTTTAAAAAAATAATTGTCCGTGCATGGAATCTCTTTTTTTCTTGTAGAGATTATCTTACATTTTATTTGGAAAGGTTTAGATTACCTTTTTTAAAAGCGACGTACATGTGCCGTTATTTTTACTCTTATTTAAATGACCAAAATTCGTATTTGTCCCCAATAACCTGGGTAACCTGTTACGATTTCAACAAACGCGAGCCATAAAAATCCCTTCTTCAATAGAATGTAATTTTCCCGCATTTGGAGAAGAACAATTTGACCCATTTATAGAATAATAATTATTTCTGTTGTCAACAGTTTAAAAAAATCACATAAGACAAATATGAAAAATAAATTCATATATGTTATATCGAGAAAGAATTAGTGAAAACTGATTCAAAATATTCTTAGATTTTTTTTTTCGGTGTGACAAACAGGACTTAAACATTTTAAAAATGATAATATCCAGCAAATAGCGAATTATGGAATTGAACCTTCAAACAAACAAACAAACAAACAAACAAAAATCTTTTAACCCGTTTTTTACATGCTGAGTAAGATTATAATTCACACGATATTTTCCATGTAAACCGCCTGAATTTGAGCTCAAAATATCGTGGGTATGGGAAGCAAAATATTATTATACTCTTAACAGTCACTATGCACCAGAAAAACATGTAACGATCCGTGATTTCACGCAAAGGCGCAGAGGAGTAAAATACTTGGGTGGCCTATTCAAGTATTCTGGACAAAGCATTATCATATAAAAAATTTTCAGCCAAGTATTTATTATACTGGAAGTTCACAAATATTAGTATTTTGAAAAGGAAGAAAAAAATCCGATGTTTCTCAAGAACAGATGCCATGCAAATAACAGAAATTTTCTGCACTGGATTTTGATTCCACGATGACATATGTTTTCTTTGTATGTTTCAAAAAGGAACAAAACTGTCAATCTAATGTCTATTGTGCATCATGATAAAACTTCATGATGATCTCTTAACCGACAGAGAATCTCGAAATGATTCAATTTATAATGAAACGAAATATCGGCAGAAAATAGTGGATGAATTATTGGAAGAAGTACAACAGATAGCCTTACTGGATATTTGAAATATTTTCTTAGCAATATGGATATAGCAGCAGTAAGTACTTTCGTTACACATACAGTCAATAATGAGACAGTTAGGCATAAAGATAAAACTGTTGCATCTTTTGCATGAATTATGTGAGATTTTGAGACTTTCAGCAGTTTAAAATCAATCGCAAAATTTCAGGCTATGCAACATTTTCCACGAAATCGGAATCGAAAGTAAACTGAAAAAAAAATATTTTCCCGTATTTGTAGATGCCATAAGTTCAGTAACCACTCTACAAAACTACTTAAAGAGGGATAAAACCGAAAAAAATAAAATTAGTTGGTGCCAAATCTTCTTGTTAAAGCTTCAAAACAGTGTAGAGAAGCTGGAAAATCATGTACAGAATGTGGAAAACCAAAACTTGATGTACATTCGTACATCTTTTGGTAGTGTAAAGCTTGTAAGAAGAATTTCGCGTAAAGAAAATATTTTTTCAAAAAAAATGAGTTTAATTATAATATTTAAATTAACTCGAGTTTCACTTATCGAAATCTAAATAATCTTTCGATTTCTGTAATTTTCCAAGTAAAAATCGCAATGGCTGTCTGGCCATGGATGAAAGACATTAAATATTCAATGCAACAAAATAGTAATGAATGAAATTCCAATTTGTTAAAGCAATTATACAATTCAACAGTGCGGATTACAGATAAAGAGGATCTAAATGAATTTTATTTTCATTCGATTTATATTTTGAACTATTTTGATAATAATTGTTTTCATCTTAATGCTGTTAAAAGTATTTACATCAAAGACATTTTTCTAAAATCTTGCAGGGGAAATCGAAATAAAAATATTCTGAAAACATTTCAAATTATAACGAAAGTAAAAACAAATCTTTTTAATTAATAAAATAAACATTATGTACATAAAAACAATAAATTCGCATGAGATTAAAACATAAGTATTCTGTGCATCTGCAGCTATTAATCTTTTCTTTCTTTTTTTATTTTAAATAAGCAAAGTAAAATACTTTCAACAAGATATTTTGGTTTCCAATTTTATGGCTAAAAATTTGTTCAAAGCATTATTCAGATTTATTCAAATGTTGGAAAGAAACTTATTTTTCAGCAGAAAATATGTCAGCTAAGTTATAAAATTCCCAAAGCCTTTATTTAGTTTTATTTTAAAACTGGAAAGGATTTCATAAAGCATATTTAGAATTCATTAATTTGTAATTGTGACGAATCTACTTAGTTTATATCTTTATATTTTTTCTTTATATTTAATATAAGCATAATGTTTGTTTAAAAAAAAAACAATGACGTAGATTAAACATCTATTTTTTAAGAATTTTTTTCTTAATATTTGAGTCAACTAATATAGTTTTATATTCCCGGCAGTAATAGGAAAGTGATATTACCTCAAAGTTATATTCCCCGCAGTAATACAGAGATAGCTCTATGCTACATTATGCACATCTTGAATTCTAATTTTGATTAATTAATATTTTATAATATCCTTTTAAATACATCTTTGATTGCATATAATGTAACAGTTTTTCTCTATACTTCTTCCATCATCATCACATATGTGCTGTTCCCTTGATACTAGAAATGCACTGTAAAATTATTGCAGCAATAATGATCAGCAAGCTTTTAAGTTACAGTCGTCCCTGCTTAAGCGAATATTGACGGTTCCAGAAATATTAATATTCGATAAATCGGACTATTTGATTATGCGGGGCACATATAAGTATGTTATGTAATGTATAATAAAAAGATAAAATTTACCAACAGATTTATAATTAATAAAAAAGCAAAAAAATGCTTAAAACTTCCATAATACAAACTAAAATAAATACAAATGCAAATATAAAAAGAATACGTATAATAATTTATTTTAAGTAAATTCAAGTATTTGGTTTAGATTATATTGCATTCAATAAGGCTAATAATTAACAAATTAATATTATTAG
Organism: Maratus speculifer; assembly: GCA_964019185.1. NCBI lineage: Eukaryota > Metazoa > Arthropoda > Arachnida > Araneae > Salticidae > Maratus > Maratus speculifer. The sequence continues at coordinate 177,559,748 of OZ025297.1, read as the reverse complement.
GTTTGTTAAAATTTAATTTATTGTATTTTCAAAGATTTATAAAGTCTTTAAAAGTGAATTATTTAAGTAGAGTTTTTTGCAGAACAAATATCTAGTTCTTTCTCAAATGTATACAAATTGTCATAAATACCATCTCCAGCCTCAAAGCAACGCAACATTACCATTAAAGCCTAATATACAGCAATAAGTGATGGTGGAGGTTCAGCTATCACGTCATCACTTTCTTCTTTTTTCCTATTCCTTCGTTATCGACAGGGCCGTTTCAGGTTCCGTCTTTTTGTCTAGGTCTATATCAATGAAATACTTGAGCTCAGATTCCGTGAACTCCTTGTAACAATCCAAAATCTTCATGACGGAAATCTATTTCAAAGTCGTAAATTACTGTTTCGACGTCCGATATAATCAGGATTTGTGCTTTCCTCTTTTCGTTTCACAAATCGTGCTTTCTTGAAACAATTTCCGATGACATTTAATGTCACATCGTTCCATGATCATTTCACAAAATGCAGTCCAGTCAAGATACTAATTTTCTTGTAAGTTTCACAGAACGATTTTGAGTACCTGTTTTCGTCAAGTAAACGATAGAACTCTTTATATACTTGTTTCCTAAATTTTTTAAAGGATCGAATAATTCCTTGATCCATGGGCCGAATTTTGCTTGTCTTATTGTCAGGAAGGAACTGGAGCTTGACGTTTGTGTGGCGAATAGATCCATCATCAACCTTGTGACTGGAGACATTATCTAAAAACAAAACTTTTTTTTTCGTTTTTCCAAATCGTCATCTAATTTCGTTATCCAGTTTTTGAATATTTTCTGGGTAATCCATGTATTTTGCGAGTGCGTGTCTGGCACTGGATTACTTTTGACAATTTTAGGCGTCGTGGCTGCTTACTTTTATTTGTAACTGTAATCTGTAGCTTTTCGGCCACCGATTTGCACAAAGTAAGAGCGTCAACAGAGCGTCATTTCTATTAAATCCTTGAACCTTCACTTTTTCCCCGGCAATGGTTCAAGAAGACATTTCACGATGAAAAGTGTTGTTTCATCACAATTAAAAATATTTTCTGGACTATACAACCTTTTGAAAATGTTTCCGATCAGTGTTATCAAATTCATGATTTTTGCATTTCGAAGTATATATTTTGCGATTCATGAGCATAGGAACGTTTTTTGGTATTTCCAAATAAAAAAAACACGTATGAAAATATAAATGAAATGTGAATTCAACATAATAATCATGTAATTCTTAGCTATACTACAAGTGAAAAGTATCTTTGTGGGAAAAAAATATCCGATCAAAACAGAAGTTGGAAAATAGTAATCGATCACTGACGAAATAAGTTTGAAATTCGCATATTGAAGACAGATAAAAGGGCCGAATCCCATTTAAATAAAGGAATCTTCCAACTGCGGTATCAAAAGCAGCTCCGAAGTGTTGGACAATAGCTCGTGTGAAAAACATGTCTCGCGATTTAAAAATCCGCATGATTAAATTGTTGCAAGAGAGAAATTCAGAAAGAAAAGTGGCTGCTTTATTAAATTGTGCTGAAAGTACGGTTTGCAATATTTGGAAAAAATATCAGTTGACTAACAGCGTGGAAAATTTACCTCGATGTGGACGTCCATGAATGACAACGCCTAGGGAAGACAAAAAACTTCTGGAAATAGCGAAAAGAAACCGGCGAGCAACTTGAAAACAACTCAATGCCGAATGGTCTAGTTATAATGTAAAGGTTTGTGACCGCACTGTATGTAACCGTCTAAATTCAATGGGATTTAATTTTTGTAAAGCTAAAACGAAACCTTACTTGATAAAGAAGCATAGTATCGAGCGCGTGAAATGGTGTAAAAAACATGTATACTGGCAACTTGATAAATGGAATAAAGTTATTTTTAGCTACGAATCTCGCATATCTCTCTTAACAGGTGATGACTGTGGAACATTTGTTTGGAGGAGAGTTTGTGAAAAGTTTAATGATAAGTGCGTCAATACGAGGACTAAATTTTCACCTGTATTTAAAGTTTGAAGTTGTATGACATCACAAGGCGTCGGCAAGTTGTGTATTGTGTAACGTCCCCACTAAAAAAAATCTGAAGAAAATCTATAGCTTTTTGGCCCAAAATCTGAAAGTATTTGGCCCATTATGCAGATATATTTAAGAAGATCTTTAAAAATTCTGCAGATATTTTAAAAATAAAGCTAAGTCTTCAAATTTTCTTCAAATTTCTGAAGAATTACTGTAGAAAGTGGCGATTTCTTCAGATAATCTTAAGATTATTTTTAGTGGAAGTACAGTAAACTCTGAAGTTTACATTGACACTTTAGAAAAGTTTTGATTCCCAGCATCGATCAATGGTTCGGAGATCAAAATGACTTCTTATTTCAAGATGACAACGCAGCTCCACATCGCACCAAATCAGTGCAGAAATGCCAACAAAATGTAGGTAATAATCCAATTAAATCCATGACTTATCCGCCCAATAGTCCGGACTTTATCCTATAAAAATCTGTGGAATGTATTGAAAAGAAAAATCGATTTTTGAAGGATCACAAATGCCATAGAACTACGTAAAGCTATTGGCGAATGCTGGAGACAAATTGCTCCCTAAGAGTGTAAAATGCTTATCGAGGCCATTCCACGAAGAATTTCGACTGTCATCGGAGCAAAAGGTAGATTTACTAAATATTGATTACAGTGATCGGATATTTTTTTCCAGCTCAAAGCATGATTGGTTATTTTTTTCTTTGGTATTTAAATTTCAATCGCTATTTTTGGCTTATAAATTGATGTTTAATGATTTTTCTTTATTACATATTTTTGTTCATTATGTAAAATATAAATGTATCATCGCTAATAATTGTTTAATATTATGCAATGAGAATAAATAATCCTTTCATACAAAAAATGGTAGTGTTGGTGTAATGATCTAAAACTGTGTGCCAAGGGTTGTACTCTTCTAGAATGTACTCCAAAATACTCTCACACCATCGGTCACACTATTAATCATCAACCAATCCTGATTCTCTATATTGAGTTTCGATAGAAAAAATGTTTCTTTGTTGCCATCGGTAGAGCCAACCTTTCTATTCACAAAACTTTTCTCCTTCCTCAGAGTTTCCAGCGAGTTCTTTCGCTTTCAGCATAACCATGGCGCCATTTATCAATGCACATTTTGCTCATTTCACTGATAACCATTCCAGTATTTTTTGATCAATGATATCAAAACTGTATTTTTGTTTCATATTTCTATCCAAATTTCCATTGTATCTCCATTCTTCTTTGATATTTTTAGCATTTCGGTTTATATTGGAGGCTTGCGTTTGAAATACTTTAAAATATTTTGCTACTTGGGTATGCGTTTTTTTATTTAATGCTTGTGAAACATTAAGTTTATCTGAAAGGCTCAAATCTTTCTGTTTTGAAATCATCGCTTTTGTAGAACTAATAGCGTGATTAAACTAGGAATAAAATACTAAGCTGATCCCCTTATTTTGCTTTTTTTTCTCCACCCTTCCAAGGAAAAATAAATGGGGAGAGAAAGGAGATAACGTGACATGTCTATTTGAGTTTCACCATTTAGAAGAGTTTATTTTATGGAAAGTATGCTAGTTGAAACTGGAGGGCAAAAAATAAACCTGCCCGCGTATAGTAGAGCCTTTTTTAATATCTTAATCTCTGGCCCCATCCTGTCATTTCCATCATCCACTTAATAGAAAAGATTTTGGAATGAAATAAGTTACATGCCAATAATTTGTGCTTAGAACTGCTACGTCACGTATGATTGACAGGTATATTTCGTTAAAATTAAATAATACATTTTCTAGCTGAAAACCGCGTAGGAAAAACTGGAAATTCGTTTTCGTTGTAAAGGTACAGAAAATGACAAAAGGTGTGAGTGTGATAGTGGAGAATTCCAGCTGAGGCAGGTTTTCTGCACCCATTTTAAAACACCAGTGATTTGGATATTATTTCATTATGAGGGCGACAGTTTGCGAAAAATATTCCTTTAAAACGGGGAAAAGTGACATTGACCCAATAAGGATTAATTAGGTTCCGAAATATATATTTCGATTTAGCGTGTTATTCCATTATCCGTTACCTAATTAAGTGGGGAGGATTGTACTTTGATTATATATTATCTTTTATGCTGCGCATAGATTCAAAATTTGCAGGGTTGGATGACGAAAATATCTATTTAAAAATAAAATTTCTTGATAACTGTATCTCAATAGGAAGATTTTTTTTTTCATGTTTTAATTATATTCAAGCATGATTTTTTTTTTAAATTTTATCTCAAATTAAAAAAAAAAAAACTAAACTATTTATATCATCTAATTAATATACTGTAATTAAGAAAATTTTTATGTGCTAAATTAATGCTTTCATTTTTTTCTATGGTAATATAAATAGTATTAAACATTTTTTTTTCATGTAAAAAACATTTTCTTTTGCTAAATACCATTTCATTAAACCCGCAATTTGGCTACACTTTAAAAAATAAAAATGTAAATTTACACACAAAAATGTGTAAATAGATGATACAAAAACGATTTGTTTATGTGTGTAAATTTTTGTGTAAATTTCTAAAATGCACGCCTAATATGTAAATTTCAAAATACACATTTCAGTGTGTAATTTGATGATAACAATTAGTGAGTAAAAGTTATAGTGATCACTCATGAAATACCCACATTAATGAGTAAATTGCGCAAGAATACACATATATCTGTGTAATATTGTTAGTCATTTATCTGTGTAATCTTCAGTGATCACAAGGATAAATGCGTATTACGTAAATAAACACGCATTATTGTGTTATTGTAATTTACACAGTTCTTTGCGTAATATGTAAAATACGCATATTGGATGGAGGTTCAATAACTATTGTGTCTAGTGTATATAGAATATCTGTACTGCAATGGGTGATGCATAATATCGAAGTCGAATGTCTTAGTTGATTTTATGCTTAGTTTCAGAACCGTAGCTGCATTATTTATATAGTTTTGGATGGAAGAGTGAAATGGGGGGGGTGTAGTTGAAAAATTGATTTTTAGCTTATGGAACTAGATTTGTGACAGTGGATGAGATAAAATTACTGTTGTTTGGACTCGGGATCATAGTGATGTACCCACTTCTCATCCATTGTCCCAAATGTAGCCCCATAAGCTCCAAATCAGCCTATCACACTCACCCCCCCCTTCTTATAAACTCCCTCTAAATAGGTTTTTAGACCTTCAGCCCTCCCTCTAAAACTATGTTACTACAGCATCTACAGTTCTAAAATCCAGCATATCGCCATTTAAGACATTAGTTTTCGATATTCCTCATCAACCATCGTAGTACAAATATTACTTCTCTGTTAATGGGGAAGTATGGGACACATTTTGAAATTTACAGTTTCTTTAATTATAAAATAGATTCTTCAAATTATGTTTCTATATTGTTCAAGGACATTAGAAAGTGTTTCATTTTGTATCCTATAAAGAAAAATTTTTGTATTTGTGTCAAATAAAGCTAATTTTATTATTTTTGTAAAAAGTGTCCCATTCCTCCCCACTCCCTTCTAAATATACAAATAAAAACTGCTGTTTTATTTTCTATATTCTTCTTTGCTTCTTAAGGGGGTAGTAAGGTTAATTCGAGGGAAAAAAAGCATATTTTCTATGATTTTTTGTAAGGATACAATTAATATTTATTTATTTGCATAGTTATAGTATAATTATATGTCATTTAAAGAGTATTCTGTGAAGTTTTCATTAAGAAATATTAAAAAATAAGCCAATGACAGCGAATCTTCGAAGACGTCCCAAAAAAAAGTTGATTCGCGGTGAACCGCATAACTCATGACTGGATCAACTGAAATTAAAAAACCAAATTGATTTAATTAGTTAATAAGTTTCCTCAGGGAACGCCGTCGAGTTTTTTTTTTATTATTGATTTTTCAATTTTTTACAAGGCTCGGAAATCAAAATACCGATTTTTCATCAAAAAAATCTGATATTTTGTTTTTTTAATGTAAGTTAAATTAAAAAAAAAATAAACTCGACAGCGTTACCTCGTAATTTATATAAAGAAAGAGTGTGTAAAATTTTAAAAAGATCGGTTCAGTAGATTTTGAGCTACAGAGTTCACCGGCTTTGAAAAAGCGAAGTCTTAGAAAAACACGTTTAAAGTTTCACAGACTTTTTTTGGCATTTTGCGCTTAAAAAACTCAAAATCACAACACAAAATTACGGCACACGTGTACACACGTGTACGTGTACCTTCGGAAAGGTCCATTATTTTGGCAGTATGCCAGGACAGGTCTTTGAAACCTGGTCAAGCAGTAGCAGCTACTTTGTTAGCTGATTGTTGCGGCCACATTCCTCAGTGTGAAATCGGAGGGCGGAGACTTACAAGTGTATATCTCCGTCAGTTTTACTTCAATTGCTTTCAAATTTTCACAGAATAATCTTAAGATGTTGTACATTAATATAAAATAATAATAAAAAAAAAAAAAAAAAAAAAAAAAAAAACCTTACTACCCCCTTAATTTTATTTTCCCTTCATTTAGATATTATTTAGTACATGCAATTAAAAATTAAGATAAATCAAAAATAATTAATTACAGATTTTAGACTAGTCAGATGGAATAATGATAGTTGGTAAACTTGCAATATTCGCAGTTTTTATTTTCAGAATTCAGACTCAGTTTTTCACTTTTTACTTTTCAAACTCAAAATACAAAGTCAATTATACTCAAGATACTGTGTTACATTTAGTTATAAAAGTAAAATTTAAAATACTATAAAAAATAGAAAAAGGTATGTAATCTTCATCTCTCTCACACACACACACATATTGCCTGCAAAAATTTTCGCTGATTTGTTTATATATACATAATTCACCTATATTATATGTTGAATTGTTTTCTTTGTATAATTATTCATCATTACAAAGAATTAACCTTGAAAAATTGTCAAGACTAAAACTATAATAGAAATTAGTGTCTTTTTAAAAAAATACAATTATATTTTAACATTAATGAAATGACTCTTATTTTCATAAATGAAAATTTCAGATATTCTAATTATAATTTTAGGTATCAAACTAATTAGTATATTTATTTGTCAACTGTAGTAAAAAATAAAATGAAAAATACTGTGATTATATCAAAATATCAATTGACTCTTGTAAATTTTCGAAATTAATGCTCGTAGAATTTATTTGACAATTACATTTGTGTCTTAAGTGTATTAAATTCACCCGTCGGGGGATATTTATGTAGTGGGAGGGGGAACTAATAAGTTCCATTTTGAATATTCATTAAGACACAACTGTTATAATTTTTTCTATACATATAATCATATGTTTTAGGTCATATTAATTCTATAATAATAGGCAAAATTGCAATAGAAAAATGTTTATTTGAAGAAAAAACCAATACTTTAATAAAAATTTTCTTCAGAAATTTTGGTCTAAGGTTATTTTAAATCAACGTATTTGTGCCCTTTTGCAATTTACTTCTGTGTATTTTTATTTAATCTATAATTAACAAGCAAAAATTATGTGTTCTTTACTATGATTATTTTAGTGGAACATAATTCTTTTGATGTAATATTTTCAAATTAAAACACAGCTGAAAATTAAATGTAATTAAGATAAATAAATATTTCAAATTTCTCAAAATTGGAAAATGTAACGTAGAAATTCAAAAACAGCGCTATAGTTTTAATCGATGATAAACTTTGTTAACATTATAAGTTTCATAAAAAAAAAACTTACAAAGAAATTTCAATAAAAAAATAAAACTCAGATGAACTGTTTAGCTTATAAATCGAATATATAATTTGTAGATATGATATACATTTGCATGATAGTTTATAAATAAACTATAATATCTTTCACAAAACCGACCCGAAATTTAATACCCCCCCCCCCCCCCCCACAAAAAATGATGTTAACGTTTATTTTCCTACTGTTAAAATACATTCATAAATTCTTTTTAAGATGAAACTTTTTCAAGAAATAAATAACTTTAGATACAACAGTTGTTATATTAAGAAGTAAATTTCGGGAGTTAGGTAATGTTGACATTTTTAAGGCAAGTAAATTACTCTTGAAAAAAAATCTTATGTGAACCTAAAAAAAACAATCCAACATATAGAATATACATTTATACATAAACATAAACAAATCAGATAAAAAGAATAGGAGGTAATGCGAACGTATGAGATTACGTAACTTATATTTTATAGGAGAATAACTTCTATATTTTTCTCAACGCGAGTGCTTGCATTAAGCTTGCTTCTTTGGACATCAAATTGTACGTGATTTTCTTTCTATGCGTGCTTGGTTGAGAAGTTTCATTTTCTATCCCGGCGTGATCAAGGTCAAGTTACTAGACCCACCATTAGTTTTCAACTTAAACCCGATGAAGCCAAGTCGGCGATGATTATGATTTTAGTTTTCGATGCTAGATTCGCGTAGTTCATGAATAGGACCATAAATTGTACTGTGAACTGAAGTTAAACTAAAATTACAAGTTAAACTTTGAAATGGGTAAAAGGTTACAAGCCATGAGACTTTATAATTTGGATTTAATAATTTAAAGTAAATTCAAGCATACTTATATTCGATATGCTAAATGTAAAAATAACTCAGTATACGAATTTAGAATTATCTTAATTACATGAATTGTATTTTATGTTACATATTAAATGAATTCAAAATAGTTTTTAGATTCTACTGAAGGTTAAACTACTGTCCTTTAAATTAGGGGGAAGGGAGGGCAGTAGAAAAATTACCAACAGTACAAAACATATAATTTAAATTTATGAATAAGCATAAAGTGGGATTATATCTCTATTATAATGCCTCTTTAGTAATCTTCTTCCTAATTTCGCTTTAAGAATGAAGTCTAACACTTTTACTGAAAATTACAAGTAAAATTGTGAAAAAACAGCGGTCAGCGAGACGGCTGAAAGAAATTGTGATTCAACCAAAACCTAGAATTATAAAATCAAACATTCTTATATTTGATGTACAAATTTCAAAAGTTAATTCGGAAAACGAAATTAAAATTAACTAATTAAATGAATAAAATTTTATGTTACATGTAATTAAATATTGTTAAATTTGTCGAGAATAATTTTTTTAGCTTCTTTTAAATGTTCATATGCTGCTGAAACGGGGAAAGTGAGAGAGGTGGTCAGAGTATCTTATAACAATAAATAAATATATTGGTCTATTATTTAAAAATGCTGATACAGCAATGCAATGAAATCATGTTATTTATGGAATGGGGTTAATGAAATAAAATGTGTAGCCCTGAATAATATTTAAACCTCCCACCCATTTCGTAACATCTGCTTTAAAATCCATGCATTTATAATTTTTGTAACAGATAATTATTGTAATTTCAGGTGTTATCTACATTTACGCATTTTTCTGAGTTTATGAGCTGATAACAACTTACAAACTTAATTTCATAAACTAACCACACATTAAAATAGGTATTTTTTTTATAGGAAAAGTGTATTTTTTATGCCAAGTAGGTGATTTTAGAAATTTACATACTTACCTATGTATATAGCATTATGTGTAAATTACAATAAAATACCAATTCGAGTAAATTCAGGCATTTTTCAGCATTTACACATTTGCTTGTGTCTTTCAAGTGATAACAAAATACACACTAAGTATTATAAGCTAAAATATACATAACAACAGGTAAAACTTTGCAAAAAATGGGTAATTTTATTGTCAGGTGTGTAATTTTAGGACACAGGTGTGTAATTTTACTTTTTTACACACATATATATGTAAATTTGTCTAATTTACACTTATATTTTTTAGAGTGTATGTACCTGAATACTGAAGAAAATCCTCCAAGCCATACTCATCGAACTATATCTCTCTACATAATTAAATGTAAAGCACTGTATATAAAAACAGTTTTTCATTTATATTTTGATGATTAAAATAAAATTGAATTTATTAAATTATATGTTGTATTAGAATGCGCTTAGATTTGTCTTTATACTTTTAAAGCATGATTTAAATAATTGAAGTTGTTTTGATTTTATCGCTTAAAGAGAAAAAAACGATAATACTTGTATCAAACGATTTTTCATCATAACAACAAATGTGTAATTCTCTCTAACAAATGTATTTTCTGAATTTCACAATTAGTTCATCATAAAACACTATATAAACATTTGTTTGCTGTCTTTATAAAGTATTATATACTTACATTGCATTATATGCCAAAGCATCATTTAAAAAAACGTGACATTTTTATATGTGTATGTAGCAAGAAGTTATCTTAAAGAATTTCTCTTAAAGTTTATATAATGCAGTCACTGTATGAAAAAAAAAAAAACTTGTGGATCGAGTCAAAATCCAAGATATGAGCCACACTAAGATTCTACAATTTAATAAATAAAAAAATAAATAAAAGTACTTCAACGCATTTATTAGAGTAGTGAAATGTATAGCCATTACACTCAAAAAATATTTAAATAAAAGTAAAAATGTTGTAAAACTTGCAGCATTGGAAGTAAAAACTCAATATTGCAACGACTTTAACTGTAATCTACATAATTCTACAATTTCTGTAATGATTACAATTTTCATAAGTGCTACATAAAAAATAAATAAAGAAGATATTTTTATGATCTTGCTGATGACAAAGAGGGTATGAATAAATTGAGAGAACAGGTGTCATCTGATTTTATTTGTTACTACGTAAAAACATAATATTTGGAAAAAATAAACCTCAGCAGATGGTGGTATTTTGTAATCGCACTTGCCGAAAATCTTTTATGACAAATAGAAGAAAATAAAATATGACATTAGACAAATAAATTAGTGTGAAATTCACGGAATGCTTCCCTTGGCTTGTGGCAGAAAAAACACCCCTCTAAACAGGAATGAATTTTGATGCGTTGAAAAAGTACCAGACGTAGAAACAATTCCATTTTAAGATAGGGAATGTAACGAAGAATATTGTAACGTGTTACAAAAAAACATAAATATGAAAAAGTACGGGGAAAACTATAAAAATTGTCTGAAATGTGCAGAACTGGCTTGACAATATATTTTAAGATCAAATGCGTGATTTGATGAACACAAATTACCTCTTTTGTTAATCAATATTATGTATGAATGTTACAGAGTAATATACATTTATATATGACAGTGAATTTGCTATCTATTATTTATTTATTTATTTTTATTTTATTTATTTATTTTTCTTTTTGTATTTTGGAGGGGAAAAAAATCCAAAATTCATATTATTAATACCATTAAAACTCGATCAGTTTTGGTCGAAGAAGAAAAGCTTATTTTTATGTTTTACATAGTCGACGATAACAGATATTCTAGCGATAATTTGCACAAACCAGGAGTCGAAAAAACAGGTTTTTTTGGAAGCAAAATATAGTTTTAAATGCAAAATGATTTATATATAATGAAAAACAACATCTTTGTAATTCAATGTGCTTTACTTAAATTAAAGGTTTCGAAATAAGATGAAGTAATATAAAAATTTTATAAGAAGTCAGTAATTAACTTCAATATATTTGAACAAATATAAATATAATTTATACATTTTTTTTTCTTTTTAGAAAAATTAATTACTCTAATTATGATTATCACATCCGTAATAGCCCTTTTTCATTTCAAACTGAAATAAATTTAATGCGTCGGAAATGCATTTTTTCTTACAAAGATTGAAACTGCATAATAAGCATCTCTTTTCAGTAATAGACTAGGAGGCGACAATCACCTCATAGACTTTACAGCTAAAAATTTAGATTTAGTTAAAACTTGATTTCATTATTAATATTTAATTGGTCTGCCAAGTCATATATTATTAAAAAACACCTGTCATTCACATTTTAGCTGTTTATTTGTAGGTTTACTTTTGAGTTTTCATACGTTTGGGTGTAAGAAAATTCAATGGTTAACCTATGAGTCAACCGCTAAAATAAGGTTTTTTAGGTATTTTCCAAAAAGGTATGATTTTTGTAAGAACGATAACATTTTAATTTGCAAATCAGTTTTAACTACTTCCAAAATTTCAGCCGTGAACTCGATGAGGTAGACCAATAACAGATAATCCCGATTATCTGTTATTGGTTTTCATTGGTGAATGTCTGTTATAAGATAATTTTTATGAAAGTCACTAAAATAATTTGCAGTATTACAATAATTTGTAAATGTAAGAATTAGGCATATTTTATAATACATAATTGTTTGGAAAAAAATAAATGAAAAGAAAAAAAAAAACAGTAACAATTCTTATCGTTTTGTAACTTTCATAAAAATAAGTTAATTCTGAAAAAATAAAATTTTAAAGAATACACCACCTTTTCCAATAGTTGAAATTCTTCATAAATGCATGGCCCCACCAGTGGCCGAGAGGTTGAGACCTCTCAACTGGTAGACGGCAGGTGCTGAGTTCGAACCCAATCGCGGCTGTCGGCCTATCCGTTCGGAGTTTTCCGTGGTTTTCTTCGAACCTTGTGTAAATACGGGTTAGGTTCCCTTAGAAAGACCCCCACGGAGGGCACTCCCCCTGGTCCTATATCCCTAGCGTAGATAATCGGGCGACAAAAATCAACCAACCAATCATAAATGCATGTTTGTTAAAGACTATATCATTTAGATAGGGAAGATGCTAAAGAAATGATAATATAAACGATGTTATTAACAAATAAATAAATTAAATTAACATTGCAATCGTCTAATAATATTTCTTGTCTTTGAAAATTAAAATTTGTTTAATGATAGGTAATTCAAGAAATTTATTTCTGTACCGATTAAGTAGACACTTCATAACTATCTAGAATATTTCCTATGTCTAAATAAAGTGAATGTTCCAAAATTATTGTGAATTTTTATTTGTTCATAAAATTATATTGGCTTTTTATAATTAAAGTATAAATAATATATTTAAGAGCATTTGTTTTCTCATCTTCAAGTACATTTTAATTTAAAATTGGGTATTTGGATTTATTGTACAAGAAATTATTTTAAACAATATCTAAAACATTCAAGTATTAAATTATTTAAAGATATTTAGATATTTTGTAAATTATTGAATAATAGTTTTATGGTTTTAATTTTTGCCGCCAGGAAGGTTATTTAACATTTATTATTAATAAATAATATAATTAATTTAAAACTAAAGTTATTGCTGAGAATATCTTAACCTTATTTTATTTGTAAATATGTAATTTATCCACTAAAGTGTATTGATGATATCTAAGTGTACCATTAGAGAGTATTCAGTACATAATATTTTTAATGACAATACTTTCGGAATTTTCATGATCGGAATTTTCATAATTTTCAAAAATTTATAGTAATCTTATATGGACCATAATACACTTACATATTTAATTGATAGTTTTTTTTCAAATTTGGCATTAATTTTAAGGAAAATGTTTTAGTTTTTCTCAGTGAATCGTTTTCAGAAATGTTACAAACTGACAAGGACGACACAGTGTCTTATATAACAGTTTTTTCAACAATTTGTGTAACATACGAAAATACTGAATTCAATGTGTCGAATCTCATTATTAGATTCTTTTGTTTGCTTTTTATGTAATGAAGTATTGTTGTTAGTTTTTGACCACTGAATGTAAATATTTAAAAAAGAGGAATTTTCTTAATATTGAGGGTAATCCAGCGTCGCACACAATAAAGCAAGAAGGAGAAGAGATGGACACAATATTACAACAGGGCTCTTACTGCCAATTGCATTTCGCCAAATCGTGAAAAAAAAAAATACGCCATTTATGGAATAAAAGAACAATCAGACTCATCAAAGGACAAGCAGAAAATTGCGAGGACTCAATTTTTCTCCTTTTGTGTATGAGTATGTGTGCCTATACATTGCTGATTATTATCCACATTGCTGAAAGATTTGACGTCGTTTTACATGTTCAATCGCTTCGTGCCATTTACATCGTTCTACTTAACAAGATACTGATTGAATACTAATTCTGTTTAGAAAAGCAGAAAAGATTATGCGATACATATTTATTTTCAATTAATGGCTATCTGTGTATTGGCGTCGTATCGGTAAAAACACAACCAAAATTACTCACGTCAGGAACCAAATAGAGAAAAGTTTTGCTGCATTGCGGTGCAGAAGTTATCAAATTACCATACTTTTTATTAGTTGTATGGAATGTAATCATTGGCAAATTTTATTATCTATTACCAATTTTAGCGTATGTTTTCACAAAGGTAAATCAACAATAGCTATTTTTTATTTTAATTTAAACTGCTAAAAGAATCCCCGAAACACACATTAAAGACTACGAGACGTTTACAATGCACTCATTTGTAATAGTTTCTGTAGCAGATACTCAATTTTTATTTTATAAACAATTACAAAAAATTAGACTGTTTTAGAACATTTGGAAATCAGAAATACAAAAATGAGTTGTGGATACATTTTCCAGTGTTTCACACGAAATCTATTTTGCTAACATTTCTTTCATTTGGAAATTGATTTTTATTTCTTATTCGCCAAATAGCAAATTTTACTCAAAAAGAAGCGAGAAAAGCAATATTTTCTAAAATGTTTAATGCATGAAAAGCAAACAGGGTAATCTCTCAGAGAGTGACGCCTGGAAAACACGTTTTTCGTGGATGTTACATTTTTGTCAGATCCGTACATGGTAAGAATCAGAATATAATTAAATTTTTATCAGTGCATTTGTTACATTGTGTTTACTTTGTGTTTTGGGCCAAATTTCTTTGTATATTTACAAATTTGTCGATAATTATGCAAAGAGAAACATAAACGCATTTTTAAAGTAAGCCAAGAGGATGTGAAGAAATCTTGCACTAAGATTAGAAGAATTTCCCGTGAACAGAAAAATCTCTCAAGGCATTCAGGGAAAAACACCCGCAGACAGCAACATTTATGCCACAAATAAAACTTTGTTAGGCGTTCGCATGAAACAATTTGCTTTTGAAAAAAAAAAGTTCAAGCTGCTAAATAATATAAGTTTTCATTGTTCAAATTTAAACGATGGTACTTTCTTAAATCTTCAGACATAAAATAGCTCAAAACGAACCGAAATCCTCTGATCTATCGATTTAAAAGTCAGTTTCTCGTAAAGAGTTGAACCAACTCGGATGAATGAAATTTTTTTAAGTAATTTAAACCAAGCTGGGTAGGTTATTTAAGCCGGCTTAAATAACCTACATGCTCTCTTAAAAAGTCTGCCACAAAATAGCTCAAGTTGAGCTGAAATCTACTCATCTCAATGTTGAAAGGCAGCTTCTCAAAAAAGAGTTGAAATAACTCGAGTTTTAACCAATTTCAATGAAGTTGAGCTATTTAAATAACCAATTTATATCAAGAAGATTTAATCGTTTGAAAAACAACTCTTTTATGATCGAAAAAATTACAGCTCTTTCATGAGAAGCCAAATCAGCTCTTTCGTTTTAAGAGTGTGGTAGGCTGGGTTTAAATGAGGATGAGTAAAACGTTTGAAAATCTGCTCATTCACGATCCAACTAATTACAACTCGTTCCCGAGAAACTAAATCCACTCTTTCGTTTTAAGAGTGCAGTTAACTGTTATTTTAAAAACACAAATTGAAAATAAATTCTTTTTTTTTATTATTTCACTTTAAAGATACATCTGCGGAGAAATCTAGTGTATGATTTACCCCTTAAGAAAAGCGTTATTATAAATAATAGAAAAGAAAAATTGTAATTTGAGAACATTGCGCAATCGATTTATAATTTTTGAAAGATTAAGTGACATGAAATTTTTGTAAAATGACAAGGATTTTGGAAATAAAAGCAATATATATAATGAAAACTCCATTATATTATAAATTGCTTTAGTTTGTGATCAGAAATATATATAAGATATTCATAAGTTTAACAACAAGCTATATAACTATTTTAATATTATGCACGACATCAAAGTCTATACGCGATTTAACACTAGAACCGCGAAGCGGGTCAATTTGACCCGAATCAATTTTTATTTTCTCGCCACGCGAAAAGTGTTCATCGAAAAAAAATTTCTATTACTGACTTTTAATATTTTAGGGTAAACAACAACTTTTCGTGTTTAATAGCGAATAACATGAATATTTTAGAAGTTATAACTACATATACCTAGAACCGCGAAACGGGTCAATTTGACCCGTAATAAGATTTTATACATAAATGACAAAATAGAGATGTAATTTTCGGAAGCAATCAGAAAATATATATGCCACTCTCCTAATTCCTGTGATAGGTAGAATTGGAAAGGGGTAAAGTGAAAATTTTCAATGATGATCCTATATTATTGATGGGGAGAATGGATGATTGCAGTGAAAAATTACTATAAATATTTAGAATTGAGGTTGCTTTTTTCTGCATTTATTGAAAGCATAGATAAGATTTCCGATGTCTTAATATTACTGTCAAAGAAGCTTTGGTATGTTAGCAACTATTATCTGAAGCTGATTGAGAATGGAAATAACTGAGGTTAAATGTCAGCCTCTAAATGAAGACAATTAAATTCTAATGATGATAACTGAAAATGCTAACGACTCTATCTATATTCTTTACATTGTGGAATTTTTTCATTAGAATATAGATGATAATTTATCAGTATTGTACAAAAGTTTGTGATATTTATCAGATTAAAATCGGATAAAAAGAATTAAAAATTTGAACAAAAGAGACAAATTTTGAAATTTATAGACATAAAAATCTGAAAAATAGATAAGAAATACCTTTCGCATTCTCTCCTGTAAATTAAAAAAAATGACAAGGAAACTGTAAAACTAATTATATAAAAGAGCCTAACATATGTGTTCATCAGCACTTATGTCTTTCAAAATCTGTGAGTAAGTCTACTCAGTATGTGTCTACCAAAACCAGATAAATTCAATATCGGATAATTTCTAGTTGCTTGCAGATATTAATAAAAAACTGGCCTTTTAGAAACTGTAAAATGCCAAAGACGAGAAATGCAAGTATCTGTAAAAACGTCAAAATCGGAATTGCATGTGGCTATTCCTCTAGCACTTTTAGTCATAAGCCTAACTGTTTACCAAAGAGAAATGATTAAAAATGTTTTGTCGCTTAGCAGTCTATATCTATTTGTTGAAATTTTAGATAATTCTAAAAAATACTGAATACACATGTTTACTGCAACGCAACTAATTCCAGTGTATCTGTGTGATTTCCAAGATGACAGGCAACATGCATATATCAAGCCTGCTTTTTATAGGAGTCTGGAGAATGCAATTTATAATATTTTGAATTTTGCTACTACCACTGCTTGGGTTTTATGCAAATCTGTAACCGGAAATACATGTACCATGCGTCCATTTGTATACATCTATTATCTATTAGTATCTGTCAATTTATTAAAAAATTAATTGAAGACATACAAGAACAATTTTTTTTTCACTTCAGCCAAAAAAAAAAAAAAAAAAAGGTTTGTGCGCAAAATTTAAAATTAAAAACAATAGAAAACCATAAACGAAGCATAAATGAGTATCAGGATAAAAAAAAACAATACTATAGGTAATTGTTTAAAATACATTACTGTGCATTAAAATATAATGCACCCACACGTTTCTGATAAATGTGCAAAATCTTTAATCATGATTTTCAATCAATGCATACAATGAATTGGATTAGATAAATAAGTAAAACTAATAAGCAACTTGTAATTTATATATATTTTTTAAATTATTTTTAGATTTTATATCTAAACTTATTTCAATGATATAATTTATCTTTTACAATGTCCAAGTTTATTTAATTTTAAATTATATGTTCAATATATTTTCATCATATTTAATGAAGTGTAATTTTGAATGATAGCATTTTTTGAAATGTAGGCAATTCTGCTGACTTTATATGTAAAATATAATGCAAATACAAAAAAATATCGATTAATTTAATAAAATATAATATTTTAACTAACTATATTAAATATTTGGCATATTTATATACCCTATTCCATCTCGGGTCAAATTGACCCGCTCCGCGGTTCTAGGTATACCGAAAGTCCCGCGGTTCTAGTGGTAAAAATTGTATTTTGCCTCATTTATTTCCAGCCCTTGCTTTTACAATAAGGTTTAATGTAAGTTCTCTTACAAGAATTCTATCGTCTGATAGCATTCAACGAATGACAATTTCAGGATCTGCTCTTCTTTGAATGATTGGATAAACATTTTCAAAATATGATTGAGGTAATATACGTAAAATAGTAAATTTTTATATTGTCACAACTGTGTACATAAGTTACCAAATTCCATCCTATCCGGAAGTGGAAAAAATCCGATTGCAAAATTGTACGCATACACTGTATATATATATATATATATATATATCTGTAAAATTACAAAATCTTTCCAAGAAACATGAATTCCTAAAATTCTTGTGTAACTTCAAGAACAAAAATTCATATAACAGATGCAGGTTTGCAGTACAAATAAAAAAAAATCTGTAAGATTATTAAGAATTTTATTGAAAACTGAAATGCTTAGAACTTGTATTGTAACTGCAAACCGAATTACAGATAAAAATGTAGTAAGATTACTTCAATAAAAAAAAATCTGTAAATCTGTAGATTTCTGTAGTTTTAGAAAACATAACTTTGTAGATTTACAACTTTTTCTGTATTGTGTACATATAAAAATTTAGTGAGCATATATATTTCTGTAAATTTACATCGGTAGAGCTACAGAATTATTTTAACAGTGTAAAGAAATAAATTAAGTTAAATAAATTTGCCGAAAAAGGAAGTAATTAACAAGTAAATCTCGATTAATAATAGCAATGAAATATTTTATATTTTATTTAGGTATGTAAAATTACAACTGGAAATGAAATGTGAATATATTTTCTAAATTTTTGTGACTTAATTACGTTTCTTATAACATTTTCGTTTATTAGGATGAGCGAAGCGAATCCTCTACTAGGCCACTCAAATTACACTTTGTCGTACACTTTACAAAAAAACTATTCAATATTTTATCTTCAAATTAAACACAAAAATAAATTATGATCTGTAGATTTGCAGAATATATATTTTTTTTTACAATAAAACGTTAAAAAATTTATTATTTTAATTAATTTATTTTACATGCATTTCCAATACGGACGCATTTTAGCAAATAAATAAAAAAATGAAACGCGTATATTTTCAGAAAAAAATATAAATCATGGAGTAAGTAACAATAGAAAGAATCATGATTAATTTAATAAATAAAATATGTTTTCATTATTCAGCAAAATCGTTTGCACAGATGACACTTAAACATTTTTAAAAAATTTTATTGTAATTTTTTTTTGTAAAGTTGCAACAAAAGAATTTTATACAAATATAATTAATTGTCAAATTTGTTATATAAATGAAAAATGAAAAGAATTGAAGCGTGAAGTTGTTGCCTCGATTCAAGCTCTTTATAAATGTACTAAAGCAAAATTGGCCGATTCAGAAACGACAAATTGACTTTAACCATTTCTTACTTTATCATTTGGATCTAAAGTAATGTTACGTTCTTATTTGTGGACCGAAAAAGATTTAATGAACGGGACTTTAGACTTTTTTGCACGTAATAAAGAAACTCACAAAACCACCAGACCAGATATCGCGAATAATCATGGATAAATTTGAATACTACAATAATTTAACTTATAAGAATTGGTGCGTTCCAATTCCCCCAATAATCAAATTCTAGAAAAATGGAAGCATAAATTGCTCAAGGAAAGAATTTCTTCTGCAGTTAGCTCTTGCTGTTACAATTCATAAATTCCAAGGTTTAACATTAGATGAAGCAGCTATAGATATTGAGGATATATAGACACCAGTTGGCTTAAAAATGTACGTAACGTTGTCGAGAGTGAAAATCCTTCAAAATTAAGTATTCAATAGGAAATTTTCCTTACGAAAAATTCTACAATATCAAAAATTCTGATACGCTAACATGTATAAAAACGAAGAAATTAGAAAAAAAAGTTTTACAGTTAAAAATTCATAGTATCAACGAGGGCAGAATTCAAATGTTTTTCCAGAAAATTTGATTTTGACGAAGTAACTTTCTTCAAGCTCTCTTCAAATATATTATTCTAAAATAGCTATCAAAGATCATTTGATGTTAATTACAAAGATTGGAAACATGCATATTTCAAACAACTTTAAAAAACATAAGTGGTTACTGGAAATTGTAAAAACATCTTTAAAAGAGCTTGTAGTTGAAATTTTAAAAATATTTTGTAAAAGTTTGCTTCAAAAATATTTTATTATGACAGTCTTACATCATAGATAAAAAATTAAAATGCGCCAAAACATAAAATAACGTTTTTGTTTAATAAAGATGCAAAAATAATATTAAAAAATATTTTTACTTTTAAATATCTGTTTTATAAAATAATGCTTCGCGAATCCAAACAAAGCATGGCTTTTGCTAGTTTATATAGTATTTAATAATTTCATCAGATTGGATAAGAGATCTGTAGTAGTTTAAATAAGCTTACCCTAAAATAATTTTATCATCGATGTAAACATTTTTAGTCTTCCAGAAAAAATGGATATTAAACACTCATTCATCAATGTCAAGTTAATTCCATTTCATGAGGTTTCATATTTTAGCCGAGAAGTCAATGCCTAAACATTATCAGCAAGGACTCGAATAAAAGGATCAGTAATCGATATTTCCTCTTAGTATTCTTATTACAAAATACTGAATAGATTTCAATGCAAGTGACATCATTTAGAAGCTAAGAATTTAAGAAAAATCTTAAATAAAATTCTACAGTGACTCTAAGTAAGAATGAGAATTTTAGTCGGCATTTAAGCGTAAAAATACATTTCTATCTAAATTTTGATCATTCCATACATTTAATTTTTAAATTAAACTTTTGTAACGCAAATTATGTATATTGGAATTTCGAACTGTTGAATATAGGGTTCATGTAATAAACGCCGGATGGGTAAATATCGCAAATGCGCAAATAAATAAATAAATAAATGCAGTTTTGTATATTTTAATGTACTCTTGCTATAGTATATACTAATGGTAGAGTGATGTATATCTTCTAAAATATCAATATTTCATGCCAAACGTATACCAGAATAGTTTCAAGGTCGTGATAAGATAATCAAACTCGAACTATAGAAAGGGCACAGAAAGATCTCACATTTTCAAAGAGGATCCATTTCTTAAGGAACCCAATTTATTTTATGTGTTTTTACAGTATGAGGCATTGCAAAGTTAAACAAATATCTAAAGAAACAGCTGCGACAGTATCTCGATATTATGCGTCTGTTTCTGAATAAGGGTCTTTGATGCATTATCGGCTAGGCTATACACGGTTAAAAATCTTGTCCTAGTTTCAACCAAATTTTGGTGCTAAATAGCTGTCACAATAAGATGATGAAATCTTGTACCAACATTTGGAGCTCGTATTGAGTCATAGTTTCAATATTTGGAACAAGATTGAAGTATGAAGCTGTTAATGTTGATACGAAATTTCACCATAATATAGTGGTAGTTACTGAACACCAAATAGTCCGGGAGCCGACCGTCGATTTTCCTATGTATCGAGTACAAGGACCGGACATACATGAAAATGTAGGTCTCAATGAGCACATTAAGAATATCACTGGCTTCCAGGTCCTATCCTGCCGGAACCCAAGGCAACCGCACTTTTATGACGTAAATTTTGAGTGTTTACCTATGTATCGAGTACAAGGACCGGACATACATCAAAACGTAGGTCTCAATGTGCACATTAAGAATATAACTGACTGCCACATACATCAAAATGTAGATTTCAATGTGCACATTAAGAATATTACTGGCTGCCAGGTCCTATCCTGCCGGAACCCGGAGGCAGCCGCACATTTATGACGTCAATTTTAATATCGCAAATATTCAAAATTGCAAATACTCAAAATTGACGTCATAAAAGTGTGGCTTCCTCCGGATTCCGGTAGGATAGGACCTGGCAGCCGCTGATATTCTTAATGTGCACATTGAAACCTAAATTTTGATGTATGTGGCAGCCAGTGATATTCTTAATGTGCACATTGATACCTACATTTTGATGTATGTCTGGTCCTTGTACTCGATACATAGGTAAACACTCAAAAATGACGTCATAAATGTGCGGCTGTCACTAGGTTCCGGCAGAATAGGACCTGGCTGCCAGTGATATTCTTAATGTGCACATTGAGACCTACATTTTGATGTATGTCCGGTCCTTGTACTCGATACATAGGCAAATACTCAAAATTGAAGTCATAAAAGTGCGGATGCCACCGGGTTCCGGCAGGATAGGACCTGGCAGCCAGTGATATTCTTAATGTGCACATTGAGACCTATATTTTGATGTATGTGGGAGGCAGTGATATTCTTAAAGTGCACATTGAAACCTACATTTTGATGTATGTCCGGTCCTTTTACTCGATACATAGGCATACACTCAAAATTGACGTCATAAAAGTGCGGCTGCCTTGGATTCCGGCAGAATAGGACCTGGCAGCCAGTGATATTCTTAATGTGCACAATGAGACCTACATTTTGATGTATGTCTGGTCCTTGTACTCTATATATAGGAAAATCGACGGTCGGCTCCCGGACTAAAAAATTGGTTCAAACTTGGACAAGATTTTTAACAGTGCATCCGTAAAAAATAATGCCACTAAAAATGTCATTGACAAGTTAACCCGACAACAAGATATTTATTGAAATAAGTCACGAGTAATCATAGACAAAGGACTGGCTTTCACGTGTGCCGATTTTGAGAAACATTGTAAGAAAGCTAATATAAAGCATATTCCAATAATAACCGTGGTTCCTAGACGAAATGACCAAATAGAGAGAAAGCAACACGACTTTTCGAAACTTATTGTAGAAGACTCCAATAAATGGTACAAAAATATTACTATCACACAACCATATCATAAATAGTACATCATCGAGAAATATGAAATCTACACCTTTTAAGCTACTAAGAGGATCAAAATTGCGGCAGAAAATTGACCTGTAAATTAAAGCACTGTTAAACAATGTGAATTTAAAATCATTCATATCGGTAAGAAATCCGCACCCCGAAATTGCCCCAAAATATTAAAAATACAAGAGGAAAACTTGTAAACGTACAACAAAAGACGAAAAAAGATCAACGCTTATAACGCTCATTTGGTAGTCATTGTAGAAACACAGTTTGGGACAGGTACAAAAACTCAAACGTAAGTCTCATGGTCCCAACAAGATTACCGCTGTAAAAATAAACGGTCGCTACTATATAAGAAAATTTTCATGCCATAAGGGTCCAAATATGACCTCTAGTGCTGCAGATAACATGAAACCGTGGGCTTCTCTTGTCTAAAACGAAGTAAATGTGCTTTTACGTGATTTTGTGTATGTATTTATTTATTTATTAACTCTATTTTATTCATTATTTTTCAGAATTATTATCAAAAACTGCGAGAAGAAATGTGTCCAAGTGAAGAAAAAAATGCTTTTATTATCTATAAAACTCTAAGAATTATATTAAGGTATTCTAATAAATTTTCATTATGAAAAGAAAATTGCATTTTAGAATATTTTGTAGTATGTTGTTTTATATATGCATACATATATATCTTATAAGTTCTACAAAAGTAGTCCAGTACTCATCTGGTACATAAAGTAGATAATGACCGAGAGGACCCAGCCCTGCCAAGTCTGCCAAATTTGTGATGACAGAGATTGAACTATACATGGCAAACTAGGCACATTTTTAGTGAGGTTTCTGAAGCGAGACCTCAACAACCTAAGAATACAATTTTAATAAACTATGCAGTTTTTTTCTGTGAGAACAAGAGCAAATGCAATCGGCACTTAGCTGTAGTCAGACAGACTAAGAGGTGCTGCAACATCTCCATGAGCCGTGTTCAGATAATGTGTAATAGACAGACGGCCTATTTTAATGTAGTCACCTTTAACATAATGTAAATCATCATACTGTAAGTATTTTCATCCATGTGTAACCAAGTACATAATAAAATATCATTAACAAGATAACGAGTATGACGAGTATCATATCTCGATATCACGAGTATAGAGTATTCGCTATCAAGATAAATAGATGCCTTAATGCCATTAAATACATTTGAGACTCGTCATTTCAAATCAAACCATGAATGTCTTTCCCCACTTGTATATCATTGAAAATCCTTAATTAGTGTGTCTTAATCAAGCTTGAATCATATAGTGCACTTTTGAATTATTTAAAGGAATACGTAAAGAAGGATTTGTATAATTTAATCTAAAAAGTTTCTTTTGTTTGAAGAGGTAATTACAGTTCCATTTTTTTTTTGTTAAAATCAAGCAATATCGAACTGCTCTTTGTCATATCCCCCCTTAAGGGTTGCAATTATTTTCCTGCGAAACATTTTGTATCTGAACGCAAAGATCTCTTTAGAAATTAGCAGACATAAACAGATACACAATTACATGTCTTTTTTAAACAATTATATATACGAATGTATACGTATGTGTATGTGAGCTTGTAAGCACATGTGTGCATGTATGCATGTAAGTATTCGGATATTTGGATATATTATATTAGTGCCATTTAAGGATTTCTAAATTAAATAATACAAAATAAACGCTTTATAGAATAAGATATCATACAGCTCTAAATTACCAAGCCAAAAACTTATTTTACTCTTTTATACAGTCTTCTAGCTATAATAAATCATTTTCCAGTTAATTGAATCGAACAAATTTACAAAAGACAACAATAAAAATCATTATTCCCACTTCATAAATCTTAAATTCTTGAGTGTCACATTCATATTTTTACGATTCAATAAAATATCGTTCCTTTGGAATTCCAAGCATACCGTTTTCAAAATAGACATTCAGACGACAAGTGTTTAATTAAGCTGCATGAAAATATGTAACATAGAAAGTGCTAGCTGAATATTCAAGAGATACATTTTGGCAAATTCTGTTATTGGTGAACTGTATATTTAGCGATAAAAACTGCATTTTTGATAGAATTCAATTTTTCCTTTTTCTTAAGTTTCATTTGCATTGATCGATTTTAAAGTTTTCCTGTAGTAAAATTTGATGAATAAATCCAAATGACTTAAAATGGAAATATTTATTTTTTAAATCATTAATTTAAAGGGACCTTCAAAATACTTTTTTTAATTAGACTTTAAATATTTTTGCAGATCATGCTATATTAATTATAGTATATATTTAATACACATGAAATAAAAAAATAGATGAATAAGGAATTTATCTCAATATTTTAAGCATTATGAATAACTTTTCAAAATGTTCCATGCGTATTTCTTATCATTTAAAATCTTCAATATTTTTATTCAAGATTGGCTTACATGTACTAATAAAACTGCTCATTGATTTTTAGAAACTCAATGTAACTGGTAAGTTAAAGGGTAGTTCATTGCAGAAATATAATTCAAAAATGCAAAATTGCATAAATGCTGAAAATTTCATAAAATTATGAAAAAAATATTTCGTTCAGCTTTATATTAAAATATACAAAATTTAATGCACAATTTGTTTTGTACATAAACCAAACCAACGTAAAAAATATTCGTTATTTTAATTCATACGAAATATTCTGGAAAATTAATTATTTTGCTATATTTTTTTGTTTAATTTCTTATGTGATAAACAGATGCTAAAATTCATACAGTGCACTGTAAAAAAAAAGGGTCGATCTACTAAAAAAACTTTAGTGATCCTTGTAATTACTAAAAAAATTTTAGTAATCTTAGTCGGTTACAAGAAAATCTGTAAGAATTACTAGAAAAAAGTTAGCAACGAAGAGAGTTAATAGTTTTATATTTTTAATAACTATTACTAAAACTCACTTGGTGTGGCCTAGATAGCATAGTGGTTATGGTAACGGACTCCGGGTTTGATACTGGCCAGCGCCAAATACGCCCCGGTTGTATGTAGTGTAAGTACTCGTTAGTAAAGGGATTATGAAAATCCTGTCGGAGCAGTTAGCAATGTTTGTTGCTGCCATCTATTGCAGTTTTGCCGAAAATCTTCCGCTTCAGAAGTCCTGAGGTCATTAATAACACACTTTCAGATGCACTGAAATACATTCTAACCCAATCAGATTTAATTTTTAATTTTTATATTGAATGTGTGACCTGCTTTATACCTTTGAATGTCATTCAAGAGCGAGAAAGTGTGGATTAAGCAATGTCTTTTCTTTGTTAGATAAGACTTGCACATAAAACCTCTTGCAATTAAAAAAACATGTGCGTTTAGAAACATTGCATTTTGATACGTTCATTTTTTATAGGATCAAACGCGCATTCGAAGTACTTTTAATGGCAAACTAACGTAAGAGCTACTTCTATATATTGATGAAAGGATATTAAATGTAATAACGTTAATTTTGTATATTAATTTATCTTTTAATTTATTAAAACAAATCGCTGGCGTATTTTCTTAAGAAAACACGTGATTTTTCACAAACTGCAACAGAATCTGAAAATAAATATGAAAAGTATTATTTTTCTCTGAATGTTCTAGTACTGGTTCATTTACAATATAGAGTTATCGATTTATGACATAATATCTCGAAAAAAAAATATATATAATGGGAGACAAGATGAGGGGGGGTGTATATATCCAAAGCGTAAAGTAACGTAACTGAAAGGAGAACTTCTGCTAACGGGTTAAAATTGCGCGTAATATTACTTATTTAATTATTTGTGCTATTAAAATTAAATCTCTCAGCGTGCGGCGAAAGATGCATATAAATTTACTTTAAAATATTTAGTATTTGAATAATATGATGATGATATAACAAATTATGTAACTTTTCAAGTACTAGATTGCATGAAAGTAAAGAAAACATGATAATAATTAAATTGAACTATCACAGATTCTCTTAATACCGTACAATGTTTGAGCTGATTTTATTTTTTTATTATTTTATTTTCGTTTTAAATTAATGTTTGCAATCTATTTTTTTTTCATATTATTTTCTTTGCCAGAATGCAAAATTATAGTGCATTCCAGAAAATAGTTGTATTTACCATGTAAAACATAACGGAAGCTTTTTTAAATCGTTTCTGTAAAAATAAAGATTGCACATGTAGTGTGCGGCAGGTATTTAAAAAGAAATCAACGAGTGCTTTCAAACAGAAAAGTTTAGTAGATATAAATCTCTACAAGCTCAAACAGGTTGCAGTTAATATTTAGATGAGTATAAAAAACATTTGACATTGCATACACAGCAGCATGCAACGTTGTATAGATGACTATAAGAGTTTACGTTAATGACAGCATATGCGTACTAGGCCATTCAATTAATATTCGGGTAGTTGGCGGTAAATAAGATGGGGATGACATCTTATGAAGCTATACTTTATCGATTTGTATGGACTGTATGAGATAGTGCAGGTTCTTATTTTAAGCGTATGACAAACAGCGTGTTACAGAAGTAATCTAATGCATTAACATCTATTTATAAGCAATGGCATTGACTCTGGTACTTTAAAGGTAGAAATATGGATGCATCTGATCGTCTCTGCTTCGACGGATCCCTCCCCCCCCCCCTACACATACAGAATTATAATTGAGGCTGCACACGTTTGTCAGAACCTCATCGGAGGCATTAAACTAGCTGAATTCTTTTTCGGTTCACTTTCTTTAAATATATAATGTTTTTTTCCTCATTTGAGAGAAACAAGAGCATTCGTGGCCTCTGGCCCATCTTCACCATTCGCTTGTATTTCAGAATTTTATTTTTCAAATTTAAAAATTTCTTTTAAAAAATTAGACAGGTGTTAAAATAAATGTCTGAGATACATGAAAAAATTGGTTGTGCACTTTGCCCTATAATATAATATGAAAATGCTATTTAAAGTTGGCTTGTAAGGCAAATCGTCAAGTCTGTTACCATACAAAATTACTGAAAATACTCAGCTTTAAATTTATTAAATTTCCTAAATTCAACTTACTTTAAAGTATAGTATGTTCCTAAATTTCAAAACATGATATTTATCAATAATACTTAAGTTAAATTAAAATGAGAGACCGTTTTAGCAGCAAGATTTTAATCACACAGAAATTACACAAGAGCTTTTTCTAATAATTACAGTATATATTCATGTAAATTATTAAATTTTAAAGAAATTGTATATTTTGTATCTTAATTGAATAAAAAATAAAAGTGGAATTGTGAAATATGATAATCAATAAAAAACCGTGCGTTAACGACTTGACATTTGGTAACGGACTTGTTGAAAATGGCTGACCTATTTATTTTTCAACTCGTAAAGGAGGCGCTTGTCAGGCAGTTATTACTCATTTTTTCTGCAAGACTGTATTCTGAGCATCCCATATGACTTCTGACGAAATTCCTCATGAATCAAGCATCAAACCATTGACTTGCTAACCTGGAACTTCATAGAGAGTGCCCTCACCTCTTTCATAGGATTTTCAAGGACTTGACCGACGATTTCCGGTGATTTCATGATTTTATATTGCTGACAATGTTGTTTTCTGAGAACGGCGTTTTCCTTTGTAAATACACTATAATGAATATTTGATTTTTAGTTTATTACTTTTGTCAGTATTGAACCCATCTAAAATATTCTAATTATTAAACGAAGCTTTAACCCTTTATCTTCCGCAGTATGAATTCGTGACAGTTTTACATTCTAAAGCTGTGAGGGAGTGTACTTTGTGATAAAGGTACTCTAGCATTATAGTGAGATCGTGACGTCAATGTTTTAACATGTGTGGCGCGGTGTAACATCTATCCTTTATTAAACTTTAACTTTCCAGAGTGTATGTGTTGCCCTCGAGTCTACAGTTAGCTGCGTTTAGGAGTGTTATGCAAATTTATAGGTCCGACTTCAGTTTGCAATGTATAAAAGCTTTGATTTGGAGTGGTGTGTGTGGTGGTGAAGAGATAGCAGTGGTGGTGAAGCGGCAGTAGCCCGCAAGGTGAAATAGATGAGTAGTGGTGAGGCGGCGGTTGCCTGCCAAGTGAAGTAGATTGTGTTATAAAACGAAGCCAGGTGTTCTATAGCTAGATAGATTGAGTTCTGAAGTGAGATAGCTAGTTTTGTGAGCCGAGTTAGCTTGTGGTGAGCTGAGCTATCCAAAAGGAAAGCCTGCGGGTAAGAAGTTATTTAATACGTTGGATATTTTTGGAGAAAAATGAGTGTTTGCAGCCATGGGCTGTTTTATTATAGATTTAAACTAGCTTTTAGCCGCAATCTGAACGTAGAACCGGAGAGATTACCCCGAATTGAGCTTTAGCCGTGGACGTGAGTATAGCTTGCAATTTAATCTCTTAGTATTGTGCTGAGTGATTGAAATCTCGAACGAAGCTCCACTCTCCCATGTTCCAGAGGTTTAAATAAACTGTTTGATTTTAACTTATACTTAAGATTATGTATTCATTCAATCAGCTTACCGCCAGACACGTCACAAAGCATTTTACGCAAATTGTTTAAACTAAATTAAAAGATTTACATAATCATTTAATATATATTTGAAGAATTTTAGAAGTATTGAAGGATTTAGAAGGATTAATTAAACTTGAATTTAGACAGATTTGTGCAATTTTATAACCCCACTCAAACTTAATTTTTTAAATTATTTTCTTAATATTTTGTAGAATTATAAAATGTACAAATATGATGGTCTTACAATATAAATATAGAAATATTTCCGCATTGATAAATTCCCATTCCCCTCCCTCAGTGCCAAGAAAGCTGAAAAGATGCAAAGGCAAAAGAAATCATCCTTTTAAAAATAATTTTGTTTTGTGTAAGCAATAATGCTTTTGGAAAAAGATAAAGTGATGTATCTGCAATCCATTCTAAACAGTATTACAACTAACCGACGTATTAAAAGAATTTTTTAATAAGTTATTTTGATGATACTTATAAGTACGGTCGGTAGATAAAAGGGTTAAATATTTAAGAGTGAATTAATGAATGTTTAAATTTAAATTTATTTTGACAGAAAGTTCTTCAAATTTTTGGGATTATTTCTTGGGAACTTTGAATTTAAGTATCATTTTCTGACGTTTAGTATGCAGGAGTGAATATAGCTTAATATTTTCCGGAGATCATTCATGAAACTGAATTTTATTAAAATGCATACATTTTTCGTAAGAAGATTTTTTTTTTTTAATTTCTAAGGCTTTATGTAAATAGATTTATTCAATATTTGATATTCAGCAACGTGTTCCATAATTTTTAATATGATTAATTAGCTCAATTAATCCTTGTATTAAATTATATTTAAAAATTTATTTAACAAATTAATCCTTAATTACGAGAAACTAGTGCTAATTTATATAAATGAATTTGAATGAGATCAGTATACTAACCGGCATTCTTATAATTAATTTTAATGAAAGTTGAATATTCTATTTTATATATTTTAATCATCTGGACGAAAAATGGACTTTTTTGTTACAACTCACTTAATTGAATAAGTTTCAGTACAGTTGTGTATCATTTTGAGAAACGCTACTTGCGGAATTTTAATGAATTTTGTTTATAAAAGATTTAAGGAGAAATATGTCATTAAATACTTCTTTTGGTGTCCCATATTAATATGATGTATTGGTCTTCAGTCTGTGTCATAAATAAGTCAAATTGAAGTTCTTCAACAGGCATAAAATATGAGCACTTACTATATGCAAACATTAAGAATTTCTCTATAGATTTACAATAAACATATTTAAAAGTCTGGTAAAATTGTAATATGTGTTGTGTTTACGCCAATTATAAGAAAAAAAATAAAGTCAATTACATGTATATAATCAATAATTTCCTAAAACCATCTTTCTGGAGTGAAAAAAAAAGTAATTAAACAAGAAAAAAGTAGAGTAGCCATTCTTTTTTGTTTGAAAAAAGAAAAAAAACACATAAAATTTATTTTTTATCAGAATTTTATAGCTGAAAATAATAACAAGTCGATATCCGCCATCTGTATGAGAAATGAGCGCATATCTTCACTGTTAAAAACTTGATCCATTTGCTGCAGCATTACTCCATTCTTTTTATAGAAAACGGTTACTTTACTGTGTTATGGAGCATTCTCATTGGTCATAAAAGAGATTTCTATAAAAGCTGTGTAGTGACGCTTGTGCAGATGGGTCAAAGTTTTAGCTGTGTTGGTTATTTGCATTGTACTAGCATTCAGTGCTGGTCAAAAATAAGCGGAATGATATTAATTAATTTATCGCATGTTTTTTGCCTTACGGCACGAAAAGATATGGTTGACCATATGGGATTTTAACACTTAGCCACTGAGGTTTTTTTTAATTATTGTACTTTAAACTTTTGAGGCATCATAGGAATTATTCACAGCTACGAACCCTTTTCTGTAGAAGTTGTTTTTGATTAAAACTTTACAGCCCGACTTCAGATCCAATTATATATATATATATATATATATTAAAACTGTGTGCCTTTTACCGAGCCCGAAAAAAAAAATATATAAATTTCAGAATGTACCTTATTCGAAACATTAGTCGCTCCCGGTAATCATTTTCTGGTGGCCGTTGGTCAGTTGTATGCTTTTCTATATGTTTACCACATTAATGATACAAATGTAACTTCTATTTCAAAAAATCAAGTAATCTTATTACTATTTCTTCTGAGTTTTCCAATCCAATTTTAATGAAATAATACTGAATTTTTACTGAATTTTTAATTTTATGCTTCCAGATTGGGACACTAGCTTGTAAAAGCCTGCGAAGCTTCTGTATGGATCACGCTAAAGATACATTTTTTCTTGATTGCAATTTAATGATTTATGAAATAAAATTATGCGAAACACAGCACTTTTATAAGCGCCTTTATTTACCGGCTTTTTTTTCTCCGACTCCAGTTACTTTAGTCAAATATTACAACACTCCTGAACTATATAATCCATTTCAAATTGAGATTTATTTTCTCAACAATGTCTTAATTTTAATCCTGATTTCCTACGAGCGAATAAATATACGCTAAAAAAGAGGGTTTTGACAATCTGTGAGTAAGACAACACAAATTCTATAGATATAGATCGGAAAACGTTTTCACACAAAAACGCGAAACCAACGTCATATAACTTCCCAGATATGTTTGTCAGAAACCTTACATTAACAAAACGCAATCATAAATCTTCCACTATAGCAATCAAGCTAACAAAGGATATTGGCCACTTTTATATTTGCAATACACAAATGCTGTCCCAAATGAATATTATCTTTTTCTAAAAAATGTTTGTTTTGCAATGAATAATTATTTGCACAGACGAGGCTTTGTGTGTAACTTGGAGAAACGTTTACTTTTGTATTTTTAAATGTTTTTTAGTGTTTTAATTTTCAGTGCATAAATTTTATTTATTTTTTAAAAATATATTCAAACCTGTCTTATATTATATTATTCATTCTTTTAACACTTTTATATACTTCGTGTATTTCTTCTTCTGAGGATTTCGTGGATTTTTTACATATCCAATCCAAACTGATAATATTTATATAAGAATGAAATGATTTTGCTTAATGACTTTGATAGAAATTGTGCCAGGCCGAAAAACTTAGGCCGGATACTTTCTCTGTGAATGCAGATAGTGGGAATTACTAACCATCTTGGTGTTATTATTTTCATTAAAAAACAAATGATCAGTTAACATTTGCATTTCATATCTTCTTTTTATCAAGTTTACACCCTATTAACCAAATTATAACATATACAAATACATTTTTCTAAGGAACTGGATTGTTTTGTTTGTTTAATATACGCTGGTTGTTTTCGCATTTTTAAACAACCTGTTCATTGTGCTTATAAAAACATTAAATTTTGGAACTTTTTTTACAACCACGTATTTGTCCTTCATATCATCCAGAAACCTTCCTTCATATTCTAGAATTTTTTCAAATCTTTTTATTACTTTTTTCTTTTTATTTGTATTTTTCATTATTTTTTTTAATTTACAGGTTTCACTTTGGTGGGTGAACCCTACTTCTAGTTTTTTATTTATTTATTTATTTTAATCAAGACGTTGAATATAATTAATTATACGATAAGTTCATTGTCATAATTTCTCAATTTTGCATCCATTTTTTAAAATGAATTTTGAAAATCTGTTGTTATTAAAAATTGTAAATTAAATAAGTGTTTTTATAATACATATTTCATAATTAATACATCAGCAATAAAAAATCATCTCTATTTTTCCATTAGACAATATTTAGAGCATTCAATATCATATATTGTCTTTTCATAAAGATTAAATTAATGTACATAAACGTTTTTATAAAACGTTAAAAAAGAATCTTCATCATTATTATCTTTTAAAGCAAGTATCCTTTATAGCAAATTAAAAAATCCTGCGACTAATATATGGCCAAATAGAAAAGTTAACAAAATTCGGGAATAATGAAAAAAGTGTTTTTTAAATGGTCATTTATTTGATTATCAAACTTTTTTTATGAGTTCAAAACATTTTGAGTTATCGCTTTATCTTTTTTTTAAAGTATTAAAAAAAAAACGATAAAACAATGTTTCTAATCCTTTTATAATATCGCCAGGTTTTACGTATAGCTTTTAATTCTACTTATTGTGTTTTGTTTTGTTTTGTTTATTTATTTATTCATTTATTTGAAAAAAAAAAGTTGAAGATAATGTAATGAATTGCAGGATAATTTCGTTGCCATATTTTGTATTTTTATTTCTGTTCTTGCTTTTTTTTCTTTTAAATGAATTTTGTAAATCAGATGCTATTAAATACAGTAAAAAAAACACTTTATGAATACATAATTGATAATAAATCAAGACGTACATGCGTACTCTTTATCATAATTTTCCATCAGACCATTTTTTTTAGAATATTCATTATTAGTTACTATGTTTAAATCGCTTAAATCAATGCACAGAATTGTTTTTATAAATCTTAAAAAAAAAAAATCTTTGCAATATTTTAGAGCTAATATATTTATGGGAATATTTTTAAAAAATCTGCATGTAATATATGATAAAAAGTAAAAATAATAAAAATAAAAATAATAAAAATAAAATAAAAACCTTTTTAAATGGCCATTTATTTGACTTTTAAACTT
Source organism: Maratus speculifer (assembly GCA_964019185.1). Taxonomy (NCBI): domain Eukaryota; kingdom Metazoa; phylum Arthropoda; class Arachnida; order Araneae; family Salticidae; genus Maratus; species Maratus speculifer. The sequence continues at coordinate 177,525,641 of OZ025297.1, read as the reverse complement.
TTTTATGTGTATAAACATATTTTTCAAAGCAATCGTGTTATCACTTTATCGTATAATATTTTTCTTTTCGAATGCATTAAAAAAGGCAATAACACAAAGTCCCTCAGGCTTTTCGAATATCGCTACTTTAAAAAATAATTCTTTTAAACAAAAAATCCCTTAAATGCATTTAAATCTTCTTTAAAAACTCATTATAACGCGTTTTTAATAACAGATCTAAAGTAAAATTCTTCTTTCACTGAAATTAAAACTTTGAAGAAATAATTATTTTGGCTTTGTGATTATTTTGAATAATGGGTTTGGAGTTAGTAAAATTTTACAACAAATTAAAACAAATAATAAAAAAATAATATTCTTTATTTATTTCACTGAAATAAAATAAACCTTTAAAAATAACATATATATTTCTGAGATAGATGGTAATTTTTTTAAACTCTTATGTTTATTTCTGATCTATTTAATCCGAAATGCTACTTACTTTTTTTTTAAGTATACAAAATATTTTTAACCATTGTGTGATTATGTTAACAAGGGGTATACGTTATTCCATTGAAAAATAATTTCTTTTATTCAAATATTTCCTGTAAAATAGGCAAAAGTGTATTAAAATATATTTCGGATCAATTGAACCAGATATTGTTTTCTATTAATTCTATTAAAAATCTTATGTACAATCCTAGTAATACAAGAGATTTGATGATGCAAAGTCACCAATTTAAATGAGTTAAAAGTGTTCCAGTTCAGATAAAGCAACATCTGGTTTTGTGACACAAAACCGCCAATAAAGAGATTAGGTCCAATCAGGTATTAATAAATTTCGTCTAGTGTGACCAGTATGAGAAAATAATTCAAAAATACAAACTAAATACATATATTAACACATTGCCTACAGTATGTTTTTGAGATGTGAGGCTTTTGAAACCGTAATTACTTCTTTCTCTTTTGTAAATCATATGTAGATTAATTTTATATACAGCTTTCCATGATTATGAATCATATAAAAAATTTCAGTGTACAGATTTCACATAAAATATATTGCAAATTAAAAATTATATGGAAAACGTGATATCAAATCAATTTTAACATTGCAGAAACATTAAATTTTCATAAATTAAATTATGTATTTCTTCGAATTTAATCTCTAAAAAATAAAATGGATTCCCTAAAATTATATTCCGTTGTTTGCGCAACCTTTTTAGTTTATAACATATATATTTATGATCAATAATTAAGGAAGGAAAGACGGGATAAAAAAAAATTGGTTTACCACCCCTGAGTATATGCATGCGTTTCGATTTGTATACTTATGTAATTTCTGTATGTTTAAATATTCTACATTTCTACAGCTAATTTCAGTTCATATTAAATTCCTTCTGTCATTAGTAAAGTATCCTACTAATAAATAATATGAGTTATATAAACATCCTTGCATAAAGCATAATTGTTTTAAGCATTCATAACTTGTTTTCCATATTATCATTTGCGAATTCTGTGAAAAGAGCCTTTAAGTCATTTTTCTCCCATTCAGACATTTTAGATTCTTAAATGCCATTTTGATATTTCCATGATGCAAATAAAATGCTTGTTTTGCATTCCAGAGATACCATTGTGGTATTTAACAGACAGTCAAATTACATACACTAAATTACGTGCTACGGAAATATATGGCATATTAAGTACGTATTGAATATTTATGAGTTTCGGTTTCATATTTGACGTTATTATTGAATAGTTTAAATTGGGATTAAAGCTAAACTTTTACACAAATTCAAAGATTGAGTTATAGATATACACATTAGGGTGGAGCGTTAAAAAGTTTTTTTTTTTTTTCGAAATTCTTTTCTCCCTAGCTCAGAAAAATTGTGGAGTGGTATCAGTAATATACTCACAAAATTTCAAAACAATTAATAAATATCTTCCGGTTTCACTTTAGGGTCGAAATATGCAATTTTAGCAAAAAGTGTTGTAATTTTTCACATTTCATTAATATTTTTAATTTCCAATTTTTTCTTCGCCCTAGTGCGGAAAAACTGAAAAAATACATAAGGAACACAAGTCCAAAATATTAGAGTGATTAAAAATTTTCTTTTTTTCCACTTTGTGTTCTAATTATGGAAAATTTGTCGAAAATGATGCAAATTTTCACATTTTAGTCATTTTTCATTTTTTTCTATTCCCGCTGGCATTGAAATGTTCGAAGAACATGCAAGAAACATATGTAAAAAAAAATTAAAATAATAAATAAATATCTTCCGACTTCCCTTTTGAGGTCTAAAAATGACAAAGTAGCCAAAAAGTACGTAAATTTGCACTACTCAGGGATTTTTTTTTCTTATCAATTTTCTCTTCTCGCTGGAGCGAAAAATATGGAAAATCGTATGAGAAACATAGCAGTGGAGGTTATTTATGACACTTGCCCTATATAATCGCAGCCGGATTCTTCCATAAATGTCAAGTATTCTTCATTCACTCTTTGTTGATGGAGCGTTCCCTCAATATTCCTCTGAATTAAAGTTTGATCTTTTCGACTGTCAAAATACAATCTTTTCAAGGTATTGGTGGATATGAAACTCTAAACTTGGACTTGGCATTTCATGCGATATCTCTTTTTTTCACTTCTTGTGTTATGCTTGTCTATAATATTGGACATGTCGTCATGTTTCACAACTCCTGAGTCTTCAAGAAGTGCGCCTGTTACTAATACTGCAACTCTGTCGGGCACTTCCATAGTGTCTCAAGTTCTGGCTAGGGCAGGAAGACGAGTTGTTCATGCTATACTTATAGTATTTATGTTAGATTGCAATCACATTAAAGGTTTATCAATAAGATCGTGACACAGTTGTTCATCAACAAGACTAAAAGATTTAAATAACTCTAAGTCTTCGATCAAGCAGTAGTGATTATTTTTTTTCCTTTTATAGCATTTTCTAAAACTTTCTTATTCTTTTTCGAGCCTGCTAGTTCATTTTCTAAGTTTCCGTGTTGTGGGCCGTGTTTCCGAGTGTATCAATTGGGTCTATCGACAATTTCTTTCAAGTTCTTTGAACCTCAAGAAACTGTCTTCCAATTCTGGAATTTTTTTATCACGTGGGCATTTACATCCTTGTAGAAATGTACACTTGTAGGAAAATTTTTCAAACAGACATTTTTTTCCCTTCCAATACGAAAATTTTCAACTTTGACTTCGTCTGCTCTTTAGCGTCAAACTTCTTTATACTCCTGTATTTATCATCATATGAACCAATCATTGATACTATATTTTGCCTACCGTTCGAACTGAGGCATCCTGCCAAATTACTTCAACCATTTCAGCCCATAATCTACTATCACCACAAAAATAGGTCCGATTTTTAATTATATTTCAATTCATTTCTCGCCAACAAAAATTTACATTATATCTTCATAAGTTGGTAGAACGGCAGTTTTTAATTCTGTAGGATCCCAAAAAATGGAGTGAGACAAATGCCGTGTACTGCGCCTTAGTTGTAATATTTCTGTGTAATATTTTTCATACACACTACTAGTTCAACACGTTTTTAAAAATTAAAATTTTGTAAACACATTCAGAAGTAATATTTTTCAATAAAATATAGAAGCTAAAATTGAATATCCACATTACGAACCTGTCACGAGCGGAACGTTAAACAAACTGTAACACTACGGTAAACGAACAGAAAGCTGAACTTATTAGAGGATTTTCTCTTAGATCGCTTTTAATTCGATTGTTCTATGATTTTTGTGTACGTTAATGCCATGTATTTGCCAGTTTAAGTAATAAAAGTCAATCCAGAAGATATTTATTAATTACTTCAAATTTTTACACTTATGTTTGTCATATGTTTTTCCGAATTTTCCGTGCTAGCGGGAAAAGAAAATTGATAAGGCAAAAATCCCTGAGAAGAGAAAATTTACATAATAATGCGACTTTGACATTTTTAGATACCGAAAGTGAAACCAGAATATATTTATTAATTATTATAAAATTTTACCCTATGTTTCTATTATATTTTTTCAACTTTTCCATGCTAGCGGGAATAAAAAATCTAAAAAAAAAAAAAAAAAAAAAAAAAAAACACTAAAATGTGAAAAATTGCATCATTTTCAATATTTAAACTCCAAAGTGGAACCGGAAGATATTTTTTATTTACTTTAACATTTTGGGCTTATGTTCCTTATGTACTCTATCATCTTTTTTGCTCTAGTGCTAAGAAAAAATCGGAAATTTAAAATATTTCTGAAACGTGAAAATTCACAACATTTTTGGCTAAAATTGCATATTTCGACTCAAAAATGGAACCGGAAGATATTTATTGATTGTTTTGAAATTTTGTAAGTACACTGGTGTCCAAAAGTTAAGCATAATTGGTAATTAAGTAATTATTTTTAAGTAATGAAAGAAATATGAATCGGAATGTGCTGAAACTCCAGGTGTGTAAACAAAATAGTACGCGTTACATATTTTCGCGAAGAGTTTTCCCCGAAATCGAACAGGGGACCGTCAACAAATTGAAAAAGAACGAAGATCTTTTGGATAACCCTGTCAAAACTAATGTAGCAAAAGCGTTCAAACTGCACATTATGATTAATTGGCTTATTGTAATGTACTGTGTTAATTTTTACAAGGATAGCATGTATACTCGTAGAGAAATTAAGGTTTTTATAAAAACAGTCCTAAATTTTTCCAAGTTTTTTGCTTATAATTTGCAGAGTTCTTATTATAAAATAATATTCTTTTCTGAAAATATGACAAACATCATTGTACACAATACACTGTCATCAGAATTTAAAAATAATAAAAATTGTATGAAAAATGAGTATGTTTAGTAAATAATTTTTCATTGCGCATGCGTCAACGATATCAAAATGTCATTTGCATATTGTGTTAGCTAAATGTATAGAACAACTTCTGTAAAAGTTTCAAAAACATTGCTTGAAAATTCTGAAAATGGGAGCCTACAGAATCAACTCAAAATCCGTTATTCCTAAAGGAAGCAAAAAAATCAGGGGTTTTACCTAAATATAGCTGTACGTGCAATATTGTGTAGGCACTAAACAATGGAATATGGATACAGCCCCTCATCTTTTTGCTTCATTTAGGGAATAAAGTATTTTGAGATGATTCTATAGGCTCCCATTTTCAGAATTTTCAAGCTATGTTTTTGAAATTTTTACAGAAGTTGCTCTATACATTTAGCTAACACAATATGCAAATGACAGTTTGATATCGTTGACGCATGCGCAATGAAAAATTATTTACTAAACATACTCATTTTTCATACAATTTTTATTATTTTTAAATTCTGATGACAGGGTATTGTGTACAATGATGTTTGTCATATTTTCAGAAAAGAACATTATTTCATAATAAGAATTCTGCAAATTACAAGCAAAAAACTTGGAAAAATTTAGGACTGTTTTTATAAAAACCTTAATTTCTCTACGAGTATACATGCTATCCTTGTAAAAATTAACACAGTACATTACAATAAGCCAATTAATCAGAATGTGCAGTTTGAACGCTTTTGCTGCATTAGTTTTGACAGGGTTATCCAAAAGATCTTCGTTCTTTTTCAATTTGTTGACGGTCCCCTGTTCGATTTCGAGGAAAACTCTTCGCGAAAATATGTGACGCGTACTATTTTGTTTACACACCTGGAGTTTCAGCACATTCCGATTCATATTTCTTTCATTACTTAAAAATAATTACTTAATTACCAATTATGCTTAACTTTTGGACACCAGTGTATGTTAGTGATACCACTGCACAAGTTTTTCGCGCTAGGGAGAAAATAATTTCGAAATTTTTTTTATGCTTCGCCCTAATACACATGTGTGCATATATCACTGACTGAACGCGATTTTTTGATATTTAGAAATTTGAATTTCAGTTACACGGATATATACTTAAGTATATTACAATTATTGTTAAAATTTACAGCTCAAAGATTTAGAAATAGATTTTGTTTAGAATATTTCAAAACATGGAATGTATTACTTTGAAGAAGAACCTTCATTATAAATTAAGCATATTAAAAAATGCATTGGTCATCTGTGTTTTGAAAGTTAATTCTGAGCAACGATATTTTCTTAGTCCATATTAAAAAACATTCAAAAGTATCTTTGTCTCTCAAATTCATCTTATGTATCAGAAAAATTACTCTGAAAATTCTTCGTTTAATATTTATAGATCTGACCTGGTTTAGTACCACATAAATCCTATTTATGGGTGCATTTTATTAACGAACACTGTTTTCCATTTTTTCTTACATTTGAACAAAAATTACATATCACGACCAATTTTTTGTAAGTTAGGTATAATGTAATTTCATACAATTTAAATTTTCTTTGATAAAAATACTTCTATAGAAAAAAATAGACATTTTTCATATCTCATCTATCATAATTTTTATTGAAGCAAATTAAAATAAGTCTTTTAATGCAGTAGCGTATGTTATAAAAGCGCAAACATGAAACAAATGATACTTATAATAAATTATAAAATAGTATATTGAAAATTTAAAATCAAATGTTTCGAAAATGTTTTCTCACAGAGGTTTTCAAATTCCGAAAATTTCCTTGTGGACATTTTTTAGCCAAACGAAACGACGCTTCATAATAAATATCTATGTAAAAAAATAAGATTTGTTAAATTAATTAATAAATTAAATATTCTTGTTTAGTATTTGAATTAATTTTAAATTGTTGAAAAAAATAATTTCATCATATATTGTTGAATTTGCACATATGGGCTATCTATAACAAACCAAAACGAAAAATACATATTGCAAATAATTTAACGAAAGTACACTGTAAAAGAAAAAAAGTACCATTGAAAGTACGGAAATTGTACCAGCAACTGAAATGGCAGTAATACTGCCGTATTTTAATGGACTTTTTTTTAATAAACTAAAAATATAAAATATATATATATATATATTTTACAAAAAAGATTTGTTTTTAATTTTTTTAGCCAATCGGAAATTAGTTGTGTCTGTCGGTCGATATTAGCATATCTGAAGTGATGTTCGGATTTTATTCGTTTTTTCATTGTTTCGTGTTTAATGTCTAGAAATGAAATACATTTCTTGTCACGATGACAAATATATATATATATATATATAAATACAAAAAAGTGATATCTCAAAAATAAATTTAAATACAGCTTTCAAACAAATTTCATGTAAAAGTACATTTTTCTTCCTATGTGGCAACAGTGTTTATGAGTTTAAAAATCTGTTGTATCGAAAATTGTAAAACTGAAATTTAATTTAAAATTCGTTTATGATTGGTCTAGGAATATTAATGCTTAATCCATTGCTTACATAATTTATGACTGTGTTATTGCTTAACCCGCGTTTTGTTCACCATAAAAATAATGTTTTTATGACTATTTTCATTCTTATTATTATTATTGTTCATCACCTTTTTATTATTGTTATTTTTATTTTGCGAAATCCTTTAAAAGAAAGATTTTTATTTGAGAAAGGAAAAAAAAATTGTTGTTAGTAAACAAAAGAGTAAATAACTTACAAAATGTGTTGAAGCAAATTATCAGATATACACTGCTCAAAAAATTAAAGGATATTTGAAGTTTTATATAAAATAAAGATATAAATGAAATTTTTTTGCCGAAAATAGAAGAAGAGAATCACAAATGCAAATTTTTCTGGTTTTCAAACTGTGGAGTACACAAATTTTGAGTGCAAAAGTGATTTTTTTTGCAAAATTTGACTTTCAACTGGATAAAAGAGAATGAAGACAAGGGTGATCGGCATTCAGTGATTGCTTTGTTTCGATGAGTGCGATGTCTCAGCGAAGTCATTTGACAGATTCAGAAGCTTGGAGAATTGGTTGGTAGGTTAGAAGGGGAGCCAAACTCAAGCCGAAGTAGCGAAAGCCATTGGAGTGTCACAAAGTGTCATTTCCAGGATCTGGAACCGTTTTTTGGAGAGTGGATGTGCAGGCCGAAGACCAGGGCAAGGTCGTAGACGGGCAACAACACCCAATGAAGATCGGTATTTAGCGTTAACAGCTCGGAGACGCCGAAACATGAACGCTACTCTTCTCCAACAACACCTTCGCTCGGCTACAGGCACCACGATTTCAACTCAGACTGTCCGAAACCGGCTCCATGCTGTAGGTCTGTATGCTCGCCGACCGATGGTATATGTTAGATTAACATCAAGGCATCGTCGCGACCGCAGGGAGTGTGCAACCGAGCATGTCAACTGGAGGAGAAATGAATGGAGCAATATTCTGTTTTCTGACGAGTTCCGTTTTTCTGTGCATCCGGATAATAGGCGTATTTTCATCTGGAGGGACTGTGGCAGTAAGAATAATCCTGCGTTCGTGCACGAAAGTGTCAGATTTGGCGGTGGAGAAGTGTTGGTGTATGGTGGCATCTCCATTGACGGGCGCACTGACTTCTACATCATTCGAGATGGAGCTCTGACTGGTCGCCGATATAGGGATGAGATCCTCAGACCTATTGTAGTCCCTTACGCTGCAGCAATCTGAGATAACTTCATTTTAATGGACGATAACTGCAGGCCACATCGTGCAAACCTGGTGGAGGATTTCCTTTTCGAGGAAGGAATCGTTCGAATGGAATGGCTAGCGTGTTCTCCAGACATGAATCCAATCGAGCACGTTTGGGACGCTCTAAGAAGACGAGTTTCTGGCCGCCAACAACCCCCACAAACTCTCCAAGTACTGGAAAGAGCTCTTCTGGAAGAGTGGGCAGAATACCCCAACTCATCATTAATAGCCTCATTGTGTCCATGCCTCAAAGGTGTTCAACGTTGCTGGCCGCCCGTGGAAACCATACCCCCTACTGAAAATGATTTTCTTTGAAGAAAACACCTTTTCTTATTCTTTTTTCTCATATGCACAAATTGTGTTTTTTTTCCTCTTGTACACAAATGCGCAATAAAATGCATTTTTTTTCTGCCAAACATGTGTAATTTATTCTCATATAACCTACTATGTCTGTCGACCATGTATCAATCAGCTAAAAAGTTTCCCAGATACAAAATCCACCTAAAACTGCAATATCTTTTAATTGTTTTGAGCAGTGTATATATACATACATAAAGCGAATGCAAAGAAAGACGTCGTATGAAACATCGTCTGTTAAAGAAAAAAAAAAGAGGTCTGATTGTCGGTCCTACCGATTATGAAGTGTGCAACAATGATGTAAAAGGAAACAACATAATATTTAATAATATTTTTTACATAGAAATTATTCATAAGTCTTAAATTTTTGTCTTTGAAGATATTATTTTCCAAATGTTCGTTGTTATTAGTTAAATTGCATTTTTTTCACATTTCCTTTTTTATTGTTTTCCATTTTAAGAACGAAACGCAGTTTTCCAACAATACTTGACATCAATATGGTTTACAATCATCCTGCTCAAGTGACATGTTTCCATCAAGGTTTACGACTCAGGATAATCTCTTATTCCAGCGTATTACCTTGACCATTCAGCCAGACTTAGTTAAGCGGCATTTTCAATTCTTGTTATGTCTTTCAGATGCCTTTTATGAAAAACGTATAATTATTAAATTAAAAACATATTTTTTTTCTTTTTTTTAGCTGAAAAGTGTGTTGTCTATTTTTGGTGTTACTAGCACCAAGCATCAAGAGCTTCTGTATTTTGAAGCCCTATACAAAAAAGTTAAAGAACCGGTAAAACATTTCGTTTAAAATCATATTTTACATATTTTTTTTTAACCTTTATACTATTGGATTTGTATTCACTTATTTTACGCCAAAAGCAGTTTAAATCTTCAAATATCACAATCGGATAACTTGTGCCTTAAAACTCCACGTTTGGAAATATGCCAAGTTTTACCCTACCAAACATGTAAATATATCGTCGAAACCGAATTCGTGGGTTTTTGAAGAAGTTTTTATTTTTTTTTTTTTCAGTATTTTATATTTATTACTAACTTATATTTTTAAATGCTTTTCAAAAAAAAAAATGCTAATAATCCGATAAGTAGCCTCAAAAATAGCAATATTTGAAAAAGGTATGCTGCTGCAAAATAATGAAAAAAAATATGACTTTAATAGATTTTTTTTTCTCAAACTTCCTAATACAGAGATTTAAACTGCACCAAGTGTCAATGCTAGGTGTGAGCAACATCAAAGAGGGTTCCCTTGTGAGTAGAATTTTGGATGTTTTACGCATTTACTTTCCATAAGTTAAATACGTGGCTTTTTAACCGTTATTTCTTTATAAATGTTAAATTGTAGTCTTGAAAATATTTCATATAAGGAAGTTATTTTTAAGAATATATGTAAAGAAAAATATAATTCACAGTCATCACATTTATCGAAAGCCATTACTTAAAGAAAGGGTCTAGAGTTGGTCTTTAAACAAATAATATTTGAGTACTTTTAACTTATTTTTAACTGTAATTAATCTTAAGAATTTAAAATGTTTAATTATAAGTCTATACATTAAAAGTTTCAATTTATACTAAAGTTTATTAAGTATCTGTTTTCATTATAAAAATGTATATGCCATTAATTTCCATTTAAAATTATCCTCGATGCAGGAAACACAGGCAATTAATTCGGTTAGTTCTGCAGATTTCAGCAATCCATACCATATATAACCTAAAATATACCGATAGTTTTACTTAGTGCTTCATTTATAAAGTTTACGAGAGATGATATAGCGTACTATTCATCATGGTTTTACCTTAAAGAATTTAAAAACATTTAAATTGCTACTCTCAAAAGAGTTTAGTTAAAGTAATTAATTTCTTGTTATATATATTTAACCTGAACAATAAAGTCTTATAAAATAATGATAGATTTTAAATTAAATCTAAAGAATATCGTAAATAAAATTGCCTGAATAGTGATATATGAAAAGGCTTTCATGTATCGATATTTTTGGCATTTTATTTGCAATATGACCTCGTATAGCTAAAAATTTGAAAATTAAGTTTCACTGAAATAGCGGAAGTATTTCTTAGATTATCTAAGCTTTCCGAATTAATTAACTTTCATGTAAAATTCAAAAGCTATACATTAAATTTCAGTTACATAACCCAAATTATTTTTTATAAAGAATAGTGATTCTTCAGTTCGTTTTAATGTGATCTGTTATTTTCTTTTATAAAAATATTATTTTAATTACGTTAATTATTCATTTCATAAACTCCGTTCTCTGAAATTTTTCTAAACTTTCTTAATACATTAATTATTGAGCTTTTGTTATATATTATTAAAATTTATTAATATTCAATATCGCTTTAAATTAGTGAAGCTCTGATACTTTTTATATTCACAAATAGACATTCTTTTGAAGTAGATACAAAATATTTTCCCAATGGTTTGTAATGGATATGGAGCAAAAGCTATGAAATTTTTTATCTAAACTAGATACTCAACAGAATATTGTACGTGAAAATTACCTGTTGTTAAAATTAGATATGTGCACCGCTAAACAATAATTACATTTTCCGTCACTTCTATGATCATAATATCTAGATTTTTCTCATTATTAGTTTTGATCGTATACTGCATAATCCTGCATCTGTTCAATACACAGGCATGCTTATTTTATGTTGCTTTATATACAAAAAAGAGCAAAAAATCTTCAATTGATGATTGCAAAACTTTGTATGATAAATTGTACTAATTACTAATATTAAATTATTTATTAAATTTTGTAAATTACTTACTAAAAATGTAGATTTAATCATTGCTTCTTAAATTTGAAGGACTGGAGTTAAAGCGATGCTAAAATAACAAGGTAGATTAAATAAAATGTAGTAACAAGTTAATAAACAAGGTAAACAACAGTAAACAAGGTAGTAAATTTTCATTGTTTTACATTCAATAATTAATCGTATTTATTTTAAACATTTGTTATTTTAAATTTTCTTTGTGATCAGAAATTTATTAAACTAAGGAAAAAAAAGAATTTTATGTTGGCTTTAGATAATTAAACGGTACAAGACAAATTATTTTTCAAGATATCGATGATAAAGTCTAAGTACGATTAATTCACATTTAGGTAGATTTCGTATAAAATACCACCTATTGCGGTCGCTTCTATGTTAGAATTTCCGAAGAATTTTTGCAGATCTACGCCGATCATGATCTCTAGACCCCAAAACTACCACCAGTAAAGATCTTTATCTATTTCTAGCTATCTATCTATTTATCGGTCTATATCACTTTTTTTATGGATACGATAACTTCTTTAATTTTGTTCAGATCTATTCCAAACTGACACATAAAATCAAGGGGTATAAAATCTCGGTCAAGTTTTTTAATGAGCAAAATCGTCCGAAGGGGTGGAAATAGGCAGGTGTTTTGTTTAAAACAGAGAAAAGGCCGTAACATCTTGATTAAAACAGATATCGGTTTAAAGTTTATATTACGTCTTAAAAATGGGCTTAAAGTTTATGCATGACAGATTTTTGATAAATTTAGAAATGGGTTCAAGGGACAAAAAAACAGGGTTTTTGGGAGAAAATAATTCATACCTTCATCAATTCTCAAAATATCAAATCCAACTAAATTTTGCCTAAATGTTCTTAACATTATCTAAAACTTTTGCAGTTGCAAGTTTTTGATAGGACCATTTTACCGATAAAAAAATAAAAACAAAAATGGGGGTGAAAAAAGACAAAAATCCATAACTTCGTCAATTCTTAAACTATGAGATCTTTTTGAAATTTTATATCTTCTCAATAATATCTACAACTTTTATCTTGACAAGTTTTTCATAGGACCAATTCGTATAGAAAAAATAAATTAAACTAAAACAAGAGTTGGAGAACAAACCTCAAATACAAACTGCTTATATTTTGTCTCATTTTTAAATTCATTTTTTATTTCAAATGACAGATCCTGTTATTTAGGAACTATGTAATGTGACGCATTATTAATTTTTTTTGATAAAGTTAGCATATATTTGAAAAAAGGCTGTCAAAAAAGGTATTTTGAACAGAATTTCCGGAAGTGATCGTATTTGAAATTTTGAGGAAATATTCAAATAACAAATTGCGTTTTTTCTGACTCATTTTTAAATCCATTTTTTCTATCAAACGCTTGCAATTTACAGAACCTCTTATTTAGGAATTATATTATATGATGCATTGGTCAGTTTTTTGATAAAGGCAGAATATATTTTTAGAGAAGGCTACCGAAATGCGTATTTTGAACAGAATTTGCCGAGGCTTTCGTGATTGAAAAATTGAGGTATTCAAATAACAAGTTGCGTTTTTTCTGACTCATTTTTAAATTCAGTTTTGTTCTCAAATGCATCCAATCGGCATTTTCTCTTATTTAGGAGCTTTATAATGTGCCGTATTTGCTGTTTTTTTAATAAAGGCAGAATATATATTTTTTTAAATGCTGTCAAAGTGCCGCAAAATATTTCCGCAAAAAAATCCGCAAAAAATTTCCGGAAGCGATCATAATTAAAAAATTGAGGTTGTATTCAAATAATAAAATGGTTATTTTATAATTCATTTTTACATATAATTTTGCTTTCAAACGCATTCAGTTGACAGTTTTTTGTTATTTAGGAACTATATAATGTACCATATTGGTCGATTTTTTTTTTATAAATCAGAATATATTTCAAAATATGTTGTCAAAATGGGCATTTGAGCCGAATTTAGCTTAAGATGATTCTGATAAAATCAATTCCTACAGAAAAATGAAATTTTTTTTTTCACAAGCCGCCAGATAAAGTTGTTAAACTGGGTTTATCTGTAATCAAATTTTAATTTTTGTTGGTCAAATGAGCACTCTTCTAAATCTACCTCCGCCTATAGGCCAAGGCGAGAGGGATTTTTCATCATCTTTTTCTTTAGGCAAGGAAATATAATTGTAGCAATGCAGGATTACCTGCACTTAATTTTCAAAACGAGATAAATGCAGAACTTCAAGATTTTTATTTTCACTTATATGGTTGTAAGACATAATATTGTTTAATTTATTAGATACATTAGTAGTTTGGAAATCTCTGCACTGATCCCAAATATCTGTTAAAAAGGATCAAGATCACGAGGTCCCTAGGATGCTATGTAGAACATTTTGCTCAACCCGTGATTTTACTCGGCATACGTGAATTCATTAGAAAAACTTCGACTCCTTGAACAAGAAATAAACATACTGACTTCACTAATGTGCGCCAGGCAATTTAAGAAGAAAATAAATGAGTATTTGGTACATGCTGCGTTGAAACGGTTGGTCCTGCCAGGAAAATCCTAAACATGATAAAGGTCAGCGACAGAGTTAAGAATGAAAAGCAAAAATTATACAATAGTTACTAGAGCAAGAAGTTGAACCCGTGGTTAGCAGTGGTAGAAAATTGCTGGAGATAAAATTTCATTGATGAATGAAGGAATCTTAAAAGTAGCAATGACCCTATCAATGTCCCCTATCCAAAGAAATCATATGTGTGCGGGACCCATACACCTGCTCTCTAACACTCCCATTTTTATCGATACCAGAACGCTGTAACGTAGCAACGTGTTAGACTGAGGTGGGCAGATGCAGAATAGCTTGTAAATAAGATTGTTAAGTTCCATCAGGAAGTAATAAATTTCTAACAAATTGTGGAGTAGTCGTATACTGGATAAGATATTTTTAAGCCAATTATCTGTGCTAGGGTTTGGTACTTATAACAGCAAGGCCTCTGTGAATGTGCGGATGAAATATTAATGTCCTTTGAACCTAAAAGCCCAACATTACAATGATTCTGGGCTGAATGGTTTAACATTTTAGACTTCATCTTAATAGATCGTGAATGGAAAGAAAGCAAGCCAATAGCTGAGAAAATACAGAGGAAGCTCTTGCCGTTTTCTGCTTGAGATACAGGCGACGAAGATCTTAGAAAAACATGATGAACCTAAATTCTCAAATTCTTCTTGTAGTCGTTATAAATAAGTTGCCAAAAATTGCGCCCAGCTACGAGCTTTTAGAGTTTTTATTTTATTTTATTTTTTTTTATTTTTTTTTATTTTTATTTTTTTCACGGAATACCAATTTTAGTTAGTTGCAGAAATGTGTCCCACCACTTTACATTTTTCGTATTGTCATACTCCTTTAAAGTTTAATGTGATAAAAGTTATGCAGTTTTCTTCAGCTCTACCAACATTGCAGAAAGTGAAGATTACAAACGACTTTTTGTCACATGGTTTGTCCTTTCCGAAGTATTATCTCCACCGCATTATCTGAGATAAAATTAGTTGTTTGATTCAAGAAAGTGTAAGGCTGAAATAAGAGTAATTTTTCTATTATTTACTTAGAGGTTGCCGTAGAAAGATAGTTCCAAATACCATCACAAAATAAATCCTTATTACAGCAGATTTCACACAACAACATTATAAATAATACTATTTCTTTCATAGTATCACATCCGTATTGACTTTTTAAGAGAAACGTCTGGTCCGAAAAGGTATTCATTAGTTGTAATTTAAAATATAACAATATTTTTTCTTACAATTTTCTTCTTTATATTGCAAAAGTTATCGAATTCATTTTATTATCACTCTGTTTTTTCTTGGTAATATTTCGAAAGAAAAGCAACTATTGGAGAAATATTCATTCAAGTTTATACATAAGGGTAATTGCTACTTGCAGAATTTCGAAAAAAATGTAATCACATGAAACAAAAACAATATTTCTGATCAGAATTGCGAATATTATCAGACATGGATCCAGCATATATTTTATAAATAAAAGACAATCAAAATTGCCCCAATATAGTATTAATATTAGCATGCTCATCAGAGTTATCAATTTATCAAAATTGTTTTTTTAAATTTCAATAATTAATTAGAATTACTCCAGAATTTTATAATTCTCAGTCAGAAAACGAACTTACATTGTAATAAAATACATTTATTTTTTTTAAATCTTTGAAAATGTAATAAAAACAGGGACAAAATGTACCATATTCACTTCCAAATTACACAAACGCACTTCATATTTAGAAATATTTTAAATCAATAGATTTTTAATATTTAAAAAAGCATTTTGAAGACAGAACAACTTTTTCTACCATAGAATTTCGAAAACTTTTCTGAGTCATTTTTTAGAGGACTGATCACCTTACTCAACATAAAATAAGAGTCATATTTTTTTAATGCATTCTTTTCTCAAGTAAACATTTTCATGTTTAAGAACATATTCTACAGATCAACATGTTATTTAAAAGTATCTAAATAAATATCTTTATATCTGAATCTATAAATTTGGAGGTAAAAATGTCTAATTTGGAATTGATGGCATTCTGAAAATCAGTATTCTAATTATAAATGTCTGACTAGTACTCCATAAAAACTGTTCGAAAACGTTTCTGAAACTCGGTGGTGGAAAAATAAACTGTGTTTTTGTACAATATTTATGATATCTCCAAAATATTTTGGATTCTGAAATTTAAAAAAGAACATTTTCCTAGTATATATGCAACATGTGTGACTTTATTGTGTTTAATGATCATGATTATATGATATAGTAAAGATAAATTTGCCTTTCCTTGTAGTACAGAGCTGGTGGATTGTTTAAGTATGTCATTTGGGAATCTTGTATACACCCTTTGTTAAATATTATTTAAACATAAAATGTGCTATTTCTTAAGTCTTCAAAACAAATGAAAACAAGATAACTCAGCCACACAAAGAACATCTTACTATAACGCACATAAAATATCATATAAAAAATAATTGCTTTGAATTCCATTTTCATAAGATAATGTTTGATAGAAAATATCAATTAAATATTTTTTTTTTTTGTAAAGATGTATTTTAAATTATATATGAGCAAATACATTTTTCATATTTTTATCTTAAATCAAATATTTTTTATTTACTTATTTTAAATAAATAAACCGTAGGAGATGTAAATAAAATTCTGCTAAAAAGAAAATATACTAAATAAACTTATGGAAATTTAATTGTCTTTGAAACTGTTTAATGCATTTAAAATAATTTTCAAAAGAGTCTATCGCCTTTAATTACGAAACTTTTTTTTAAAATACTGATATGTAATTAAAAAATTGCAATACCATCGCATGCGAATGAAGTTATTAATAATCCTTCTCTTGAAAATATGTCATGAAGAAAACCTAAATGAAAAATATATTATGTAATGGTATTTCAATAATCGGTTCAATGTACGCATTCCTTTTTCAGGCAAATCTAATTTAATTAAAAAAAAATAGAATCTAGTCTAATTATTTTTTAAGGACTGAAATAATGAAAGAAATACAAAATAATTCATATAATACTCTTTAATTCATCATTTATTTCTCAGTTGAAAAGGACATGGTATTATGTCGTCTATTATCTACATATTCATTTAGATATTTGCCGTTATTTTTTAAATTTTCCCCCCAAATTTGCTGTTGAAAAACTATGCAATTGAACAGTTACATTTTTTTAAAATTAGAAATGACATTCTACAGTTTTTCAACTTATGTATTTTTGTTTAATTGTTTGAAAGGTAGTTTTCATTTAATTTGGACTTTATTTAATTAAATAGACTGATTATGATTTAGTTTTCTACTTCATTTATTTCAGCTCACACAAAAAAAAAAACAAAGCTATGGAAAATATCAACCAACTGGTAAAGTGAAAATTTTCATAAAGATATACTAATGTTATCTTTGTTAACTTCATTGTTAAAAAAAACATTTTATTGTTCAGAATCTCTCTCTTTGTACATTTTTTTGTTATCAGGTTACCATACATTTCCGTTTGAATGGAGCAGTTTTCGGTTACCATGGTTTCACCTACCACTGTTGCAACAGCTGATGGCATCTTAGAGAATTCATAAATAAAATCTGTGACACATTTGAAAATCCACTTAAATCAACTCAAATAGAAACTAAAATAAAATTTTCAATGTACAGCAAAGGCAATTCTCGGTGAATTTATTTTGTATTTAATGGTTCCAAATTTAATGCTTTCTAAATTCTTTTTTCTAAATTAAATATTTTGACTCGTATAATTTTCCACTTTAATAAATTGCATGTGGCCTCTCGCGATAATAAAACGATGAAGAGAAAACAGTTTACCATTAGAAAAATGCAATATCACTTTCTATGTTACCACACAAAACTTTTAACAATAAATTCTCTATTTTCGTTTAGCTGAATTCATCGAATTCCTTATCAAGATACTTCATTCGTGTATTTAAAAAATTTTAACGCTCAAAATTTGTATTTTTGAGAATTGTTTTAATTTTTATTATCGTTACACTAATTATTTCATAGTTTACGATATTCAGATAGATTTTTTTGGAGACATGTTTTATTTTTTGGTCTGTTTTTCAATTATCATCAGAAATTATTTAAATTACTTCTGATATTCTTCTTAAAAAAGTTTAATATAAATCTTTTAATTGCAATATGATCAAATACGAACAAAAGTAAAATTTTCAATGTGCTGCAAAGGTATTTCTCGGGGAATTTATTTTGTATATAACTGTTTCAAATTTAGTAATTTTTAAATTTTTTTTTCTAAATTAAATAATCCGAGTCGTATAATTTTCCACTTTAATAAATTGCATGTAGCCTCTCTTGATAATAAAACTATGGAGAGAAAATAGTTCACTATTAAAGGAATTCAATATCACTTTCAATCTTATCACATAAAACTTTTAACTATAAATTTTATATTTTCGTTTAAAGAAATTTTTTCCATTATTTATCAAAGTTCTTCTTTCATGCATTTAACAATATTTTAATGCATAAATTTGAATTTTTAAAAATTCTTTAAGTTTATATTACGGTTACAGTAATTATCTTATATTAAACGAAATACAGAGAGATTTTTTTGTATAGATGTATTATTTTTCGGTCTTTTTTTCAATTATTATGAAAAAAATATTCAAATTAGTTTTGTTATTTTCCTTAAAATTATTAACTGTAAATATAAATATAACTGTTCTCTTTGTAATATAAACAAATGCGAAATAAAAAAAAAATCTTCAACGTATAGAAAATGTAATCGTTGCTGAAATTATAGAGTTTTTCATTTATCATAATTTAAAAATACCAATTTTTTTTAAAGAATAAAAATTTAATATCGTAAAACTTTCCTTCTTACTAAATATTATTTGTACGCTCGTGATAATAGGAAGGTAAAGAGAAAATAGTTCACCATTAGGGAAATTCAATATCATTTCCACAGTTGTCACATCTAAGTGTACACTAACTTCGAAGTATACATTTATTTTTTCCGTTTAACAGAATTCATTGATTTATTATCAGAATTCTTCATTCATACATTTAAAATGCTTTTAATGCAGAAAAATAATAGTTTTGTGAATTGTTGAAATTTGTAAAATTGTTACAGTAACTACTTTACAGTTTACTAAATGCATATACACTGGTGTCCAAAATTTAAGCATAATTGGTAATTAAGTAATTATTTTTAAGTAATGAAAGAAATATGAATCGGAATGTGCTGAAACTTCAGGTGTGTAAACAAAATAGTACGCGTCACATATTTTCGCGAAGAGTTTTCCCCGAAATCGAACAGGGGACCGTCAACAAATTGAAAAAGAACGAAGATCTTTTGGATAACCCTGTCAAAACTAATGTAGCAAAAGCGTTCAAACTGCACATTATGATTAATTGGCTTATTGTAATGTACTGTGTTAATTTTTACAAGGATAGCATGTATACTCGTAGAGAAATTAAGGTTTTTATAAAAACTGTCCTAAATTTTTCGCTTATAATTTGAAGAGTTCTTATTATAAAATAATGTTCTTTTCTGAAAATATGACAAACATGATTGTACACAATACCCTGTCATCAGAATTTAAAAATAATAAAAATTGTATGAAAAATGAGTATGTTTAGTAAATAATTTTTCATTGCGCATGCGTCAACGATATCAAAATGTCATTTGCATATTGTGTTAGCTAAATGTATAGAGCAACTTCTGTAAAAGTTTCAAAAACATAGCTTGAAAATTCTGAAAATGGGAGCCTATAGAATCAACTCAAAATCTGTTATTCCTAAAGGAAGCAAAAAAATCAGGGGTTTTACCTAAATATAGTTGTACGTGCAATATTGTGTAGGCACTAAACAATGGAATATGGATACAGCCCCTCATCTTTTTGCTTCATTTAGGAAATAAAGGATTTTGATCTCATTCTATCAACGATAATTTTCAGAATTTTTAAGCTATGTTTTTGAGACTTTCACAAAAGTTGCTCTATACATTTAACTAACATAATATGCAAATGAAATTTTAATAGCGTTTACGCATGCGCAGTAAAAAATTATTTAGTAAACCTGCTCATTTGTCATACAATTTTTATTATTTTTTAATTCTGATGACAGGGTATTGTGTACAATGATGTTTGTCATTTTTTCAAAAAAGAACACTATTTTATATTAAGAACGCTGCAAATTATAAGCAAAAAACTTAGGACTGTTTTTATAAAAACCTTAATTTCTCTACGAGTATACATGCTATCCTTGTAAAAATCAACACAGTACATTACAATAAGCCAATTAATCATAATGTGCAGTTTGAACGCTTTTGCTACATTAGTTTTGACAGGGTTATCCAAAAGATTTTCGTTCTTTTTCAATTTGTTGACGGTCCCCTGTTCGATTTCGGGGAAAACTCTTCGCGAAAATATGTGACGCGTACTATTTTGTTCACCCACCTGGAGTTTCAGCACATTCCGATTCATATTTCTTTCATTACTTAAAAATAATTACTTAATTACCAATTATGCTTAAATTTTGGACACCAGTGTATATATATATATATATATTTATACCGGGTGTCCCAAAAATGACTGATGGATTCAATAACTTGCAAACCGTGACAGCTATTTAAAAATTTTTGCAGGAGGGTTATGTATAATGTCAGGAGTTTTTTTACCGTAACTTTTGATTTTAGTTCGAATTTCAAACAATAGATGGCACTGACGGCAATTAAAGACCAGCTCGACGCCGAAACTGACCTCACTCAGCACTGATCTCCTGGCCTACAATCGCCGACAGGGCCATCTATTGTTTGAAATTCGAACTACAATCAAAAGTTACGGTAAAAAAACTCCTGACATTATACATAACCCTCCTGCAAAAATTTTTTAAATAGCTGTCACCGTTTGCAAGTTATTGAATTTTAAAATCCATCAGTCATTTTTGGGACACCCGGTATATATATATATATATACTTATACATATATATATATATATATATGTATAAGTATATATATATATATATATATATATATATATATAGGTCTATATATATATATATATTTAGTTCTATTTTTGAAAATCGTTATGAAGAATTTTTTTTACTAGTTCAGTTATTTTCCTTAAAATAATTTTCATATATATCTTTTATTTATAATATGATCAAATTCGAACTAAAATAAATTTATCAAAATACAGCAAATATAATTCTCTGTAAATTTATTTTGTATTTAACCGTTCCAAATTTAGTACTTTTTAAATTCTTTTTATAAATTAAACAATTCGATTCATGTAATTTCTCACTTTAATAAATTTCACGTCGCTTCTCCTGATAATAATACGTCGAAGAGGAAATTGTTCACCATTAGAAATATTGAGTATCACTTTCAATGCTACCTAATAAAATTTTTAACTATATTTTTCTATTTTCGTTTAACGGAATTTATCGACTTATTTCGCAAGTTTTTTTTCCATGTATTTAAAAAACTTTTAATGCAGAAAATTTTTATTTTTGAGAATTGTTTACAGTTATGTTACTGTTATAGTAATTATTTTATAGTTTACGAAATACATATAGATTTTTTGGACAGATATATTATTTTCCTGTCTATTTTTAAAATATTTTGAGGAATTATTTAACGCAGTTTTATTATTTTTCTTAAAATATTTTTTATATAATCATTGTATTTGTAATAGGATAATATGCGAACTAAAATATATTTCTGAATATACATAAATCTCGGTGAATTCTTGGTGAATTCCTTTTGTGATTCACTTTTCTTATTTTAAAAATTCCAAATTCTTTCAATAAAGTAAATGTTTCAATTCGCATAATTTTTCACCTTATTAAATTGTATTTGCTCTCTGGCTGTAGTAGCATGATAAAGAGAAGATAGTTTACCATTAGAAAAATTCAATATCACTTTTAATGTTACCACATAAAACTTTATCTAAAAAAACTTTTAACCACTGTAGCTTTTTTTTTCGTTTTACCGAGTTTATTGATTTCCTTATCACGATTCTTCTTTCAAACATTTAAAATCCTTTTAATGCAGAAAATTAGTATTTTTATGAATTGTTGAAGTTTTTCAAAAAAATGTTAGAGTCACTTTTTTAAGGTTTGCTGAATATTGATTGATTAGTATTTTTATGAATTGTTGAAGTTTTTTGAAAATTGTTACAGTGACGTTTTTAAGATTAGCTGAATACAGATTGATTTTTTAGATAAACATGTAATTTTTCGATCCAACTTTTAATTATTATCGGGAATTATTTAAATTCCGTTTATTATTTTCCTTAAAATATTTTTTATATAACCGTTTTATTTGTAATATGATCATATGCGAACAAAAATATATTTCTGAATATATAACAAATGTAATTCTCGGTGAATTTATTTTGTGTTATACTTTTCGTAATTTAAAATTTTCAAATTCTTTTAATAAAATAAGTATTTTGAGTCGTATAATTTTTCACCTTATTAAATAGTATTTGTCTTCTTGTGGTAGAACGATAAAGAGAATGTAGTTCACCATTAGAGAAATTCAATATCGCTTTTAATGTTACCACGTAAAATTTTTAACCATAAATTTGCTTTTTCCGTTTAACAGGTTTATCGATTTATTTATCACTGTTCTTTTCTAAATTTAAAAGGTTTTAACAGCAGAAATTTAAAATTTTTGCGAATTATTGAAATTTGGTAAAAATTATAGTAATCTTTTAATAGTTTAGTAAATTGAGTCAGGTTTTTTATAGCTATTTTATTTTAGGTCCATTGTTAAATTATTATGGGTAATTATTTAAATTAGCTTAGTTATTTTTCTTAAAATAATTTCGATATACTGTTTTATATATAATATCATCAAATGCGAATTAAAATAAAATTTTCAATTTACAGCAAATGTAGTTCTCGGTGAATTTAATTTGTGTTTCACTTTTGCTAACTTAATATTTTTCAAATTCTTTTTATAAAATAAATATTTCGAGTTGCATAATCTTCCAATTTAATAAATAGATGTATCCGCAGTGATGGTAGAACGATAAAGAACAGAATTGTTCATCATTAGAAAAAGTTAATATCACTTTCAAAATTACAACAAAATGTATTTGACTTTAATTTTTTTTAAACGGAATTTATTGATTTATTTATCAGGCTTCTACTTTCATGTATTTAAAATGTTTTTGATGAATGTTTAGTTCGAAATTTCTGACTCGTTTAAAATTAATATTAGAAAATATGTTCATATTCACAGTCAAAACCCTCCCTTTTTTTCGATTACCTTAACAATGTCTCAAAACTTCTGTCTCTATCGCAATCAATGTGAATACAAATGCTGTTGAACTTAAAATTCTAAATAAAATGAGTACCCACATTAATATTTTTTGTTCATCGTTAAGGTCCTAATTCTATTTGAAAATTTTGTCTTAATTACTAATCAAGTGCTTGACAGCAGGAGAGATCAGGTTTTTTTTAAGAACATTTCAAAACTGATCATTCTATGAAAAACACTGTGAATGCAAATATTACGCAGATTAACATTCCTAATCCCCGTAGCAGAAATACGACGACATTGTCGCAGAAACGGAGCAGCACTTAGCACAATACATTCAGTCTCAGGCCGCTAAATATAGCTGATAAGAATGCTGATTTTTAGAATTATTACTATTTTTTTATAAAATAAAATATTATTTTTTTTTATAAAGAAAAAATCAAAAGTAATATTATTTTTGATTAAACATTTTGTGCAATAACACGTCCCATGCAATATTAGAATCTTCATGTCTTCATGAAATGTTTTTAATTAATATTATCTTTTTTATGAAATATTTTTAATTATATTTTGACAGCTTATGCAAGAATAATATACTACAAAATATATCCTCAAAACATAGTGGTGCGAATGTAATGTAAATATAGAATTATATATATAAATCTAGCATTAGATAAGAAATAAAGTTAGCAAAGCATACTAAAATAGAATTTTCTAGAAGGAAAAATATTTTGTGCAACTTAACAATTCCCTTTTTAGATATGTACAACACATAACATACGTTTTTGTAAAAAATTGGCTGGAAATTAACTGAGTTAAAAGGGATAAATTTATTACTATTATTTATACAAAGAAAAAGGTTAGCCTTATCCTCAACTTCTAGTAAGAGGAAAAAATAGATATATATGTATGCATATTACTTTAATTATTTATAAAAATTAAGAATATACCTAAATACCTTTCTCATCCCCCAAAGCTCAATAAATTCATGTAATTATAGTTTTCAAATCTCTCGTGCATTACTGCAAATTGCAGCAATTTAATCTCGTGTTCAGTCAAAAAATCTTGAAAGAAAAAATGGGATAATTTATTTACTACAAATTAATGAAAATGTTCTACGTAAATCCTGCAATGTGTTTCATTAATTTTATATTTTTTGAGCATTTTTACATGTAATTTAAAACTAGATAAGACCATGATATATAAACAACATAAAATACTCTAGATTACAGCATTAAAAATCAAGTCGCCAGCGGGCCGACTCTCACCACTAAATTTTATTAGCTCTCTTCGCTTAGATTTTAATAGCATTATTGCAAGAAATGTAGATTAAATATTAGACGAAAAATAACTATCAAAATTTAGTGATGAGGAACTGCCAGCTGGTTTTTACATTTTTGCATCCCTGGTTAATCATGCATTAGCATTTAGTGCAGATAATAATAAATTTTAATAATAGTAATAATAATAAAAAATGTTTTATCTTAACCACGAAGAAAGATTTTTCCAGAATACAGCCTTTCGTTGGAATTGGACACATAACAAAGATGACAAGCATCCATTTTATAAAATTCCCAATTGAAAAAAAAAAAAAAAAAACACAAACTAAAAAGTGTAACATTTTAATTACTAGATCAAAAGTTTGCAGAAAATGGTTCAGTCATTCGATTGTTTTATGGAAAATGGCTTCATAAGCCATTATCATTCTTTGAATAAGTCACAATGTGACAATTTCTCTATAAGTATTCCTAACGTAATGATACAAAAAGTATTTTTTGGTTAATATTTCCTACTGATTAATATACATTTATCGTTTCTGAAGAAAAAAGAAATAGTTACGCGATTTTGCTAACACAAAATCTTGTTTTTTGTCGAAAATTAAATTAAAATAATTTAGGTAGATATCGGGGAAAAAGTACATGAATGACATCTGTTTTACATGCCATTTGAATTGATACCGCCAATCTCAAATCTTAGTTTTAAAATAAATATTTTTCTTTTTTTTACGTAAATATTATATAATACCCTTTTTGAATATTCCGAAGATTATTAATTTTCAGATATTTAACTTAAGATACTTGTATATTTTTCAAAAATAATTTTTATTAAAACATCTTAGTACATTTTGTGAAATCATTCTGCACACGAGTTTGTTCCTTCGCTTTCTTTTTCCATTTCTCAAACTTTATTTTTAATTTGCTTAATTTTACGCACTGTTATTTAGTCTTTGTACGTACGCACTGTTATTCACTCTTTGTACGTCATACTAAATAAAGCATATATTCTAGTACAATATTGGAAATAATTTATTTCCCATGCCATTTACAAATAAATTTTATAATATGCTATAAGTCATGAAAAAAAAATGAAAAACTTGTTAAGTTATTAATTTGTTCATTTTGCTAGCAGGAGTAAGTAACTTCGTACGTTCATTTTTGACCTATGTCATAATGAGATTAAAACAAAATTTAATTTTCCCTAATTAATTTTAGCTTTAATTTTATCGCATACCTGGGGACCTAGTAATCAAGAGATTTAAACACAGTTTTAGAAATATTCAAAATAAGATCTAAAATAATTACGAAACTATCGTAAATACCTTAATATATAAATAAATAAATACATGTATTAAAAAAATAGAAATACAGCAGAGTGATGACCGAATCTGTTCTATCTTTAAACTCTTGATTAGATATTTAGGCTACATATTAAAGTGGAATTGTGAGCTCAATGATCAACAAAAATATTAAGTGTGGTTATTTATTTCATTCAGAGTTTTAAGCTCTGTAGCTTTTGTATTGACAATTTCAAGAGATAGTAATTTTGAGATATTTTCATAATATGTTAAAATATTCAATTTTTCTACTGCAAATTAATGCACATTTTCTAACGCTTCCCTACTACTAGGAGGGGGACTTAAAATATGTATTCTAGACCTAAATGAAATTGATTAGAATATTTTCCAGCTTTCCCCTAATTAATTCCAAATTCGGCCTTTTCTCCTCTCCTACTACAGGATTATATAAAGAACGAAATAATTTAAATATCACTTATACTAATTTATTAGGGGTTTTTTCTATGGTAGTGATCCACTTCTTTGTTTTTTGTACATTTTGTTTTCAAAAAATGATGAAAAATAATGTTTTGAATAATTGATTACAATTATTTTTTCCAATGATTCAAGAATACTTTTGTTTTCCATTTGATAAGTTAAATAAGATAACAAAAAAAAATGTTTTAGAAAGGACATAATGCGTTTAAAAACCAGATTTAAACAAGTACTGCTCATAACCAGAAAATTTCTTCAATACATTATTTGTATACGTCCTTGTAGATTTTTGAAAATAAATGTCTAGTGGTTGCTTATATTAAACTACAATTTAAAAAACGCATTTTAAGTAACTTAAATCCATTATTTTAATGAAGAACATTTTTAAAAACAATTTTTTCTGAATTACCATCATACGAAATATATAGTGGCTACAATTAAGAGCAGTAGTAATAAATTTAAACAAATTTTCCTTACAAAAGAACGCAAATGAAAGCAATAAAAATAATTTTTATTACATAAAATTTCTTCAACAAAATTTACTTTCTTTCATCAAATTTTGAATGAACATTTATCACTAGAAATAAAAATAGTTTGAACAAACGAAGAAACTTTTTCATTTGTAGTGTTTTCTTCTAGTAAACAGGTAACTTTTATTTGAGAAAAAAAGTACGATTAATGTTTTACTGCTTGACGTGTGCCCTTATTCACTGTTGTTTCACATTTACTTTAGAAAAATAAATCAGAATAAAAGATCATGAAAAAACATTCTAAAATAAAATGTATTTAATGATGTCGGCCATGATATGGATATTTATTTGAAGGAATGTGTACTTTTCTACTATTTACAACTCGAAAATACAATAAGTTAACGGAAAGAACTATTATATTTATGCTTGTACAATTTCTAGAATTTATTTAAATTATTAACTATTCTGATAATAATTGCTGTCCTCTGTAGAGAACTGGGAAATCTGAAGTATATCTGAATATTTTAATTGGTTGAACTCCGCAACTTATTCGTTTTCAGATTGGTCCATGATTAATATCCAAAAATGCAATACTTATTGTGGTGGTTACTCCATAACCCCCCCCCATATGTTTAATTTAATTCATTTTTTTATTAGTCATTTTATTTCCTATTACCTCTTTTTTATTAATGTTCTCAATTTAAATTTAATTTCGGTTTCGCTTATTTTCATTTCGTCGCCTGTAATGTTTTCTTTCTTACTTAGCTTTCGAATGTTCCAAGCCGGTAAAATTCTGTTTGAAATCATTCCTTCCGGTTTTAAATTTGTTCGAGAACTTTCTCGCTAGTTCTTTTGGGTGGAACTTCCGTTTATTCGGACACACCCCTAACCTATCAAATTAAATTTCACAGGTGACGTATTTCAAGCCGTTATGTACATGGCCACCAGCTTTGGCCTTCCTTCTTAAGATGGTTATCAATTTTATTCTTATTAGTTACATATCTTTTCATACTGTATATTGTAATTTGGCTTAGTTTTTCCTCACCCCCTCTGTTGCTAACTGCCAAATTGGCGTATTTTGCATTTACAATAACCCTTTCTCCTTTTCCCCTGGGCTCGCGGCCA
The DNA here is from genome assembly GCA_964019185.1 of Maratus speculifer. Classification (NCBI taxonomy): domain Eukaryota; kingdom Metazoa; phylum Arthropoda; class Arachnida; order Araneae; family Salticidae; genus Maratus; species Maratus speculifer. The sequence goes on along the minus strand of OZ025297.1, from coordinate 177,497,515 downwards.
CCTGCGTCAGTTGCGCCGATAGACACCTGCTGTGATGGATGCAGTCGCATGAGTGAAAGTTCGGGGCAGAGGTGCTCCCCCGTTAAAAAGGAAATAATGTGTTGTGTTTGAGCTGACGCTTTGGTCAGGGTATCAAAGAAAATATAATGTTATGTTTATTTGAAAGTGGAGAAAGCACTTTTTATTTGCCTCTACCCACAATTAGGCCAAAGTGATCGTGATAATGATAGCACATCACGGAGAATGGGGGCCTGCAAACGACCCTAATTACTCTCTTCATTATTTCATTTAAAATAATAAAAATATTCTTTATCCAATGATGAAGAAAAATCAAGTATAAAGTTATAAAAATATAAAATTAAAAAGGTAAAAAGTTACCTGTTGAATCCTTGGCTTTTGATGACAAATAAATCCAGACAATAGGCACAAGAAATTAATATACGAACAATTTTCGAAGAAAAAAAAAATATATTTTATTTCATGAAGTACTTGTTGCTTTTTTCATGAATAAATATTTCTTCACAAATTTATATTTTTGGTGACTCGTACATATTAATTTCTCACTTGATAAACAACCATTTCATAACATATGTTAATCACAACTATTGCTATCTCCAAGCAATAAAAATTCTTTTCATAACATATTCTAGATATCTCAACAACATGTAATTAAACAATTTTCTTCATGACATAAAATGAGAATAAATTATTATTTCTTTTTGAAAAAGAACACCTCTCATAATATGAACTTTCAAAACAAAATACATCATACTTCATATTGTATAGATACATGCCAATATTTTCTTTATAACGCCCCGTAAATATTAAGAAAAAATTATATATATATTGGGCCAGATAATGAAGTAAAAAGGACTTATACAAATAAAATTTCTTCACCTGACGAAAGAAAAATCTTCACCAAGACGTCATGTAAACTATAATATTATTTCTTGAAAACAAAACAGTTCTTCACCTCTGCCTACTTCTCAGAGGATGGAGAATAAAAAGATTATCGAAGAATTGGGCACATTAGATTTGTAGAAGAAAACTCGTTGATGAAGAGATGATGAGAAAATGAATGAATATTTATAAAATACGTGACGACATTTTTACAACACTTGTGAAGATAACACGAGAGCATAAACTGAAGACGTATAATGAGACCTTATATAATTTCCGTAATCCAAGAAGAGAATGCACAAACAAAACAATTTTCGGGATGCTATTGCAGTGAGAAGTGCCTTGCTACTAGCCGCCTTGAAAACTCAACATCATTTCCAAAAAGAGAAGGCACAAACGAATACATTCAGGAATGCATTAAACCACTTCATTGCTCCTCGCAGCACAGAGGGACTTGGCTTAACAGAAATCAACATCACTTTCCTAGATGAATTTTGAGGGCAGCACTTTTTCTTTGCCGCACTTAAAAAAAATCAGCATCGTAATAATCTCAACATAACAAAAAAAAACCGTTCCATCCTTCGTTAACGGGGGAGCACCTCTGCCCCGAACTTTCACTCATGCGACTGCATCCATCACAGCAGGTGTCTATCGGCGCAACTGACGCAGGTGGCCGCGAGCCCAGGGGAAAAGGAGAAAGGGTTATTGTAAATGCAAAATACGCCAATTTGGCAGTTAGCAACAGAGGGGGTGAGGAAAAACTAAGCCAAATTACAATATACAGTATGAAAAGATATGTAACTAATAAGAATAAAATTGATAACCATCTTAAGAAGGAAGGCCAAAGCTGGTGGCCATGTACATAACGGCTTGAAATACGTCACCTGTGAAATTTAATTTGATAGGTTAGGGGTGTGTCCGAATAAACGGAAGTTCCACCCAAAAGAACTAGCGAGAAAGTTCTCGAACAAATTTAAAACCGGAAGGAATGATTTCAAACAGAATTTTACCGGCTTGGAACATTCGAAAGCTAAGTAAGAAAGAAAACATTACAGGCGACGAAATGAAAATAAGCGAAACCGAAATTAAATTTAAATTGAGAACATTAATAAAAAAGAGGTAATAGGAAATAAAATGACTAATAAAAAAATGAATTAAATTGTGAGGAGTTCTACTCAGAAAATCTGCCAAGACATTTTCTTTGCCTGGAACATGTTGGAATGTGTACGAGTATTCTGACAGTTCTAACATCCAACGAGTAGTAATATCAGCAGGTGATGTAGCTTTTTTATAATTATTAAGTGGTTTGGCATCAGATAGTAGAATAAAGGGTCGACCAAAAATATAGTATTTAAAAGCAGTTATGCCTTTGTAAATGGCATAAAGTTCCAATTTGATGGCAGGGTAGTGTCTTTCTGATTGAGATAGAGTTTTAGAATAATAGGAGATAGGTTTTAGTTCACCATCAAATTTCTGCATAAGGACAGCCGATATTGCTGTTTTTGAGGCATCTGTATTAACATAAAATGTTTCATTCCAATTAGGAAGATTGAGCATAGGTTTATGAAAGAAAATGTCCTGTAATTCTTTAAATGCGTTTTCTTGTTCAGATTTCCAAGAAAACTTATTTTTAGGTTTGGTGACTTCGATGAGAGGAGCAATCAATTTAGAAAAATTAGGTATAATGGATCTATAAAATGAACACAAGCCGATAAAACTCTTTGTTTGCCTCTTGGTTTTAGGCGTTGGAAAGGAAGTAATTTTTAAAATGTTACTTGTAATAGGAAGAATTTTATGATCTGTGAGTTGGAAACCCAAAAAGTTAATGCTAGTTTGCATAAAGGTACACTTTTCAGGAGACAAAGTAATGTTATTAGCGATAAGGGTGTCTAATAACTTTGTGAGTTTCATGGACATTTCTTCAAATGAATTAGCACCCACTACAATATCGTCTTGATATGCATAACAGGAATCAATTTGAGATAATTGAATAACAGAGTCGATTAATTGTTGGAAAGTGCTGGCGGCCGTCTTCAAGCCAAATACTAAACGTAAATAGGTAAAAATTCCCCATGGAGTAGTAAAACTAAGTTTATCTTGCATATCTTTAGGTACAGCAATCTGCCAATATGCAGAGGGTAAGTCAAGAGTGGTATAATATTTAAATTTTGACAACTGCACCAATAGATTTTGAATTCTAGGAAGAGGATATGATGATGGGATTATAATCGAATTTAACAATCTTAAATCAAGAGCCAAACGATACTTTTGAGGCTTAGACATATCAGTTCTCTTCTTTTTAACAAGAAGCATGGGACAGGCCCAAGATGAATTTGATCTCTCAATAATGCCAGCTTTCAGCATTTGATCAATTTGGTCAAGAGCTTCTTGTTCAAGAGCTTGAGGTACAGGAAAAGGTAATGTTTTTACTGGATGAGAATTTAGCATGGTAAACTGAGGATTGACCAGGTCAGTATGACCTAAAGTGTCAAGAGATTTCGAAAAGGCAAGCGCTTTACTACATAATAATTTTGTTAAAGCTTCCCTTTCATGAGGAGGTAAATGTTTAAGATCAAAGTCATTTGGAGATAATTCTTGAATACGCTTTCTTTTAATCTCTTCAGATGGCAAAATTAAATTACAGTATTCGTTTTCAAATTCTAAATCAAAAGAGTATTCTTCAATATCTTTTTCATCTACATTGATACATTCACCAATAATTGAATTTTTATTTAAATGAATATCGAGCTTTGAAATATTCTGACATACAACCAAAAATAAATCATTTTGAATTGAAGATTTTGAGTGCAATGATTCATGTAATACAAGACCTTTATTCTTTAAATTGGGTTTAAAAAGAAAATATTCAGATGGAGGGTTCAGATACTTCACATGTAAATAAACAAAAGAATTAGGAGGTATTAATTCTCTATTGAGTAATTGTACCATGTTAGAACTCACCAAAACTTTGTTACCAATACTTAAATGAGTTTGCTTTTCACCAAAATAGTTACCATCATTAGAATTCTCAGCTGAGAAATTCTTACTAGGAATATTATTATCATTAGTAGACACATAATTCATCACATTAGCATAATCAGTTGGAAAATAATTAGAAAAATAAGTAGAATGACCATCAATATAAGGATTATGAAAATTCATAGCAGAATGAGCCATATTATTTGTAAACAAACCATTATTTTGAACATTATAATAATAAGGATAGGTTGTATAATTATTGAACAACTGTAAACTTGAATTATCATACTTTGCACAAGTATTATCAATATAAGTATCATTCATTAGATCATTTGATATAGGCCTTTCATAAGAAGGCATTCTGTGTGCATCAAGAGAATATGGTACATTTGAATTCACATAATTATATTCAGAATTCATAAAATAGCAAGTAGGAGATTCATTATAACTTTGAAAAGGAATGTGCTTGTCTTTAAGTAATATAGACTTAAAGCTTGGTGAAATAGTAATAGAATGTTTGTTGATGAATTCAAAACCAAGTATGGCTTGAAAATGAACATTGTGAATTTTAGTAAGGTAAAATACATGATGAAAAAAGAATTTATCAATTTTAAATGCTATCTCTATGCATCCTTTAAAGAAGACCTTAGAATTTATGGTGGAAACTGATACATTTCTGGATAAAAATTTGTAATGAAGCCTGGATTTAATGCTATTAAAGCATTCTTCATCCAAGAGAGATAAACTTGATCCAGTATCTATTAATGTGGAGATTTCATTATGTTGTACATTTATTAGGATGCATGGAAGAACATACGAGTTATTAAAAGAACTGCATATGACATGATTTTCTTGTATGTCATCATTATTTTCAAAATTTTGTTTAGATGTCAAATAATTATGTAAACAGGAAGATTTGTTAGACTTAGATGTCATAGGAGAAGTTTGGACAGCTGTGGATGCCACTAAAGTGACTGACGAGCGTTTGTCTAATTGTTGATGTTTGTTGTTGTTGTCAAAGTGTACTGACCCTGAATGAGAGTTACGGGAGAGAAGGCGGTCAGTAGAACCAGTCTCCCTTATTTGTTTAAATGATAAACATTGTTTTTGTTTTCAGAAGAAGAAGAGGTGTGGCTTTTGTTTCTGTAAGGGTGAGACGAAACCTGAGTTGAAGAGTTTTGATTAGAATTACCAATAATGTTTTTGAATTTGTAGCATGAGTCCATACGATGATTAAATTTCCCACAGAACGCACACTGCACAACATCTCGTCTGTGATAAAAGGATGTAGAATTTTTTTTGTGAGAATATTTGTCAAAGGTTGGTTGATAAGGACGTTTCCGATGAAAGTTTTGATGACGAAAATTATTGTTACGTTTATTTGTAGCCTCTTGTCTCGGTGGAGAAGGCGAAAATGTTCTAGTATTTCTTTGAAAATTACGAGAAGTATGAGAACTGTCCTTTTGAGTTTGTAAAGGAGAGTAGTTGGTTTGAGAATTGTGATAAATTTTATCCTTCGTATGCTTTATAGGAGTTTTATGAAGAGTATTACTAGAATTATCGTGGACATTTTCAGAATCGATACAATAGGCTTGATTAAAATTTTCATAAGATTTTTTAGGGGGAGAGTCATATATATTTTGAAGAAAAGTTGCTCGTTCAAGAGCTAATTCGAAGGATGTAATATTTTCTTCTAAGATTTTACGTTTGATTTGCTTAGGTAAAGCCTCAAGAAAATGAGTAAACTTCAATGAATTTAGAGCAGAAGTATCCAGTTTTGGATAAGCAAGACGAAGTTGTTTATCCAACCGAAAAGCAAAATTTTTAACTGATTCACTTGAATCTAAGGTCAAGTTCTGTAAAGATTTTAGAGAAACAGATTTTTTTGTGGGTAAGAAATAGTCTATAAATGCCTTTCGAATTTCATTAAAATTAGAGTTCTTGAGCTGTGACTGAGTTTCCAGAAAGAAGAGTAAGGCGGTGCCCTCAAGTTTTGATTTAAAGAGAACAAAAAGTTCCTTGTCTGTAAAGTTATTTAGTTCCTGTAAGTCAGATAATTGATCGAAGAAAAATTCTACAGTCTGAGGGTTACCGTCGAAAGGTTGGATTGCAATATTTAGTTTGGCTTTTGGAGGCATGATGAACAATTAATATAAGAACTCAATGTATGACATGATAAATTTGGTTATTTGGCAGGTCCTATGATGAACAATATATATAAATTGACCCGTTACTTAAAATATTGATGACTTTCATTTACTTCATACATCATTTTTATATGTAAAAAAAAAAGAAGAAAACGTATACTAACATATTAGTATCATATGAAGAATATAAGACCCATATATTTTATGTAAATATTTATATATAATATGGCTCAAATCAAAAATTATTATATGTATGACAAGAAGAATAATTTATCTTAGCATGAACAATAATTTTTACCAGTACCTCCGTTAAATAATGCATATATATATTAGTTGTAAAATATAACAAGACAAGAAAAAAAATATATGGAAAAATTATGTTATATATATATCATGCACTGCTCCAGAAAAAATATTATTTCAGTATAGAATCAATATGTTGCAATTAATTAGTGCACCACTCTCAATAATAATATAATTAATAATATTAATGTATGAAGAAAATAACTTGAAAAATAATGAAGAATTAACTGAAGAAAATGACGACAATATGTATAAATATAATAAAAATACGATGGTGGCAAAGGAAAAATGGATGGTCATGGAATGTTGGACACGCTTTGGTGACGGCGCCACAGGAAATAAGTGTGCCGTGTTCAAAAAAATAATTGTAATTGTTCAAGCGCTGGTCACTGCACCAAAGGAAATAATGTGTTGTGTTTGAGCTGACGCTTTGGTCAGGGTATCAAAGAAAATATAATGTTATGTTTATTTGAAAGTGGAGAAAGCACTTTTTATTTGCCTCTACCCACAATTAGGCCAAAGTGATCGTGATAATGATAGCACATCACGGAGAATGGGGGCCTGCAAACGACCCTAATTACTCTCTTCATTATTTCATTTAAAATAATAAAAATATTCTTTATCCAATGATGAAGAAAAATCAAGTATAAAGTTATAAAAATATAAAATTAAAAAGGTAAAAAGTTACCTGTTGAATCCTTGGCTTTTGATGACAAATAAATCCAGACAATAGGCACAAGAAATTAATATACGAACAATTTTCGAAGAAAAAAAAAATATATTTTATTTCATGAAGTACTTGTTGCTTTTTTCATGAATAAATATTTCTTCACAAATTTATATTTTTGGTGACTCGTACATATTAATTTCTCACTTGATAAACAACCATTTCATAACATATGTTAATCACAACTATTGCTATCTCCAAGCAATAAAAATTCTTTTCATAACATATTCTAGATATCTCAACAACATGTAATTAAACAATTTTCTTCATGACATAAAAGGAGAATAAATTATTATTTCTTTTTGAAAAAGAACACCTCTCATAATATGAACTTTCAAAACAAAATACATCATACTTCATATTGTATAGATACATGCCAATATTTTCTTTATAACGCCCCGTAAATATTAAGAAAAAATTATATATATATTGGGCCAGATAATGAAGTAAAAAGGACTTATACAAATAAAATTTCTTCACCTGACGAAAGAAAAATCTTCACCAAGACGTCATGTAAACTATAATATTATTTCTTGAAAACAAAACAGTTCTTCACCTCTGCCTACTTCTCAGAGGATGGAGAATAAAAAGATTATCGAAGAATTGGGCACATTAGATTTGTAGAAGAAAACTCGTTGATGAAGAGATGATGAGAAAATGAATGAATATTTATAAAATACGTGACGACATTTTTACAACACTTGTGAAGATAACACGAGAGCATAAACTGAAGACGTATAATGAGACCTTATATAATTTCCGTAATCCAAGAAGAGAATGCACAAACAAAACAATTTTCGGGATGCTATTGCAGTGAGAAGTGCCTTGCTACTAGCCGCCTTGAAAACTCAACATCATTTCCAAAAAGAGAAGGCACAAACGAATACATTCAGGAATGCATTAAACCACTTCATTGCTCCTCGCAGCACAGAGGGACTTGGCTTAACAGAAATCAACATCACTTTCCTAGATGAATTTTGAGGGCAGCACTTTTTCTTTGCCGCACTTAAAAAAAATCAGCATCGTAATAATCTCAACATAACAAAAAAAAACCGTTCCATCCTTCGTTAACGGGGGAGCACCTCTGCCCCGAACTTTCACTCATGCGACTGCATCCATCACAGCAGGTGTCTATCGGCGCAACTGACGCAGGTGGCCGCGAGCCCAGGGGAAAAGGAGAAAGGGTTATTGTAAATGCAAAATACGCCAATTTGGCAGTTAGCAACAGAGGGGGTGAGGAAAAACTAAGCCAAATTACAATATACAGTATGAAAAGATATGTAACTAATAAGAATAAAATTGATAACCATCTTAAGAAGGAAGGCCAAAGCTGGTGGCCATGTACATAACGGCTTGAAATACGTCACCTGTGAAATTTAATTTGATAGGTTAGGGGTGTGTCCGAATAAACGGAAGTTCCACCCAAAAGAACTAGCGAGAAAGTTCTCGAACAAATTTAAAACCGGAAGGAATGATTTCAAACAGAATTTTACCGGCTTGGAACATTCGAAAGCTAAGTAAGAAAGAAAACATTACAGGCGACGAAATGAAAATAAGCGAAACCGAAATTAAATTTAAATTGAGAACATTAATAAAAAAGAGGTAATAGGAAATAAAATGACTAATAAAAAAATGAATTAAATTAAACATATGGGGGGGTTATGGAGTAACCACCACACTTATATTACCACAATGAATGAGAATGCAATAAAAATTTAAAAAATATATAATAATTTGAAAACAAACTGTGATAAAGATTTCAAACAAATTTAATTTAAAAGTGCATTTTTGCTCTACGCAACGGTGTAAAAATTTAAAATGTGCGATGTTTAGAAGCTCTAAAATTTTCAATTATGAAAATTGTAAAATTGAAATTTCTTTAAAAAATTTGTTTATGGTGGGTTCAAGAATCTTAATGTTTAATCTATATCATACGTAATATGACGCGTTCAGAAGTCAGTCTGTTTAACTCCATCAAATAAAAATTCACATTTTAAACAGTTAAAATTGTATATCTATAAACTATTGTTTCTTTATCATTGATCTAGGAATATTAATGTTTAATACATGGCGTATGTAATACATGACTCGTTACGATCATCTTAAAAATAATATTTATTTTTATAATTAATTTAAAAATATAATTTTTTAAAGGTCTTTAAAATTTTAGTCTTTGAAAATATAATTTTCCAAATAATCGTTGTAATTTGTTAAATTACAATTTCGTTATTTTTTTATAATAAGTTACCTGTACCCAATATGGACACCCTAAGGAAAATGTATATTTTTCACCCTCATGTACAAGTCATAGGACTCCAAAAATATGTGACCACTATCCTTGGACTATTGATTATCATTATTAAAATTAGCGACATTGTAATTATTCTGGTTTAATTTAAATGATAAAAACAAAAAAAATGTTTACAAGTGTCCATATAAGGAACTACTTGTCCCTATTATGGACAGGTGTTTCCATTTTGACTTTCTACACAGTGTGTATGGAAGAGCCACTTTTCCAAGGGATTTTAGAGGAGAAGAAATAAAAAAGATGTATCTTAAAGTATTCCGAGGAGGTGGGGGACAGTAAATATCTTTAGATCATGCATTTTCGAATGGGGAGGATCATTTTCGGTTTTTACCCTTCGAATACCCATGCCTCTCAGTTACTAGTAAATATTATGAAATAATATTGTTGGTTTTGCTTAGCTTTATTGCATCTGTATGCGAATTTAATTCTATTATTACTCAGTGCTCACAGCATGGACAAATAGAAACTTTTTCACCATTGGCAGTAAGTCCCAAATAATCCTCATGAACATATCTGCCACATGTGATGCATGGGCGCATGTTTGAAGAAGCATCAATACTGCAAAAGAAGCAGTACCAGCTCTCCTTTGTTGAGGAAGTTATACCATTGGTACCTACAATTTCGCCAACATATATCCTACTGGCGGGGGGGGGGTTATTTTTCTGCTTGGATTTTTTGGAGGAAGGTTTTGGGGGAATTGTTCAAATAGCATCTTGTTGAACAAAGATTTTACCACTTTGATGATTTTCAAGTTATTGCTTGGCAACGTTGAATTTTCTTCTTTCTTACAATTGTAGTCGATGGGGACATAAGCTGTCCATATACCGGGCGTAGTTTTACTAAATCTTGTACCAAATGAGTAAGGAAAATTATTTTAAGCAAATATGCAATAGCAATCGAAAATATGTTTTATTAGCTTTCTAAAATACTCCACTTTTATACATCTAATCTAATTTTACCATATTTAATAAGAATTTAAGCTTACAAGTAATTAAGATCAGCAGATCTAGAAATAATAAGTTTCCTCCTAAATGGCGAACAGCGCGCTTTTTTACACTTTCCAGACTTAATTATCTTTTTAACTGCTTTTTTTCGCGAAAATCTTTAGCCATCTCTCGATCAAAATTATAACCTTTAAAAATATTAGGGGTGTCCATATTGAAAACCCTGTCCAAATAGGGTACAAATACCTTATTTTTAAATATATTTTTCTTATTCATGGTAAGGGCTAAACTATTGCATTTTTTAATTTTACAAAAAGAAAAAAAAAGTAATGTTTGAATTAAATAGCATTTATTTTGTACAATAAAGTAAAAACGCTTGTGTTATATAAGTAAAATTTGTATGTCTAATAGATATCTAAGCAATTGTATACTTTATTTTTCAAGCATTTTTAATTTTTAGTATAGGTACTAAACTTAGCACTGTCACATCCGTTAAATAATTGCATCTCACGCTACATTTAACAAGAAATGATATCTCTTAATATTTATTCACATTTAATTTTTTCAACAAAATATTTTTGAAGTATTTATGTTATCTATTATTATTATTGTCGTTGTTATTTTATCACTGTCGTACACTGGTTTATAATATAATAACAATTTAAAAAAAGATTGAGCTTGTTATTATATTTTAGATTTTGTTCAAGTATATTATTGCATTTTTTGCATTCTACAAGCGGACGATTACACAGTAGAGGTCTGCACGGGCCGGGCCTCGGCCCGGGCTCGGGCCGATTTCCAATAATGGCATTCGGGCCGGGCCGGGCTCGGGCCTTACTTCTGAAGACTCGGGCCGGGCCAGGCCGGGCCTAGTCACTAATTCTTTCGGGCCGGGCCTAGTCATACGGGCCTTTTCGAGCCGGGCCTAACTTTTTTTTTCGTACTAAGCCAAGACTGATTCCATTCTTCCTAGTTTTCAATGACCAAAATAATCAGTTCCTATTGAATCTTCCTATATGAAAATCCTTTTCTCGACTTTTTATAAATCAGTAATATTTGGCTTTGTCCAAAAATTTCTGCAAAAAAAGCATATACTTTTAAGCCGTCATTATTCTACAATTAAACATTACAGTTTATTTCTTTTAAAGAATCGTAGATTACTAGGCGTTTTAAAATAGAACGCCTATTTTAAAATTTAGAATTAAACTTTTTTAGAATTAAACACACACACACACAAAAGAAAAAAAATGATTATGACGGAATTTTTTTTTTTAACTGAAAGTTTCTTTTAAAATATTCATCCATGCAAAATGAATACAACGATACGGGAGAAAAAAATATATTAAACATTTACATCTGTTAAGAAGGGAATGCATTTTTTTTCGTTCCAAAGCGATTTCGTCTTTGGAAATTTTACCACATACCGCTTTTTCGATTTTTTGTCTCCATTACAGGGAATATGGATTAATAATACTAGTGATAACTGAAACATTTACATACAACAAACAAAGATTCATTTAAAAGCATAAATATCGCAGCCTACGGCACTTCTGCATAAATGGAGATTATAAACATGGAAAAAAAAAGACTAATATAATTTTTTTTTTGGTCAGAACTCTTCCATAAGATTAAAGATCAATGTTCTGTAGAAATTCACTCGAGCCGGGCCGGGTTCGGGCCGAAATTTAAATTTTTTTCCGGACCGGGCCGAGCTCGGGCCGAAATTTTAACTTTCGGGCCGGGCCGGGTCGGGCCATCATTTTTTTCGTTCGGGCCGGGCCGGGCTCGGGCCGAATTTTTAACTTTCGGGCCGGGCCGGGTAGGGCCAATATTTCTTTCGTTCGGGCCGGGCCGGGCCCGGGCCGAAATTTTAACTTTCGGGCCGGGCCCGGGCCTGGAAATTTCGGCCCGTGCAGACCTCTATTACACAGTCCAACAATTATACTTTTTAAAAACATAGTATGCAAGATAAACAGAAATAATTATTTGGAATTTATTAGCGTTTGAATGTTTATACTAATTAGTACTCTGAAGACATTTTTGCCACGCAAATTCTACCAAAAACGTTTATTGTTACCATAAGCCGCCCTATATTTTCCAAACAACTGCAAAACGTAATTCGCAGAGAATATGATAAACAAAATATAAAATATAAAAGGCATGTCTTATTAGATATGCTGAATGATTACTTGGATTTTTATTATGTAAATTTGTATATCTTAAGTAATAATAAAAAATTAGTTTAGACAAAAATGATGCCTTGTTTATAGATACATATATACTTATATATGTATTCCTTTCCCTTTGCTGTATATTTTAGTATGCATATTTTGAAAATGACTATTGTACATTCGTTTTGGAAATAAAAACAATCATATCGTGCGGTATTGTTTTGCTGTTACTAAAAGTTTCACTTATATGTATTTTCAGTCAATATGCATGTTGAAGCAAAAATACATTAAATTAATTTTAAACAAGATTACTTGTGCTGCAATAAATCGAACTGCTGAAATCGCATTTACGAATTAATTTAAAAACTGTATCATTATTAAAAAACATCGTGTGCTATAATGAAGTTTTTACAGTGCGAAATATGTTTGGAATATTACAACCTACATAAGATCATATCTCATAAATATTTATTATTCTATAAAGTATAATTATCAGTTAAGTATTTTTTAATAAATATAAAATTTTCATTTCAAATGTATTCATTTTTTGTTTATTTCAATTGTGTACTATACATAGATTTAATCTATTTAATAAAATCTTACATCTAATGTTAATATATCTTCTATACTCCAACAATTTCTCAATATGCATTAATATTTGTTATACAATTTCACAAATAATAATAATATTTATTTTTCACACTCATGTTATAATCATAAACAAATACAATTATATTTATATATATATTTAATTTAATATATATATATATATATATATATATATATATATGTGTGTGTGTGTGTTTAATTTACATATAAATATGTTTGGAATATTACAACTTATATAAGATCATATCTCATAAATATTTATTATTCTATAAAGTATAACTATCAGTTAAATATTTTTTAATAAATATAAAATTTTCATTTCAAATTTATTCATTTTTTATTTCTATTGTATACTACACATAGATTTAACCTAATTAATAAAATCTAATATCTAATGGTAATATATTTTCTATACTCCAACAATTTCTCAATATGCATTAATATTTGTTATACAATTTCACAAATAATAATGTTATTTATTTTTCACACTCATGTAATAAGCATAAACACATATAGTTATATATATATATATATGTATATATATATATATATATACAAGTAACACTACAAAAATAAATAGTCTGCCCTTAATAGCTTTTTGCGTCTGCAATAAATAACTTAAAGTACTATAAATAAAACTATACTAAATATAAAAATTCTATTTCCGACACTTAGTAGCCTATTTGAAAAATGTATGGAGGAATTTACCGAAAACAAAATCTGGCGTCGTAACATTTGTTACTTTATTTTATAGATAATGATTTTTTTCCGCTGAATAAAATGATCAGAAATATTTAGATATTATACATCTTTAAAAAATGTGCCTAGCAAAAGGAATGTTAACAACCTATATATTTAATGATAATTTATTTAGCTTTATCTACTTCTTAAATGTTTTTAAACTGTAATGGCATTATTTTAAATAAGATGAATAATAAAAAAAATGAAGTTTTATGTTTCCCATTCACCATTCATTATTTTATAATTTTTCCTTACTTTGCACTAAACATTGTTTAGTTTACTTTCGATAGTCACTAGCATATTTATATTTTTAAAAATGTAAATAAATAAAATGCTATGCACTTAAATATTGTTATTGGTAAATAACTAATTATAAACTTTCGAAGCTATACCAAGAGAAAATATATAACATTCTTTATGAATTAAAAGACTCATGCATTTAAATTAATAATGTTTTTCAAATTTCAAAAATGTAATTTTGAAACAATAATGAGACATATATTTTTGTAACATATAATTTTGAATACATAAACATGTAATTTTGAAACATTTAATATTTAAACAAGATAATGAGAAAGTACCTTTCATAAAGTTATTAATATATTTTTCTAAATTAAAAATTACATTTTGTATGGCCTAATAAATGTCGCTTATCCCTCCATGATCATAGGTATTCAGTTAAGGATGTTCTTAAATCAAAAATGTCAACATTGTGATATAAGTTTTAATTTAGTTTTGCTCGACTATGCATGATACTAGCAGGTATTGTTGTTCAGAAATTATCCAATCACACTTTTTTTTCAAATGCAATAGGTTTTGTAGAACAAGCCATCAAAGTTAACGTTTTGAAACACATTTCCTGACGAAAGCAGAAAATCCAGTCTTGAAAAGAGATAAAAACGCGTGTTCACGTGATCAAAATCGCTTATAACTCGATAGGTAATTTAAGTATCATTAAATGGAAACCTAAGTTTGATTTCAAATCTCTTCCATAGTCAGGTCTTCAAACATTATGTCATTCTGTTGAAATATGAATTTGCAAATGTATCAAAAGTTTATGCGCTTGTTGAGCAAAGCAGTTGCGAATAGTCTTAAATAAATAATAATGGTGATTTTCCTCTGGTGAGACATCTCTCAGGTGCATTGCATCAGGATGTCATAAACCCGGACATGATGGACTCTATGAAATTAGTTTGGCAATTTTAAGTGATCATTTAACAAAAATACTCAATTTTTACAAGCGGAACTAAATATTTAATTTATTTTTCATACTGAAAAAAATCTGTAAGGATTGAACTTAAAGGAATTATTGTTTGTCTTTTGTCTTTCGTTTTGAAAATTGTTTGACATTTATTCAGGTGCTTTATTATTCGTTTTTATCTTGTAAAATGTTGATATCATTAAAATGTTTTTTTTTATTTTATTTTTTAAATTCTTAAAATAGAGATAATTGTATTAATGATACATAATTGTATATATATATACAGTCGAACCTTGTTAACATAAACTACAAGGGGAGTCAAAATTTTGTTCATGTTAACAGTAATTCACATTATCAGTATCAATTCGCTGTATTCGTTTTAATAGGGGATTGTGAAAACAATTCATGTTAAAAGTAATTCATTTTAAGAGTATTCGTGTTAATGAGGTTTGACTGCATATATATATTTAAATTTCTCTGTTGAGCTCTGATAATTATTGAATTCAAATAAGTATAAAATGCCTTCTATATTTTCGACATTGTCCGTGTCCTAACTATAGTTGGACGGTTTGCAGAATAAGTACATTGTTAGGACATGGACACTGTCGAAAATATAGACGCCCGATATATATTTAATTTAAATTCCGAAATTATTTATTCCAGTTTTTCGCGTTCATTGTGTTTGTAATTTAACTATTTACATTCTGATGACTCTATAAAAAGGATTTGAAACATGCCAAATTTTAGTATATTTTAAATGTTTTATTTATAAAGTAACGTCTTATAAGCAAACCAATTATTTCTAATTTAAGTTCTTATCTTTTTATTGTAGAATATACTTATATGATTATTATTGCGAAATAGAGAAAAACATCTTTCTGCATTTTGAAATATAATTTATTCTCAGATCTAAATAATGTAGTGTTTTTTTTAATAAAAATTATTTCATTAAGGACTGAGTAATATTTGTCTTTAATTTTTTTACAAAGGAAATAACATTTCATACCACTCTTTTCAAAGAGTAAACTTTTTTTTCAGATAAAAAGAAGCTCATGTATACGCATTTTGAAACTAATCTGGAAACATATTGCCAAGAACCTTAAAGTATTAAAAAATGTGAGTTATTTGTGATTTTTTAAAACAATGAAAAAATTTTTCTAACCAAAATATTAACGAAATTGTTCAAAATTTTTAAACCATTTTATTGAAAATATTTGAAATCTCCCTGTATTCTATAAAAAATGTTATACTTAATAAAACTTTTCCACAAAACTCCTGGTACACTTCTTATACTTTGTGCTGATTTTCTTACATTTTATGCTGATTTATATCATAATAAAAAGACGGAATACAAGAAGCTATTTTTTTCCATTCTAATATTATTGATAAAATCTATTGATGAATGGATTTTGTTAAGGGATTTGGAATAACGAAGCAAAAGTTTTGCCTTTATTATAATTCGATTGTGAGAATTCGTCATGACAAAATGGTGTGTTTCGCTTCAGTAAAGGTTCTGATTAACATCACGTTGTGATATTTCATTTTTACTACAGATTTTTGAGAATTCAGTACACTGTAAAAAAAATCTTTTAAATTTACGGTAAAAATTAATGGCAGCAATGTTACCAGACGTTTTTGCCGTGAAAATATCAGTTATAATAGTTTTAATAAAAAAATACATTTATTTTTACGTAATTTTAACGGATTTTTTTATAGTGTAAGATAATTTGTGAAGCTAAAAATATGATGTTCTTTTATAAATTGAGTGCACTTTATATTTAAAATTAAAATATCAAAAACTTGTTTCTGTATTTTTTAAGTGCATTCCTGAACAAAAAATAATTTCTGCATGTTAATATTTTATTTAATTATGTAATCTTTGCTTTATTATGATGCGCAAAATAATTTTCCACTACATATAATGACTAGAGAGCACAAATACATTTTCTAGAATAATTAAATAATACCGAATCTCTTCACCGTATTGATTATGAAGTAACAGTTATGTTGTAAAGCCCGATATCTGTTGGTTCAATAATAATAATTAGTTCTCAAATTTGTAGCTGTTTTTTTAATCATATTATTAGTTTTGCTTAGTGCATAGGAAAATAAATATTCAATAATTGCATTATATAACTTAAGCACAAATTGTCCAAGACTTTATGGCTTTGTCAGAAGTTGTATTGGTTATCTTTATTTATTATTAATATTTTTACTTAAATAATGATTAAACCCCGTATTTTCTTTGTGTTTTTATATTAGTACCATTTTTTGTGCTCTGTAGAGGAAACAATCTTTCCATGTCTACGCATTTCCGATGAGCCAATGAATGATCCTAATGTATAAGCAAAATATTAATAATAACTGCTATCAAAACTACAGTTTTCATATTTACTTCTCAGTTAGAGTAAAAAAAAAGTAAATTTAAATATTATCTTCAATACTACATATTTTTCTATTTTTGAGCCACTGGATGCACAATGCTTAACACTACAATACATTTTATTTTCTGATTATTATTACATATTTTTAAGCAAATAAAATGATTTCAGTTTATTTTTATTTTTTATTCATCTTTCTACAGAAGAAAATAACTAATATTTCTTCTAATCCACATAACGAGTAAAAAGTTATACTTCTGAGAAATATGTTATAGAAATCTATAAATATTCAACTCATGTATCCATGCATCAGTTGCAACACATAAAGCTGTACATTTCTGATTTAATTATCCTTTTGTGTTTTAAGATTCAATTTTCAATCCATGTTTAATCCAAGATTTAGAAACATGTTTCCTTTAAAAAGAAATATTGCATATTTAGCTCTTTCCCTTTTCTCTTAATATGTTCTTAAAACTCATATTTTAGATAGGAAATGTATTGCTCCTAAATACTTTAGCCATATGTTTAGAATAAAGCAGATCGACTTTTATTTAAATGCTTTTTATGAATTTAATTTCAGCAAATGCGACTTAAATTACGGAAATTTATCTCTGATTATCGAAATTTAACGTTTCTAAGCCGATAGAAAATGGAAATAAATAGGAAAATGGTATCTATATACATATTTTGAACCACGTGGTAATTTAGAAAGCAAAAAGTTGAAATATAATGCAACAGACACTCGATTAACCTTGAGGATTAAGCAGGACAATCAAAGTCTCACAGTTTTGATTGCAATTTACTATGTTAATACTGCATGAAACACCTCAATTAACATGAATAACACCTCAATTGAGAAAATCAGGAAAGGAAATACTATTGATGGAAGAAATAAATTTTTTGCAGAAGATAATGATAGTACCGATATGCATCTTAAGCGACTTGAGTTACGAAATTGAAAAAGCATTCGTGCCGTTTCTGAAAACAATATTCCACCTTCAAATTACACAATTGACTATACTACAGATTTAATTAAAAAAAATCAAAAATATTACGCTTAATCATAACAGCATTTTTGGAGGTTTGGATGTAGTTTATCTGTATCCTTCAATAGACATCACAGAAATTGTGAAAGAAGTATTAATTGATACTACCCAAGTGTCTTGTGTTAGGATACACAAGTTACATTAAAATCAGCTATCTATTTAGTCACTCAAAATAATGCATTTATTTTTATTTTAAGTTTTACAGACAAATTTAGGGAACCCCAGTGGGATCGTCCATTTCGGGTTTTATGGCAGAACTCAACCTAAGACCTAGAGAAAACCAAATTATGAAAAATTCTTAGTTAAAACCCATGTTGTGGATCCAATACGTAAACGACGTCGTTATTGTTTGGGATCATGGAGTATTTAACTTAAACAAATTTGTAGTGAAAATTTTCAAACGAGACACGAACATTAAATTCACCTAAGAAATTGAAAATGAGGATGTTTTACATTACTTCGATAATGAACTAATAAGAAACATAGATGAAAGAAAAATTGAGAAAAGAATATACATGAAACATTGCCGTTCAAATAAATCATCTCTTACGATTCTAACTATACTATTTAAATATAAACTTGCTCCTTACAGTTTTTACATTTAAAAAATGCTTTTGATATTTGCAGTGAAAAGTATCAACAAAAAGAAATTAATACAGTTAAACACATTGTAATAGGCAACGAGTATTCCCCCCAGCACATAAATGAATCAATTTTTGAAATAAAGCAGCAAAATCAAAATAAATGATCAAACAAGAAAGAACTTAAAATCAGTACCTTCGTTTGCATACGACGATTATATGAAAGATTAAAATACGCCTTAGAGAAATCTGACATGAATTTAATAATCAAACCTCCATCAAAACTAAAAGTTTCAATTCAGAGAAAAATTGATCTCATTCCCTACAATGAAATTGCAATCGTCTATTCTATTCCATTTAAAGCAGAACATACTTAGTTAAGCTATATAGTTATGACTAGTCGGAATTTTTTAAAAAGATTTGAGTAGCGCTTGAGAGATATTATGTTTAACCGATCATCTATTGATCTTTATAGGTAAAAAAAAAGACAAAATATAGAAATAGATTTCACAAATGAAAGAGCAGTTATCGTACTTACAGTAAATTATTACACTTTGAAAATTAGAGAAACCTTAAAAATTTTAAGTAATAGAAAAACAGCATGTAATGACTCTTTATCATATTACATACCTCACCTTTGAATTAACATTTTAAAATTATCTAATTTATCAACGTAGAAACGATTCAGTAATACAGATTTCCCCATGACATAATAGGCGTTCCCTTCTTCATGCAAGTATATAAACAGCATAGCGAATGCGACTTGCCAGCAAAACTATATCCCTTGAAAATGATTGAATTAGCGATAGAAAGATCTCAGTAGCTTTTTTCTGTTTTTACAAATGATTTTTAACATCTTTATTTATTTATTTATTTTTTTTTTTTTTAAAGACCAGTTAATCTTATAACAGAAAATTTTTATTATAAACGTATTGCACTTTTTTAGTAAATAGTTTTATTTTAGTAATAAAATTTCAAGCCACTTTGAATGAAGAGGTCAATTTTTTAAGTCATATTAAATAATCACATTACTACACAACGCATCACAATGCTGTAAGCCACATAAAAACACATAACTTAATAAGAAATTGTCTTGTTGAATACCGGATCATAATTGATCACATAAGCATAGCAGGGATTGTGAATTTTTTAAAATTTGAATGTCTGAAATTTCAAAATTCTTATGTACCAACATTCTAACGTACCAGGTACATTTTGACGTAAATACAATATAATTATTTTTATATAATTTTTCTTCTATATTTTTACAGTTATATTAAATTAAATTCCTTAGTTATTTATTAGACTGTAACTAGACTGTAGACTGTAAACTGTTATTTATTAGACTCAATAATACAGCATAAAATTCCGTATTAATAATTTATAAGTGGGGTTTTTATCAGATCATTCTCACTTCTTAAGGTAGAAGCTGTTTCAGTAGATGTATAAATATTTACACTGCAATTAAGATTCATTTTTAAAACTAAATCCTAAAAATAAATTAAAACCCTAAACCTAAATAAAAAAAACCTACTCAGAAGTTGTAAGCGTGTTAGTTTGGTACACATTAATATGCAAACAATCTGTTAAAATTCAATTTTCAAAAATAAAACTTTTAAAATATGTTAAAGAAGCAAAATTATTTGGAAAATCACTATATTTTAAATTATTTGGTAAGAAAGTATCACACTAGAAGGTTCTTTCTTTGATATTTATAATATCGTAATTCCTTCAAGATTTACGTCATTTTAAAGTAAATGACCTGTAAAATAGCTGTTACAGAAAACAAACTTTTGTTACTGAAAAAAAAAGAAAAAAAACATAAAATAGGTATTTTTTTCATTGACGGAATATAGTTTTTTCGTGTTCCAGAAACCTTTTCTTGCGTGCCAAGTTTGCATGCGTGCCGTATCTTCGCCACCCCTTGCATAGGCTATTGTCTACAAACATTTTGATGGTTTTTTTCTCATTGATGCCAGGTCGAAATCCCCAATAGGGATTAGTTTTTTTTCTAAAATTATTAAGTTGCAGCAGTCATATTGTAATACATATATTCGTTTTACACTGTTTTACTCAGGTTTATATTGCTCATTAAATTTTATAAAAAAAACCTTTTGTAGGTTTATATCTGGAATAAAAATGTATGCATTACTTTGTTGTTTAAATTTATTCTAAATTTTTACAATATTATGTGTGTTGAATAGATAAACACAATTAAATATCTTTGTATTTTGCATCCATATAGTTTTTATAAAAATAAATCCAACCACATGTTTTCCCCAAGCAACAGAAACACTATTCTTCAAGAAAAAAAAAAAAGTTAATATTAAATGTAATTTAGATGAGAATGTCTAATGTGTGTTTATTTTCATTTTTAAAATATACTCACCAGTTTAATTTCCCTAATTGTTTCCAAAAGTCAAAACTACTTATTAAACACCTTCTGCAATCGGGATATAATTTCATTAATCATTAATGCAATCATATAAACATTCCCGCGTGATAAGATTGTTATTTAAAAAAGCATAACTTATTTCGAGTTAATTTCAACAAATCGTATGAAAAGAGACATTCATTTAAATCATAATTTCTTAATTTCAGAAAATTTAGATTCTTTAATGTCACATTCATAACTCTATGATGCGAATAAATATGTTTGCTTGACATTCCAGACATACCGTTGTGAAATCGGTAGTTTTTAAAAGACATCCAGACGACATGAATTTAATTATGTGCTGGGGAAATATGTGCCTATTAAGTATGTATTGAATATTTATGAGACAGTTTTTCTTAAGTGGCAGTATGAATGAATATTTTGCTGAGTGATAAAAGCTAATCATTTGCAAAGATTCAGCATTTAACTATGTATGGCTGTGTGTATATTTCATTCAACACTGTTTTTTTTATGTTCGTTAGAAGAAGGACATGCATAGACATTAAATGTGAGAAATACACAAATATATTAAAATTAGCATGAAAATATTATATATTTCGAACAGTACCAAGGTATCAGTAATTGGATGGGAATTTTTTTTCATTTGACAGCTGCAGGTGATCAAAAGGTAACTAAAGTTAATCGTCTACGTATTTATAGAACAACATACATTTGATTTGTGTGCTCGTCATGAATGCCTGCTTATAAGTTATAGCCAGTATACAAAGACGAGATAGTACAAGGGAATTTTAAAACCCAAGAGAGATAAAACCGGGAGCTCCAAACAAAGTGTGTGTGCAATGGAGCCATTGGGAATCCAACCCAAAGAACCTCTTACGCTCACAAGCGATTAGCGGTGGGGTGCGTTAGCCACTCGAACATGGAGGCCCCACTCTAATCGTCACAGTAGTTAGAAAATTACAAAAACACTGTTTGTAAACATTCTTTTTTTTTTGGTATACTATGTTCCGATATGCTGGATACTCCAGCAAGATTTTCGGAAACAAAACTTAATCGAAAAATGGTCACATAGTGCGTTGAATAGATTTCAGATCAGAAAGAGTCGACAGAGAAAATTTACATAGATAAGAACATTATTCTGAATTATAACAGTTGTAAATTTTCCGAGTGGGTTAAAAAATTCCGAGCCAAGATTCGAACTGGGATGTATTGGCTGAAGCCATCAATGCTCTTCCAACTGAGACATCCCGGATTAAAACTGAAGGACTTATTCACCCTATTAACTTTAACGATCTCACAATCTGGTCTGAAACTTTGGGTCAGCTCAACAGAATAAATCGAAGGTTATTATATGGAACTGCAGAAAACGCTGGATACGGGGTGAATTAGTCCTCGAGTTTTCATCCATGATGGCTCAGCTGGATGAGCATTGGTGGCTTCAGCCAATACATCCCTAGTTCGAATCTTGGCCCGGACTTTTTTTCACCCACTTGGAAATTTCACATCTTCTATAATTAATTTACCGATTGAATAATCGCGTTATAAATTAATCTAGAACAATTTCGTATGCAGTATTTTCTACAGTTCTACAACAGTTTGTTTAAAAACAGTTTGTCTAAAACAGTTGTTTTTACAACGGTGCAGAAATGAACAATCTTCACATCACATGAAATTACATCCTAAAAACAAAGAGAGGAGACTACTGCAAAACGAACAGATACTCGAAATTTGTTTAAGATAGCTTCTGTATTAACTTCCATTTTTCTGTTGAGTTGATCCAAAGTATCAGACCAGATTGTATGATCGTTAATCTTAGTTGGGTGAATTAGTCTTCCAGATTTCGTTCAGGATGGCTCAGTTGGAACAACATTGGCGGCTTCAGCCAATGCATCCATCTAAATTGTTTTTATCTCAACAGCTCTTAAAAAGACTTTGATTCTGATGAAAATGATATGGATGAGTCAAACATGACTGTGAATCAAACAACTAAAGTTCTGAATAAATTTTCAAAAAAAAATTATGACTGCAGCTGTTTATTCAACGATGCATAAATTAACAATTTCCACATTATACGAAATGACATCCTAAAAACAAAGAGAAGAGACTACTGCAAAACAAACCAATATTCGAAATTTGGCTTCTATGATTAGCAGAGCTTCTATGATTAGCAGATTGGGTCGAAAAAATGCAAAAATTTATTTTAAATTTGTAATACCGCGAAAAAGTTACCAAATCGAGAAACTAAAAGTTGAGTAAAAATAAAGAAATAAAACTGGTTTATATCATCCGATCACGCATGTATTGTAAAGTTTGTCGAAATGTTGAAAAATTCGCATTAATAGATTTTTATTAGGGTTTTCATTAACATATGAGCTGAAATTCTTTTGTATTATAATAATATAACATAAAGCAATTCAACATTTTTACGTTTCCTTTTATGATTCATATTTTTCCACAAAAAATATGATCTCAAGAGGCTCTAAATGCATGTCAGATAATTTTTTACATTGCGTAATTTTTTAATGTTCATGGATTATTTTGCGACGAAAATCTCTGAGGTGAAAAAAAATATGTATATTTATCAATGAAGCAATAATCATTTTAAAAAAATGACTTTTAATAATGCGAAAAATGAACCTTATTACGCTAATGAAAGTTATAATATTGAAATTTGTTTCAAAGAAAAAAATAAAAAGTAAAACACTATTACAAACTATGTTTTCAGAGCATTTTAATTGGCTTTAAAAAGACAATTTACTCATAAGGATGCTTAAAAAATGATTTTAATCACAAAAGACCTTTTACTTTTTTCACTTCATAATAAAGGCAATACAAATTTAGCAATCATCGTTACTTAAAACTTTGCATTATACCCTGTTAAAATCTTGGTTAATCCAGTGCTACACTGTTTCTTCGTTTATATTTTAGAACAGTTTAATTTTCTCAACTTTGTTACGATTTTACTCAGGAAATCTTAGCAAAAAAAATACTAAATACAATGGTGATGATTAAAAATCAAATTAATACACTTTGTAAAAAACTCCATAAAATAAAAACAAAGCAAGACAAGTTTCGCGCTAAAACAATAACAGGTAGCCAATAAACTGAAGCAAAAACATTTTATAATTATTATTTCCCACCTTTTTTTAACCATTTTTCTTTTGTTATTTTGGAATCACTGTTGGCTTCCACCTGTGCTCTTTCATCTGGTGCCATTATTTGCCCTTATTGTAATCTCGACCCACTTTCTTTCAGTTCATTTCTGATATTCTAACCTTACGGACACGTGTTTGTTTTAGCTCATGACGATGATCTGTTACTGTTTTAGCTCGAAACGCGTCCTGCTTTGTTATTTTATGTACTTTTTACAAAGTGCATCATTTTCATTAAATCAGTATTATCGTCGTCTTCTACTGGAATTCCGTTTTCTTCATATTATAAAATTGTTTTCAAAGATTTTTTAACCATGGTATTTTATAATAATTTACATGCATAATCAACATTTAATTCAAAATCCGCCCCGGTTAATCCACAACCCGGATAATCTGACTCCAGTTTACCGAGAGACTATTATATTATGTAAAAAATTATATTAGTTTAAGGACATTTTTGACATTTATTCAACTTTTAGATTTCTTAACATAGAGCAATTCATTTATAATCCGTCGCCTGTTTCAGGTATGATTATTTCACTTATTTCATGTTTTGTATAAAAAAATTTAATTGACGTATCTCAACATTGTTTGAAAATGAAAGAAAGACTTGGCAAATAAATAAATAAAATAAAATAAGATAAAATGAAATCCGGACTCTTTCAACTACTGCACAAGTGCTCTTTCAACTAGCGCCCCTTGTCACACTCTTTATAATCTCCACCCTCTTTCTTTCATTTCATTTCTGATATTGTCCCCTTACGGACATGTGTATGCTTCAGCTGATGACGAGGTGTTAGATATTTCTCGTCGAAACTCCTGTTTTTTTTATATATTATAGTTATTTTTACGAAGTGCATTATTTTAATTAAATCACTGCTATCATTGCCCTGCTATAAGAATTTTATATTCTTCAATTGATAAAATTGACTTCCATGATTTCTCAAATATGGTGATTCATATTAATTTGCTTACATAATTAACATAATGAATTTTATTCTAAAAGCGTTCAGATTAATCCACAACCCGGATAATTTGATTCCAGTTAACCGAGAGCATTTTTTGACACTTATTTATCATTCAGATTTCTTATCACATATTAATTACTTTTTAATACATCTTTATTTCAAGATATAATTAGTTCGTTACTTTATATTTTCTGTAAAGGACAAAAAATAATTGATCTATCAGTTTTACTTGAAAATGAAAGAAAAAAATGACAATGAATAAATAATGAAATAATGAAGTAAAATGAAACCCGGTCATCACAATGTTTAATATATGGTTCGGATATCTCAAGACCGAAAGAAACAACCATTTTCCAATTGGTTAAACAAGTGTAATTTATGAAATTACAAAAACCACTTGGAAAATGATATTTTCAAAGACTGAAATTATAGACTTATAAATACATTCTATATTTAAAAAAAAAGTAATATTAAACATTATTTTTATAATGACCTAAACGTTGCTTACGTAATAACTATGTCATATATTACGAACTTCATGGATTGAATATTATTATTACAAGACCAATGATTAACAAATTTTTAATGAGATTTTAGTTTTACATTTTTCAGTGCTGCATTTTTTTAAACTTCTAAACATCACACATTTTCAGTTTTACGTTGTTCTAAAGATAAAAAAGAAATGTACTTTTAAATGCAATTAATTTAAAATATGTATCTCAATTATTTTTGAGTTATTATTACTATTTTTTAATGCTTTTTTATCATTGTGTTAAAAGGAATATTTCATTTCTCGACATTGACATGGACCAATCAGAAAACGAATAAAATCCGGACATTTCCCACGTGTGGTTCAGATATTTCTAAAACAAACGAAACAACCATTTACAAAATGGTTAAAAAAAGATTTTCTTTATTGAATTTTAATAAACTTTACGTATTTCCAAATAATTTAGGGAAGACATTTTAAATATAATTAATATTTTGAACGAAAATATTAATTAACTGCAGATTCTGCACCTTTCTAATACATATGTACGGTTTTCGTCCATTACACTAGTAAAATTTCTGTAATTATCTTTTATACAAGATGCGTATCTATAATGGCTTTCAAACTTCGACGTGACACGTTGTCGTGAACTTTTGATAGTTAATATAGCACTCAATTAATGGCAAACTAATTATTCACGGATGATGAGTTTGGTATGAAATAACCATGACTTATAAAGAAGTTCATTCCATTGAATAGGCTTTTCAAAGAGAAAATTATTCTAACAATCAAATTTCACTTTCGGAAATTTAGGATTCTTTTGTGTCATATTCATATTTCTATGATGCGTATAAATATGTTTGCTTGCATTCCTGAGATAACGCTTTCAGAAGGGTGATATTTAACAGAAATTCTGACGACGCGAGTTTAACTATGTCTATGAAAGCATGTGGCATATTAATTGTGTGTTGAATATTGAAAAGTATTCCGTTACATTTCAGCCAATGGGGAAAAATAGTTTCAAGTGCATTTTAATAATATTACACTCTTTTGAACATAGTAAAATTGATATGCATCTATGAAACATATACTAAAATATGTAATCGGCACAATTTTTAATGCAAAGAAAATATTATTTTAAATTAAAGGGCCACACAAAAGTATTCGATTACATAATAGAATATGAAAAATCATTGTTTCGAACGCAATTTAATTAAATTAAACTACTATTTCACATTTTATAAAATTAATGCATGTTGCTGAAGTTTACCAAACGTTGCTTCGTGTATAACAAGAAGCAGATAATATTTACAGGGACACTCAATGGATTACGGATACTTATATGATACTTATAATCGAAAATCAAAGAAAAAAAAGAGGTTTTGATTTTTTTTATTGAAATTTGAAAAACTTCCAAAGTATATTTCCAAAGTATTTAGGCAGGACATTTTAAATGTAACGAATATTTTGAATGAAAATAGTAATTGATTGGAGATTCTGTATCTTTAGGTACGGTCTTTGTCCATTGTATATGTAACATTTCAGTAAATATCTTTTAAACAAGATAGGTATCTGCAACTTCATTCAAAATTCGACGTGACAGACCGTCATGAACTTTTGATAGTTAATATCAAACATAATTAATGCCAAACTAATTATTCACAGAGGGTGAATTTGCTATCAAATAACCATGACTTAGTTTCAAGTTCATTTCATTGAATAGGCTTTTAAAAGGGACAATTATTCTAATAATCATTTTCAATTTCAGAAATTTTAGATTCTTTTGTGTCACATTCATATTTCTATGATGCGAATAAATATGTTTGTTTGAATTCCTGAGATAACGCTTTCAAAAGGGTGATATTTAACAGAAATTCTGACGACGAGAGTTTAATTACGCTTATGAAAGTATGTGGCACATTAAGTGTGTGTTGAAAATTTACGTTTTTCTGTTGTGAGGTTGTAAATGAATCGTTTAAATATCTCAAAGCTAGCGTTTCACATCATAGATTAAATCATTTTTAAAACGCTGTCCTTTTCAGGTATGCTTATATAATTTAATTTGATCTTTTCTACAAAAAAAATCCCTAATTGATCTATTTTAATATTCTTTAAAATGGAAAAAGAGTTTTTATTTTATTGAAATTTTATAAATGTTACGGCTTCACCACAGTCTTGTATATCGCGTCTCCATGGCGCATTCTTATGTTACGGCTTCACCACAGTCTTGTATATCGCGTCTCCATGGCGCATTCTTTTGTAACGGCTTTTGTAACGGCCGTTTTGGCAACACTGGAATATCGTTTGTTATTGTTTTGTTTTCGGCGATCTTTTGCGGACCTATCGTGTGTTTCGCTAGATCTGTATTCGTTATTCGAAATGTAAATAATGTGTAAATAGTTTGTATATAAAGAATTTTTAAGTAATTAGTAGTATTAATTGAACCAGCGACCTAATGAGTGCAATAAATGTACTCGCAATATTCGACAGTTCGTTACATTATTGGTCCGCTCGCCGGTAGGACTTTCGTTTTTAATTCGAACTTGTTCTCCTTGTTCTATTTGAATTAAAATGGCTTCGTTAATTAGTTTGAATAGGACTAGAGGCTCTTTAAAAGCCCAGTTAACAAGATTAGAAAATTCTGTAAATGAAAAAACTGATGAACTGTCTAGAATTCAAATTGAAACAAAAATTAAGAATCTTCAAAAACTGTCTACAAATATCGATGTACTTCGTCGTGATTATTATATAACAGCACCAGAAGATAGATCATGATTTATCAGAAATTGATGCTTCATTCGTCGAAATGGAAGAACGAGTAGAACAGCTAGAGGTAAGTTTCAATCAATTATTACATTCTAATACATTAGAAACTAAAAATTCAGATTTAAAGATAAGGAATTGTAAAATAAAACTTCCTGATATACCTCTTCTGCTATTTAGTGGAAAATATGAAGATTGGAATATGTTTAAAATAGAGTTTAATAATATTGTTACGAATAATGAAGAATTGACTGATGTTCAAAAATTACATTATTTACATTCCGCTCTAAGAAATGAGGCTAAATTATTAGAAACTCCAGATGATACATTTGATTCGTTATTTAAAGCGTTAGAAAATAGATTTGAAAATAAACGAATAGTTGTCAATATACATTTAAAGGCTGTGCTAGATTTTGAAAAAATTACACATGAATCATCAAAAGAATTAAGGCGTTTGTTAGATGTTATAAACAAAAATATCAGGGCTCTAAATAATTTAGGATTTGAGAGAAATAACCTTTCTGACATTTTGTTTACAACTATAATTTTAGAAAAACTAGATAAGGAAACGAGAAAACAATTTGAACTGTCAATAAACACCTCTGAAGTTCCTAGTTTTGACAATTTAATGGACTTTTTAGAAAAAAGAAGTCAATCGCTCGAAAGCATAAATAGAAGCAATTTAGCTAGACCAAAAATTTCTAGTGAAATAAAATCAAAATCCCTTTTAGTAAATACCAGTTCTGAAAAACAGTGTATTATTTGTGACTCATTTCATCCCCTATATAAATGTAATAAATTCTTAAATATGAATTTTGGTGAAAGATTTGCTATTGTTAAAAAAAATAAACTTTGTCTCATATGTTTTAACAAATCACATTTAGCAGCTAACTGTGTTTCGAAACATTTATGTAAACATTGCAAATCCCCTCTCAACACTTTATTACATAGAGATAAAGAAATCGGTTCCAGTAATGAAACTCATTTCCAAAAACCAGGTGCTGATCAGAGAGTACGTCGCCCAGAATCAAGTCCGACGCCTTCAGTCTCACAAAATCTTTCTAATTGCTTATTCGCTTCAAATAAAACTGTTATCTTGTCAACTGCAGTTATTGACATAAAAACAAATAAAGGTAATTTTATTCAGGCAAGAACTCTCTTAGATTCTTGTAGCCAAATAAATTGTGTGTCGCTTGAATTTGCACAGAAATTGGGTATAAAGAAATCAAAGGTTTTTGCTCCAATATCGGGTTTGAATAACACAACCACAACATTAAATTATAAAATTAAAACTGTGATTTCAAATAAAAATAGAGATTTCACAAGGGAACTGGAATTTCTTGTAGTGCCAAAAATTACAGAAATAACCCCACTTACACCTATTCGTATAGAAATTGCTGATATTCCTACAAATATCCAGTTAGCAGATGCTGAATTTTATATCCCTGGGAGGATAGACCTGTTGCTCGGCGCGCAATGTTTCTTCGATTTATTAAAGTCTGGTAAAATTCGCAGCTCATCTCAAAATTTGTTATTTCAAGAAACAGTGTTCGGATATGTTGCTAGCGGTGTCGTGAATAATTTCTCAGATGATTCCCAATATTGTGGTTTATTAACCAATGAAAAAATAGACGAATCCTTAAGAAAATTTTGGGAAATCGAAAATATTAATGATTCTAGTTCTCCACTTAGTAATGAAGAGAAATTTTGCGAAAATCATTTTGAAATGACTCATTATCGAACTTCTAATGGTCAGTATGTTGTTAGCATGCCTATGGAGGATGCTACACTTTTAGGAGAATCCAAAAAACTAGCCGAAAAAAGGCTCGATCAAGTTTGGCACCGATTAGATAGGGATTCGAACTTACAACCTCTCTATTCGGAATTTATGGAAGAATACAAAAACTTAAATCATATGGAATTAGTAGAAGAATCAAAACCCGTAAAGAACCTTTATTATATACCACATCCTGGGGTCTACAGGCCAGAAAAAAGTACAACACGCTTGCGAGTCGTTTTTAACGCTTCAACGCCCACGACATCTGGTTTGTCATTGAATGACATTCTTTTAAAAGGAAAAATTCCTCAACAAGAATTATTCTTAATTATGATACGTTTCCGAAAACATCGATATGCATTCACAGCGGATGTAGAAAAAATGTATAGAATGGTATTAATTGATCCATCCCAACGAGACTTTCTTAGAATCTTGTGGAAGGACAGTATGAACGCGCCAGTGAATACTTATAAGCTTAATACAGTTACTTATGGGACATCTAATGCTCCTTATTTAGCAACTCGTGCTCTTAAACAATTAGCTCTTGATGAACAACCAAACTTACCTCTAGCATCGTCAGTCGTTTTAAAAGATTTTTATGTAGACGACCTTCTTTCCGGAGAATCGACTCTCGAAAAGGCGAAAATTTTAAAGTCCCAATTGATTGAACTTTTGAAGCGTGGAAATATGAAATTGCACAAATGGTGTGCAAACCACCGAGAATTACTTGAACCTAATACTATGGCTGCCACCGAATATAATTTCGATGATCAAACAGATTGTAGTTCAGTAAAAACTTTGGGTGTTCTCTGGGAACCTTTTAGTGACTGTTTTCTGTATAAATTAAAGATTTATAACAAGGAATTGTATAGTAAACGAGATGTTCTCTCTTTGATTTCAAAAATCTTCGACCCACTCGGATTAATTGGCCCTGTAGCAGCAAGGGCTAAGATCTTCATGCAGAAAACGTGGCTAGCTAAGATAGATTGGAATGAGCCACTACCAGATTCCATAGCAAAAGAATGGAGTGATTTTGTTTCCACTCTTGCAGAATTAGAAAATTTGAAAATTCCTAGATTTATTTTTCGTGAAGAGCGCATAGTCGTACATGGCTTCGCAGATGCCTCCTCTTTGGCATATGGAGCCGCCATATACATCCAGTATATACCAACTGAAGGTTCTCCTGATGCACATTTACTCTGTAGCAAGTCTAGAGTATCCCCCATAAAAACAGTGACAATCCCTCGTCTTGAACTGTACTCATGTCTTCTCTTAGCAAAATTAATGCATAAAGTTGTACCTTCACTTGACATTCCAATAGAAACTGTTCTTCTCTGGAGTGACTCCACAATATCACTGGCATGGATTAGAAAATCTCCCCACCAATTGAAAACATTTGTGAGTAATAGAGTGGCTGCTATACAAGACCTCACGGACTCTTATCAGTGGCAACACGTATCATCGGAAAATAATCCTGCTGACGTCCTATCTCGAGGTCTAGATGCTAAAGAACTGACCAACTGCAAATTTTGGTTTAGTGGACCAAATTTTCTTCGAGACAGAATTAAATATGCAGAAGATTATCCAGTAAAACTGGAAAACAACATTGACTATAACTCAGAATTTCGAACTGAAAATAACAGTAACTTTTCACTTAGAACTGAAAACTGTTTTCATAATTGTTTATTCTCTTTAACTAATAATTTTTTGAAATTAATTCGTATTACTAGTTATATTTTTAGATTTCTAAATAATTGTCGAAAGGGTAAGGAGAAAAAAAGTGGTGCCTTATCTGCAAGTGAATTGAGATTTGGAGAAATTTTTCTGATTAAACAGGTACAGTATTCAGCCTTCTCTGAAGAGCTTAAGCATATGAAAAACCAGAGGAGCATTTCAGGTAACAGTAAATTAAAATTTCTAAATCCTTATATAGATTCCGATAATTTAATTAGAGTTGGAGGTCGTTTAGACAATTCCAGTCTGACCTATGAGAGAAAACACCCTATAGTGTTACCACATGATCATAAAATAAGTGAAATGATTTTTGAATATTTTCATTCCAAATTTTTCCTTTTAGGGCCACAATCATTGTTACATCATGTACGGCAAAAATATTGGGTAATAAATGGGCGATCCTTGGCTCGTAAGAATTTTTAAGTAATTAGTAGTATTAATTGAACCAGCGACCTAATGAGTGCATTAAATGTACTCGCAATATTCGACAGTTCGTTACAATAAACTTCATACATTTTCAAAGAATTTAGGCCCAACGTTTTAAATATAGCTAATATTTTGAATGAAAATATAAATTGCTTGATAATTCTGTACCTTTGTAATACGTATGTATGGCCTTTGTCCAATGTACTAGTAAAATATCTGTAAATATCTTTCATTCAAGATACGTATCTGTAATTGCTTTCAAAATTTAACGTGAACACCATCATGAATATTTGGTAGTTTATACCATAGAAAATTCATGGTAAACTAATTATTCACATTCGTGGAATAATTTGCTATTGAAATAACCATGAATTATTTTCAAGTTCATTTCATTGAATATGCTTTTAAAAGGGTCAATTATTCTAATAGTCATTTTCACTTTCGGAAATTTTAGATTCTTTTGTTTCGCATTCATATTTCTATGTATGATGGTGATAAATATGTTTGTTTGCATTCCTGAGATAACGCTTTCAGAAAGGTGATATTTAAAAGGAATTCTGACGACGAGAGTTTAATTATGCCTATGAAAGTATGTGGTATATTAAGTACGGGTTGAATATTTATATTTTTCTCATGTGACGCTATGAATGAATCGTTTATACAACAGTTGAGATTAGCTTTTAATGTCATATATTAAATCATTTTTAATACATTTTCTCAGGTATAATTATATTATTCAATTTGATCTTTTCTAAAAAAATCACTTTATCTATGTTAATATTATTTAAAAAAAAGAAAAAAAGGTTTTCTTTTATTGAAATGTGATATACTTTATATATTTCCAAAGAATATAGTCACGATATTTTAAATATAACTAATACTCTGAACGAAAATATTAATTTAATGATGATTCTGTAGCTTTCTAACACATATGTATGATGTTTGATCATTATACTAGTAAAATTTTTGTCACTATCTTTTATACAAAATATGCATTCGTATTTGCTTTCAAAATTTTACTGACACATAATCTTTAACTTTTGTAATATAAACTACCAAAAGTTATCATAGACGTATAACCGCATCTCAGACAATTAATGGCAAAATAATTATTCACGGATGATGAATTTGTCAATAAAGTAGAGCTGCAAAAAGTCGGTTTATTCCCGGGTTTATTTCCAATAGACCAGGTTTATTCCCACGTTTATTCCCAAAAAACGAATTATTCCAAAAAATCCCGGGTTTTTTTCCAGGTTTATTAATAAAAACCCGGTTTATTCAAAGGTTTAAACCGGGTTTTTTCTAACATTTGCAACGCTACATTGAAGTAACCATAATTTATTTTCAAGTTCATTTCATTGAATAGGATTTTAAAACGAACAATTGTACTAATAATAATTTTTACTTTCGGAAATTTAGGATTCTTTGTGTCTCATTCATACTTCTATGATGCAAATAAATATGTTTGTTTGCATTCCTGAAATAACAGTTTCAGAAGGATGATATTTAACATAAATTCTGACGACGGTAGTTGAATTATGTCTATGAACGTATGTGGCATATTAATTGTGTGTTGAATACTGAAAAGTATGCCGTTACATTACGGCCAATGGGAAAAAATAGTTTCAAGTGCATTTTAATGATATTGCATTATTTTGAATATAGTAAAAAATATATGCATCTATGAAATATATACTAATATATGCATTCTGTACAATCTGTGGTGCAAATAATATTTTATTTTAAAATAAAGGGACATACAAATATATTCTTTACACAATGCTATTGGAAGAAACATTGTTTCGGGTGCCATTTGATTACATTAAACTATTTCACATTTTATGAACATGATATACGTTTCTCAGGTTTACTAAAGGTTGATTCGCGTATGATAGAAAAAAGATAGTATTTACAGGCACACACATATATGATACTTATATTCTAAAATTAAAGAAAAAAGGTTTTTTAAATTAAAATTTGATAAACTTAATACATTTTAAAAGAATTTAAGCAATACATTTTAAATATAATCAATATTTTTAAAGAAAATATTAATTGATTGAAAATTCTGTACCTTTATGCATGGTCCATTGTACTAATAAAATTTCTATAGTTATCATTTATACGATATACAAATCAGTAACTGCTTTCAAAATTTGACATGACACACAGTTCCTGAACTTTAGCTAGTTTATACCATAGACAATTAATGCCAAAGTAATTATTCATGGATGATGAATTTGCTATGAAATAACCATTACTTATTTTCACGTCCATTTCATTGAATAAGCCTTTAAAAGGGACAATTATTCTAATAATCATTTTCACTTTCGGAAATTTAGAATTCTTTTGTGTCATATTCATATTTCTATGATGCGAATAGATATGTTTGTTTGCATTCCTGATATAACGCTTACAGAAGGGTGATATTTCACAGTAATTCTGACGACGGGAGTTTAATTATGCATATGGAAATATGTGGCATATTAAGTACGTGCTGAATATTTAAGTTTTTCTGATGCGACCCTATGAAGAATCGTTTATACAGCGTTAAAGGCTTACTTTTCATGTCATAGATTATATCATTTTTGAAACGCCGTCTTTTTCAGGCATACTTAGATAATTTAATTTCATCTTTTCTATAAAAAAACCCAATAGATCTATCTTAATATTGTCTAAAAATGAAAAAGAAAAAAGTTTTTCTTTTATTGAAATTTGATAAACTTTCATTATTTTCAAAGAATTTAGGCCTAACATTTTAAATATGGCTAATATTTTGAACGAAAATATCAATTGATTGATAATTCTGTACCTTTCTAATACATGTGTGTTGCCTTTGTCCATTGTACTAATAAAAGTCCTATAACTATATTTTATTCAAGATACGTATCTGTAATTGCTTCAAAATTTAATGTGAACACCATCATGAACATTTTGCAGTTTATATCATAGACAATTTATGACAAACTAATTATTCACGGATGATGAATTTGCTATGAAATAACCATGATTTATTTTCAAGTTCATTTCATTGAATGGGCTTTTAAAAGGAACAATTGTTCTAATAATCATTTTCACTTTCAGAAATTTTAGATTCATTTGTGTCACATTCATATTTCTATGATGCGAATAAATATGTTTGTTTGCATTCCTGAGATAAAGCTTTCAGAATGGTAATATTTAACAGAAAGTCTGACAACGAGAGTTTAATTATGCCTATGAAAGTATGTGACTTATTAAATACGGGCTGAATATTTACCTTTTTCTGATGTGACGTTATGAATGAAAGCTAGTATTTCATGAATCCGTGTTTAAAATGTTGCAAGAATGAACATTACTTACATCTGTTTTAGGTATTTTTAATAAGGAATTTATATTACTTGACAGAGGTGTTAGAAAAACTTAAAAACGAATAATATTGAAATGGTTTCAACCGGATAAGAACCATGGTCATAATAAAAATAGAAATACAAATCGCCTTACAGTCAGTTCAAAAGTCACGGATCAGTGAGATGTAAACAAAAACCACATGCTCTATTGTAAAAAAATAATATAAAAATAATAAAAATAAAGATAGATTTTTTTTAAACAGAAATAAATAAAAATGAAAATAAAGATAGATTCATATTATTTTTTTTACAATACTGGTACCGAAGAATTTCCTGGCCTGGCAATTTCTGGATCCGTGTGAACTTTGATATGCTAATTAATTAACTTTTACAGTCCTGAGACAAACATCATTTGGGACAAAAGAAATAAAAAACAATTTAAAATCACTGTAAAACTACTCCAAAGATGTATCAGTAAATGCATCAGTGCTTATAATGTGCTTGCATTTATTAATAATGTTTTAAAGTAATTTTGATAATGCTAGTAGCATTTAAATTAATTGAGAGTATCTTTCTTGTCTCCTATAAGCAATGTCAGGATATAATTTATTATTGGATACATTGGATGATTCCTTTCAAACTTTTGAGTTTAACGCATTATTTTCTGTAATTTCAAAGAATTTCTTTGCATTTTTTAAAGCGCTTTTTAGAGATTTTAAAATTTTGCAGCGAGCCTTATCTTAAAACGCTGTTTAACAATGTCAAATTTTATATAAAAAATCGATTCAGTTGATTTTTTCTATATGAAAATTAGATATTTAAAAAGGAAAAGAAATAAATTTTTGAACACTGGAATTTATTAAAATTAAGAAAACGGACGATCTTGTAGATTTGGAACTTTCATTACATGACACAACACTTTCTTTATAATACATGATAAAAATTTGAAAATGTACGGGGGATAAAATTGCAGAAAGAGAGAAGGACAATAAAGATGTTTTCGGGTTATCTATTAAATATTTAAAGCGTTCATTGCCATTTTAGGGGCAGATTTTTGATACATGCTTGGGATAAATGTTTCACACTTGTCATAAAATTTAAAGAAATATTTTAAATCCTTGCTTGCCGCCCACCCTCTTGACTAAAATATCTAAGGTTAGTTTTTTAAGGTAGTTTTGTTTACAGACATTTTTATTGAGATTTTTTTAGAGTACGCCTCCTGATAGTAGAATATAGAACCAAAATACCCGTGGATTTTTCCCCTTGCAGTGGCAGCACGACTGCTACATGATGTAGTATGCCGCAAGATCAGGTTCGAGGTTCGTTCCAATTGATACTGATATTGTTTTATAACATATTGAAGTGCATGTGTAGCATTTCAGCTATATTGTGTTGTAGGCAGTGGGTATCTACTTGAGGCTCGTTCACTTAGAGTTCGAGTCTTTTTATTAGATTTTGCAGTGCAGAATTCAAGTTAATTGAATAATATTATTATGTACACTTACAACTCCAGGCGACTTAGCTGGTACTCAAATATAAGCAATAGTATAGAAAATTTTGTAAAATCATATAGAAACAAACATCAATACGACGATAATAAGAATTTAAGGTTGAATAATACAAGGTTGAACAAAAAAATCTTCGTTAAATTTGTTTTAAACATTTTCTTTTTTTTTTCAATATTTGACAGATATTTGAGATAATGTATAATGTTTCGAAAAAAAAAAATGTGCTTTATAAAGTAATATATAGAAAATCTCTAATATAAATGATACCTTTTTTTTGTTTCTACACTTAATATATAGCTGTTTCTATCTATTCTCATAAAGATTAATCAAAGCAAAAGTAAGTGAAATTGTATCAAATGCAGAAAAATGCATTTTTTTATCATTTTAATTGACATATAAAGCATCTTTTTTTACTTTCAACATATTTTTACAGTCATTAAATATATATGCATATATATATATATACATTAGAATAACTTTATTCACGTACGTAATTAAAAAAGCAATAATACTTTATGCCTCAAAGGTTTTTTAATATCCCATCTCTTGAGAATAATTCATTTGTACTAAGGCTTTTGAAAAAAAGGGTTTTTAATGAAATTTCAATGACAAACATAAAGCATTAAGACATAATTTCCCATTTCCATGAAATTAAATTTTATTAAAAACGGAATATTACTCTTGAGGCTTA
Organism: Maratus speculifer; assembly: GCA_964019185.1. Classification (NCBI taxonomy): domain Eukaryota; kingdom Metazoa; phylum Arthropoda; class Arachnida; order Araneae; family Salticidae; genus Maratus; species Maratus speculifer. The sequence continues at coordinate 177,459,244 of OZ025297.1, read as the reverse complement.
TGTTTTGTTTTAACATTAATGAAAGATTACAGTATTTCTTGTTTAATGTATGCAAATTTTAAAGTATGTATGTTTTTAACTTTTGATTTGTTTTACATTTGATTTAAGCATATTTAAAAAAATAATTTGTTGCATGAATAACTACATTTATATGTATTCACAAATTATTTTTGGATTCTGTTGCGCTATTAAATTATTTTGTAATGCACTGATTAACAAGCATTCAAAAATACCTTATAAAACATGTTTCTCATGTAAATGATAAATTTTTTGTATCTAATTAAAATATATATTTAGATTTTTTTTTAGCAAATGATGGTGTTTAATTGTTTGAAATTTTACCGAAACTTTTTATACAGTATATTTTTTAAAAGAAACAAACGCGAAAAATGTAATAAAGTTTTAAATATTAGTTTTATCTAAAAAGCTTGAGATAAATATTAAGCTTTTCAATATACATAATGTTGTCCTCTATCATGTAAATTTAACTGAACTTACATAATGTAGTACTATTTAAGCTGTATTTGTCGTAAACATTAACTGATTTAAAGGTATTTTTATTCTGAATATTATTTAGATGAAAAACTATAATAAATTTGATAAGAATATCCACAAGCTTTCTTCAAAATAGAATTTCTTAATTTTCAGTTTCATGTTTTATATACAATTGTCATATGTTTAGCTCACAGGCTATCCAAGCCTAGAGCTTATGTGTCCTCGAATTTTGTAGATATGTATGTACGTCCGTGCATAACGCGATAACTCATGATAAAAATATCCGATTCACTTGAAATTTTGGATATTGGTATATTATGATAAAGCTCTTCCCTCATTAGTTTTGGGAGTTAATTCGACAACTATAATATAGAGAACGTGGGATAATGACCTTCTCCTTAATTTATATATATGGGTTTTTCATGCAGAATTATCAGTTTTGGTTCAAAATTTAGATATCGGATCATTCTGACGAGGCGCCTCCGTGATTAGTATTAGCTGTTGATCGGATAAAGAGGGGGACGGGAGCTAATACCCCTCCACATAAATTATATAAATGGTTTTTCATGCAGAATTTATCAGATTTCATTCAAATTTTAGACATAGGATCATTCTGATACGGGCACTAACATGATAAGTTTTGGGAATTCATTGGATAAGTATAAATAGGAGGAGGGGGGACGGAAGCTAATCCCCAACCCTTAATTACGATAAATGGATTTTCCATGCTGATTTATTAGATTTCATTCAAATTTTAGACATAGGATCATTTTTATGAGGGCACCGCCCTCTTTAAATATATCTTTATGTGTTTCCTCTGTCTGAGGAACTGAAGATTTTTAAGTTAATCCCGAGTATCAGGGAACTTACTGGATGGATCGAACAAGTCTGCATCATAGCCTAGCTAGTGATCTTACTGCACTTAGGCACAAAACAAAAAAAGAGTATCACGATTGCGTTATTTTTTTAAGTTTAATTTTTTTTAAGTTTAATTTTTTTAAGTTTAATATATTTTTTAAGAATTTGAACCTTTTTTCATAATTTATTTTAACGATTTTTTCATAAGTTTTTATTTAATTTTAACGATTGTATGTATTTTTTTTTATTTCAAAAATCTGTATTTGTACTTTAACTTCCTTTCAAATATCCTCTTAAGATTAAATTTCACTTACAGGCGTAAATGTGGTGACTGTCAAATATTATTTTGATTTTCGGTGGTTAGCATGTTTACTTACTTTATTTATATTACATTATATTATATTTTGTTTTTATATTTGGATTAAAACTGCATGTCTGTATTAGAAACATTTTGCATATACCGTGATTAAAATTAAAATTTCCTACACGAATTAAGTGTACTACAGCCAACGTGTGTGCAAAAATGATCAAATAACAAACAGTACATTTAAACGTTAAAACTTGGCACTGAAGAAACATCATAATAGTTATGCCATCAGAGATATAAATAAAAGTATAAATGAAATATTTCATGTTTTGTATTTAATTGTTTGTAATCGCATTTAACGTGCATTTTGTTTAGTAAAATCAATATTTAGCAAAAATATATACTATTATCTAAAAACTATTATTTTTCTCTTCCTATAAAAAAATTATAAAATAATAATAAAGGTTTACTCATTATCCTAAATTAGAAATTTGTATCAGTTACGTATGTTTTTAAATTATAGACTGTAAGGAAACTTTTTTCCCTTATAAACAGGCGAAGAATGCAGTGAAATATATATTTCCAATTCCAAAATATATATTTTAGAAGTTTTTGTACCAATAAACCTAAGAAGGAAGCATTAACTGAAAGGAAAAATTATATTTGAAAAGGAAATGTTTACATTTGGAAAACAAGTATTTTTTTTAATTTTCGATACGATTGCAATTAATGATTCTTTAGATTGTGCTGTACATGCATATATCCTTATCAGTACTTAGAAGTAAAATCAAGAAGTAAAAAAGCAAATTTTCAAGATAAGATGAATAAAGGGCCAAGTGCGGATGTTAATCAATTTAACCTACCCAAATTAAGGATTCTTAATATATTGCCCAGCGTACAGTATAAATGATAACTGTCTGCAAATAAAAACTCTCGTAGATCCCTAATTGTTTCCGAACTAGTAAAAATTTCTTCTTTATTATTATCATTTTTTACTTTCCATCGAATTTTATCTGCTCTGGAGGACATGAAATAACACCGAAATTGTCAGAATTTCCAATTTTCAAATCTACGGATCCGAATTAGAAACATTTCTCGTTTGTTTTCTTCTTCCGATATCGATAGTTCGATTTTTCGGATTTTTGAGATGTAAAATTGAAATATTTGTAAAACGGAAAATGTTTTTCTTTGTTTTTTTCTTCCAAAGCTTTAAGAACTGGGTTAATACCGAAATAATGAAATTTTAACCTTTTTTTTTCTTGCGTTTCCTCATATTTTTATCCAACAGTAATACTAGTATTTTAGACAGCCAGGTGTCGGAGTGGACCATTTTTCCCACCGACTCCGCAACTCAGGTATATACTAGAAAAGTATGAATGAGTATAAAGTTCAATGATATATGAAGCCTAAATATTATCAAATACTGCAATTCTGTATATATATATTTCTTATCCTTATCCATTTATAAGAAATTTAACTTAGTACTGAGAATTAAATGTGTTGCATATTTAAACTTCAATTGGCATTTCATTAAACTAAATTCAACATAATAATAACCTTTTCTGTTTCTAGTGTAGCTAACATAAAACCTTTGTACAAAATTTAAACTTGGCATTGTTTTAAAAGCGCTAGTTTAGAAAGGAGGTTGATAATTTGAAAAGCCGGTTTGGTCAGCCACACATTTTTGCACATAGGATATTATTGACTTTTAAATACACAGGAGTCGTAATGAGAGACCAACTCAATGTGAATTAGTCGAGAACCCCATGGTATTTATAAAAATCTAGCATGCATAAGGAATTTATCCAAATAGACATTTTACTACCAGAAATTTCGTAACGTAGTGCCCGCTATATCCGAAGTAAGGAACGTTATGTTTCAGCGTTTAAATTCTTATGCGCAAGTACCCTGATTTATGTAAATAATTAAGTAAATAACTAATTATTATGTTTGCAAAAGTATGAAGATTATTGCTTTTATATTACTACAAGGCATTGAATTCTACATATATGCTATTAAAAGTTCTTATCTAGACTTCAAAAGCCGATGGTATGCAGAGTATACCGCCACAGTCATTATTTATGTCAAGATAGTCCTTGTCTTTAATGGTTAATATCTCAGCTAATTACCAACAAATGTTTTTCAAAAATCATTATCAATAATGATTTTATACTTTTGCTACGATAGATACTTGCAACGCTCCTCAACACCTTTGCTCAATGCCCACAAATCGAAACTTGAGTGTAACAGAAAAATATGATTTTCTCAAAAACTATGAAAATCTAGGTTAATCGTTGTAGTTTTCCAACAAGGTTTAAAAGAACATCTACTACCTCATTTTTTTCATAATTTTTATTTCAGTAGATATGGAATTAGATGGGGGAACATATTTTTGCACCATATTTTTGACGATATATCCGAAAATATAGTACCTAAAATTAAAAGAAATATATTTTTGAGTTCAGCATAACGAACGGTATCACAAAATACCCTACACGATATACAAAGAATTTTTTTTCGTCAAGTAACTTAATTAGCCCCCCCTACCCCTCTCCTAAATATGTATGTAAATGTTTAATAATCTGTAAATAAGTGAGTCAAAAGTCTTTTTTACTTCTCTCATATTGAAATTTCCACATTTCTTAATTTACGGGTAAAATCGCTGTAACAGACGGACAGAGAAACACGGGAGTGATCTTATAATGGTTTCGTTTTCACTTTAAAAATACGGAATCTTAAAAATTGAAGCAAAATGTTTAAAATTGGAGAAATAACATATCAAAATATAACGGGTGCTGTAAAAATCTGGATTATAACGTGGAATCTTTATTTGACGTAACAATTCTTATTTTTATTCTCCGTATTTAACACAAAAGTTAAGCTAAAAAAAATACTTGCATGCATATGAATATTACAAAAGTCCCTTTTTTTTTTTTTTTTTTTTTTTTATTCCCAATACCACGGAAAATGTAAATTTAAGGTAGGTAAGTAAAATGAAAAAGCAAAATTAAATATTTTTTTACTAATGGAGGTAGCGCATCCTACTTGAATATTTGAAAATAATTTAAAAAATATAGTTTTCTTTTGCTTTTTAATAATATCAATAAAAAAGATAAAAAGCTGCAAGGATGAAATGATTTAGAAAGAACGATATACACTGCTCAAAACAATTAAAGGATATTTGAAGTTTTATATAAAAGAAAGATATAAACGAATTTTTTTTTTGCCGAAAATAGAAGAAGAGAATCACAAATGCAAATTTTTCTGGTTTTCAAACTGTGGAGTATGCAAATTTTGAGTTCGACGTCAAAAACGTCGCTTCAGCGGCAACGAATGAAATTTGACTTTCAACTGGATAAAAGAGAATGAAGACAAGGATGATTGGCATTCAGTGATTGCTTCGTTTCGATGAGTACGATGTCTCAGCGAAGTCATTTGACAGATTCAGAAGCTTGGAGAATTGTTGGTAGGTTAGAAGGGGGCCAAACTCAAGCCGAAGTAGCGCAAGCCATTGCAGTGTCACAAAGTGTCATTTCCAGAATCTGGAACCGTTTTTTGGAGAGTGGATGTGCAGGCCGAAGACCAGGGCAAGGTCGTAGACGGGCAACAACGCCCAATGAAAATCGGTATTTAGCGTTAACAGCTCGGAGACACCGAAACATGAACACTATTCTTCTCCAACAACACCTTCGCTCGGCTACAGGCACCACGATTTCAACTCAGACTGTCCGAAACTGGCTCCATGCTGTAGGTCTGTATGCTCGCCGACCGATGGTATGTGTTAGATTAACATCAAGGCATCGTCGCGACTGCAGGGAGTGGGCAACTGAGCATGTCAACTGGAGGAGAAATGAATGGAACAATATTCTGCTTTCTGACGAGTCCCGTTTTCCTGTGCATCCGGATAATAGGCGTATTTTCATCTGGAGGGACCGTGGCAGTAGGAATAATCCTGCGTTCGTGCACGAAAGTGTCAGATTTGACGGTGGAGGAGTGTTGGTGTATGGTGGCGTCTCCATTGACGGGCGCACTGACCTCTACATCATTCGAGATGGAGCTCTGACTGGTCGACGATATAGGGATGAGATCCTCAGACCTATTGTAGTGTCTTACGCTGCAGAAATCAGAGATAACTTCATTTTAATGGACGATAACTGCAGGCCACATCGTGCAAACCTGGTGGAGGATTTCCTTTTCGAGGAAGGAATCGTTCGAATGGAATAGCCTGTGTGTTCTCCAGACATGAATCCAATCGAGCACGTTTGGGACGCTCTAGGAACACGAGTTTCTGGCCGCCAACAACCCCCACAAACTCTCCAAGAACTGGAAAGAGCTCTTCTGGAAGAGTGGGGCAGAATACCCCAACTCGTCATTAATAGCCTCATTGAGTCCATGCCTCAAAGGTGTTCAACATTGCTGGCCGCCCGTGGAAACCTTACCCCCTACTGAAAATGATTTTCTTTGAAGAAAACACCTTTTCTTATTCTTTTTTTCTCATATGCACAAATTGTGTTTTTTTCCTTTTGTACACAAATGCGCAATAAAATGCATTTTTTTCTACCAAACATGTGTAATTTATTCTCATATAACCTACTATGTCTGTCGACCATGTATCAATCAGCTAAAAAGTTTCCCAGATACAAAATCCACCTAAAACTACAATATCCTTTAATTGTTTTGAGCAGTGTATATACAGTGCTCAGCAAAAGTTTAGATTAGGTGTTATTTAACCTTTAAATAAAAAATACGAACTCTTGAGTTTTACAAATGGCTATACTTATTTTTAAAAATATTTTAAAGATTTTAGCATAAAAATAATGATTAGAATATAAGGTAATATTTAATTTAATTGAACAAAGTAAAATTTGCATATTGCAAAAGTTTAGACACATTTTTTAATTTTTTGCCAACTGTTCACAGTAAAATGCGTATTTCAAAGTTATGATGTCACATGTAGGAAGTATTTAAGTATACCTCGATATAGCATCAGTTAGTGAAGATGCCGAGAGGTAGAAATATTCAGTTAGATGAGGTAATTGAAGTAGGGAAGCTGAAATGGAAAGGGAAGACTGTTGCAAAAATTTCAGCTGCATTGAATCGTTGAAATTGGTCTGTCTATGAAGTGTAGTCTAACCTAGATTGAAGGTGATATCTTCAAAACAAAACATAAATCTGGAAGTCCTTGTGTGATCAGAAAATGAGATGACAAAAGGATCCACAAACTGGCATTTACACAAATGATGGTTGCTATTCCTCTTAAAAAGTAAGTCAGGACTTGTTGTGTTGACCGATATGAGTCGTAGATGAATTAAAAAAAGAGGTAAATCAATTTGCATAAAAATTATAAAACAACCAGCTTTGAAATCTCACTACAAATTGGCGAGAATGCAATGGACTTGCAAACAAACGTCATATGGACCCAAATGTTACACTATGATATTCAGTAACGAACAAAACTGGAATTTGGATGGCCCAAACGGTTGGGCATGCTATTGGCACGACTTGCGTAAAGAGCCTGGGACTTTCTTAAGTGGATAACAAGGAGCTGACTTTTTAATGATTTGGTCCTCACTTTACTTTAATTCTCGAGTATGTCTGGAGATATTCAATGGTTGCCAAGCAACGCAAGACTACATACATACATTGGAGAACAATTTTTAGTCATTTGGGGAGTTTTTACAGCTCATATTCAAAATATAAGAATAATTACCTTTTTTTTAGAAATTGAAAATATCGTTTGGTAATTTAATGTCCTTTAATGAAAATATGCAAACGATATTTTTTTAAGAACTTATTGTTGATTAAACTTACTTGTAATCTTAAATTTGATATCATTTTTGAAAAGATTAATTGCAAAAAAAATTATTTTGAAAAGTCAAAATATTAGAATATTTATTCAAGTGGTTCAAAATATTAGAATATTTCACATTAATTCTCCTTTAATTGTTACCAATTCTTAACTGGTGGCATCATTGATTAAATTCAGACTATTTTATTTAAAATCAGTATTCTTTTTTGCAGTTTGTTTCTTTTTCGTCTTAAAATGGGCCGTGTGAGTGATATTCCTGAATCTACTAAACTTCGTATGGTTGATTTGTATCGGCACAGTAAAAATCAATGTTTTATAGCGAATTATTTACATTGTTCGCAATCAGCGTTAGTAAAATACTAACACAATATTCAAAAATTGGAAAATTTCAAAATAATCGCCGAAATGGTGGCCGAAAACCAAAAACATCTGCTAGAGATGCCAGGAAACTGAAGCGTATACTTAAGAAAAACCGTTTTAAAAGTGTGCGATTCTTGCACCGAAAATGGAAAGAAGAAGAAGTTGAAGTTTCTACATCGACAACATTAAGACGTCTCCATAAATTTAAATTTGAATCTCGTGTACCGAAAACAAAACCTCTCATGACTGCAAGGCAAAAGCGTATAAGATTGAATTGGTGTAAATCAAGACGTTTATGGAGCAATGAAGATTGGAAAAATATATTATTTAGTGATGAAAGTATGTTTTGTGTTTCATATGGTAATCAAGGTATTCGAGTTTCGAGAATGAAGCAAGAAGCATTTGATAAAGAATGCCTTAAACGTTCCGTAAAATTTGCTGCTAGTGTCATGGTTTGGGGTTGTATGAGCGCAGAAGGATCTGGAAAGTTATGCATCGTCTACGAAAAGGTTAACTCTCTGATATATGAAGAAATTTTAGAATATTACTTGATTCCATCTTTCAACAGGATTTAGCGTCCCCGCATACCTCGGTGTCAACTAAGAATTGGTTCCGCCAACGCAACATTAAGGCACTTCCTTGGCCACCAAATTCACCAGATCTTAATCCCATCGAAAACTTATGGTGTATAATGAAGAAAAAACTTCAAGAAAATCCTCCTTCAAGTAAAACTGAGTTAGTGGCACGTATAAAGTCTATTTGGGCTAATATTGATAGAAATGTTTGTAAACACCTTGTATATAGTATGCAAGATCGATTGTACGCTGTTATGAAAGCTAAAGGGGATGCTACAAAATATTAACTACCATTTACTTCATATTTTATTTTACTTTGTTGCGTAAAATAAAATATTCTAATATTTTGAACCAATCTAAATTTTATTCTAATATTCTGGTGTGTTTAAGGAAGCTGTATACCTAATTTATTGTGCTGTATTTTATATTTTATAAATGTTAAAATCTTATCTAAACATTCCAGATTTAATTTATAAGAAATTTAATTGAATTTACTTAGTATAAAAAATAAATAAATGACAAATAATTTTTTCTTATTACTTTTTCTCAATTATGCTAATATTTTGAATATGAGCTGTAGCTGGTCCAAAGTATGGATTTTAGCAAAATAATGCATCGATGCATGTTGCATACTAAACAAAAACTTCGTTTAACTCTGAAAACACTACTGATTTCAAGTGGCCGGCGTGTAGCCCTGATCTGGATCCAATCGAAAATCTTTGTGACATCATATCGCGTAAGGTTTATGCAAATTTTGCTATACTTTTCTGTTAATGAGCTTCGAGCTGCTGTTTAACGTATTTGGTAGAAAATACACCCCCAAGTGACGCAGCATTTAGTTTTTTCGATGGAAAGTCACATTCTTGCACTAATTGCAGGCAATGTGCGTGCCACTCGATTTTAATTTGTAGTTATTTTTCTGTAATTATACAGATTGTCTATACTTTTGCAACAATGTTAATTTCATTTTTTTGTCATTATATATTATGTAAAAGGTAAAATTAAAATTTTATTGTTTGTGAATAAAGGATAAGTAACAAGTAATGTATGATAGATGAATTACGAAAATTCGTTACATACTTCTGAATATAGAAGCGTAATAGATCATTGTCTAAACTTTTGCTGAGCACTGTATAAATATATTGTAATAAGATAACAGTCGTGTGCGAGTGTTATTCGCGCTCAGAGTTTTCTGTACAATAAATATTTGAATTATTAACTCTATTATTGCTAAAAAAGTTTTACTAAAAGTATAATAAGTCTTTGTAAAAAAATGTAGATCGTACGGTTAGTTTGTACTAGAAAAGTATAAATAAGCATCTATCATTTCAAACAGAATGGGCTAAAAAATCGTGGGCCTTTGTTAACCGATATTGGTAAAATTTGTTATAGAGATTCAGATCTTGATTCTATAACGCTATGAAAAATATCTTGTGAAAAAGAAAAATATTTTAATCTAATATAGTAATTATTTTATTATTTATGTATTTATTTATTTTCGCTAATAATGAAAATCACTTTTTCAAACATGTGGACAAAACCTCGATTTTATGTCAACTTTTAATATAATTTTTGGTAGTTAAAAAATAATCCTGAAATTTATTATTTAGCATTTACTCGTAAATAAAAAGATCTAAGTATATGCAGAATTTCATTGGCCAACATGTCCATGATGAACTTTATTCGGCACTGACAATAAAAGTAGGGCATAATAAATCATGATTTGGTATTTCATAGAACTAAATTCAGAGTTGTAAAAATCTTTTCATTATACAGTGTAGCTAAAGCAATTCCATTGTTCAAAATTTAAACTTGGCATTGTATTAAGTATGTTTCGAAAGGAGGCTGCAAGTTTCAACGCCGACCTTGTCAGTGTCACGTTTTTGAAAATAAAAATAATTGTAATTTATTTTTAAAGACAGGGAAGTCATTTTGAGAGATCAACTCTTTTTAAAGTAGTCGTGGATCCAAAAGTTTTCACTTGATGTGATTAATTCTAATTAAATTTGTCTAATTTTAACTTTTTGACGTTTATTGCTTTTCTTCTACTATCGGATGTTGCTTTACAAAAATATATCATTAAAATTTGCTAGCTCAGTTTTAAAAATCGATGGTTAATTGGGTAGGCTACCCCTGTCATTATGTATATCATATTGTCCGTTTCTTGAAGGCAATTGTTACCAACCTTTTATTGACAACGTCCCCGCAAAACATGTGTAAAATTAGTTTTTACAGCCCAGACTCAACCTGTAAATTATATCTTTTATTACCATTTAGAAAGAATTCTAATGGCACAGTGAAAGTGAAATAGAACCTTAACAATACTTATTTATTTCACGTATTTTAACTTATTAAAAAAGTGAATACATTGTCAAAAATGTGTTTTTAAAATAATTCCATAAATACAATGAAGCTATACATTTTTAGCATAGGTGCCAAAAACGTTTTGTCGCTATTCATATCTCATTACTAAAGTAAAATGTTATGCTATTTGCATTTTTATCTTCACAAAATCAATAAAGAGTGAGTTATATTTAAAATTTTACAAATGGCAATTCATCTTCGTAAGTGTTTAAATGTTGAAGAAAAAACTTTGGACACTAAATTTTCTTTCTATGTTTAAGATTTAAAGCTTTTCCAGATTCTCATCTTTATCACTTTTAAATAGCTATTGTAAATATCGCATTTGTGGTCATCCAGCAAAGATTTTGAGGAGTGTTAATCAGGAGTGAAATTTATGTGTAACAGAAAAAGTCGCTTTTCTCAAAAAATGTGTGACCTAGCGTAATCACTATAGTTTTTCTAAAAGGTTTAAATTAATATCTACTAACTCTATTTTTTTTCATTATTTAACTCTGAGTCTATTCCGAAATCGACTGGGAGAGGGCATACATTTTCACTATATTTTTGATGATATCTTTGAATACACGGGGTGTATCTAAACTCTTGGGCAAAACTTTAAGGGGTGATAGTACACATCAAGTCAAACAATATTAAATAGGAAACTAAGGATCCCAAACATTTTCTGAAGAAGATAGGCGCCATTAAAGTTTAGGGTCCAAAATTTCAAATGAATTTAAAAAATGGAAAAATTGGTCAATTCGTTTGCGGTTTTCACTAAAACTATTCTTTATGTCCATATTGTCTTAAAAATGAATTATAAAGAAAAATTTGAAAAAAATGCCTATAGAGGACACTTTAGACTTTGGAGTAACGAACAGCTATTTTTTATCGTTATTTTGCATCTCATTAAATTTTTTTAGAAGTTTAGACATAAACTTAAATTTTTAGCTGAAAATCTGAATCGTTGGGAGGGGTTAAGTAGCGCAAACTGAACTGTGTTCAATGGGAGTGGGCAGATTCAAATTTCAAGGGATTATAAAAAACGGAAAAATTAGTCTATTCGTTTGCGGTTTTTGCTATAACTATTCTCTATGTCTGTATTTCCTTGTTGAAAATAAATTTTAAAGATTAATTTCATAAAGTTCCGTTAAAGGGCGCCTTAAACTTTAGAGTAACCAACAACTATTTTTAATCGTTATTTTTTGTATCCAATTAAAGGCTTGGAGCTTAGACTTAAATTTTGAGCTCAAAATCTGAATCGTTGTGAGTAATTAAGTAGAGCAAAATTGAACTGGATTCTAGCGGTGGATAGGGTTACATTTCAACTCCTGAACACAGTTCAGTTTGCGTTCTTAACCTCTCCCAACTATTCAGAATTTGAGTTCAAAATTTAAGTGTATGCTTTTGCAAACATTTAATTAGATACAAAAAATAGCTGTTAAAAATAGTTGCTGGTTACTCTAAAGTTTAAGGTGCCCTCTAACGGATTTTTTAAAATTTATCTTTATAATTTATTTTCTAGACAATACAGACTTAAAGAGTAGATTTAGAGAAAGCCACAAACGAATCGACCGATTTTTATATTTTTTATAACCATTTGAAATTTAAACCTCCCCACCCCCATTGAACACAGTTCAGTTTCCGCTACTTAACCACTCCTAATGATTCAGATTTTCAGCTCAAAATTTAAGTTTATCCCTAAGCTTCTAAAAAAATTCAATGAGATGCAAAAAATAACGGTAAAAAATTGTTTTCGTTACTTCAAAGTCTAAAGCGCCCTCTATCGTCATTTTTTGAAATGTATCTTTATAATTTATTTTCAACACAATACTGACATAAAGAATAGTTTTAGTGAAAACAGCAAATCAATTGACCAATTTTTCTCTTTTTCATAATCTTTTTAAATTTAAACCTCCCCAATCCCATTGGACACAGTTCATTGCGCTACTTATCCACTCAACGATTCAGATTTTTAAATCAAAATTCAAGTTTATGTCTAAACTTCTAAAAAAATTTAATGCGATGCAAAAAATAACGGTAAAAAATAGTTTTTTGTTACTCCAAAGTCTAAAGCGCCTTCTATCGGCATTTTTTTTAAATTTATCTTTATACTTTATTTTCAAGAGGATACTGCCGTAAAGAATTGTTTTAGTGAAAACCGTAAATCAATTGACCAACTTTTTCGTTTTTTATGATTATTTTAAGTTTTGGACCCTAAACTTTAATGGAGGTTATCGCCTTCGGAAAACGTTTGGGACCCTTGGTTTCCTATTTAATATTCTTTGTCTTGATGTGTACTATCATCCCTTAAAGTTTTGCCCAAGAGTTTTGATACATTCTGTATAATCGTCATTCATGGTGACTTTGATCCGTATTTTCTCTAAGGGTATAAAAGTGAAGAAATACTCCTAAATTATTTTTTGTCTATCTGAAAGGAAAGAATAATAATAATATAAACAATAAAAATTTTAACATGGTTTATTCTTAGTTAGTTATGTGTGATAACTTTGCACTATATCATAAATATATAACATAATTCATTACGTAAAAAAGTACTATAGTTAAGACAACTTTGAACCAAAAAAAAGAAATCTTTCAAATATTTAAAGCCTTATAATTAAGATTTCCCACATAACAAGATTTATATAATTTATGATCTTTCAACAAATATAATGTATAATGGGAGTAGAAGAAGGAAACCATGACTGTATAAAAAAATAAGTGTTTAATGTTCATATGAAAATTAAAAATGCAGTGGAAAAATATTTTCACTGTTCTAACTCAATATTATATCCATAGCTACATTAATAGATACTAACATTATAGTATTAATCAAACAAGAATGAAAAATATTGCTTGTATGAGATGTCAAATTTTAGAAGTTCTGCCTCAAATAACGTCTTTAAATGAATTTGATGCATTTTACACGTATTTTTAAAAATATTTACACGTGAGATCTAATGCACACTTCAGAAATTATGTATAATGTACATGCACAAATGGGTGATATTTGACAAGAAAACTGTATTTTTGTATAACCATAAGGTGTGATTTCTATTTTGTAATTTTTTGTAATAAAAATTTTACATAGTTTTGATGAACACAAAATTATACTAAAATTGCCAGCTATGTATCTTTGCTATCTATTTAACCTCAGTTAATGGCATGAAAGAAATTTGAGGAAATCGGATTTTGTAAAAATAGAAAAAGTAGTAAAATTTTTATCACATAAAATATTAATATTTATAGGATGATAATAAAAGAAATATCTTGGCAGACAAATATGAAAATTTAATGGAGGGGGATCAGAAAATTCAGTTCAAGCGAATGTTACCAATGCATATCCATTTATGACTTTTAATAGCTGAATATATTTTAATTAAATGCATACATTTAGATACATTCTTAGTCTGCATACAATTTGTAAGCACCTATAAATAGTAAACAAAAAATGTATGCTTTTTTGAGCCGAGTCAAAGATATACTAAAAATAATATAGAATGAAAGTGCCTGCTTAATTTACCTTTTATTAACTATTAATAAATGATTAATTACAAAGGATAAACACATTTATAAGATTTTCATAATAATATGTCAGATAAATGAGTGTATTGTTACTTACTATAAAAACTTAATTGGATTACATCAAATTCAAAACGCTATTCAATATAAACTTGAAAACAGTGCTTTACAATAATAGCTGGATGATGCAGTTAATTGCGTATGATGTTGCTAATTTATTTTCTAAAATAAACAGAAAAGTCCCAGTTTAAAACTTTGTGAAGAGAGTGCAGTACTAAGGAGAAGAAGACCTGGAGGAATGTTATGACTTTTTGAACCTGGAGAAAAGTTATCCCCCATGGATTAAAGTTACCCTGCATGACTCTAGCTAAAATTAAAAGAAATGTATTTTTAATTTTAGCATTACGAAAGCTTTTACACGATAGCATACAAGATATAGGGAATTTTTTTTCCAAAATTAACTTAATGAGACCCTTATATGTTTCCTAAGTATATTCGCGAATGGTTAATAATCTGGAAATAATTGAGTCCATAGTCTTTATTAGTTCCAAGAATTTCAACTTTACACTTTCCACAATTTATGAGTAAAATGGCTGTGACAAACAGGCAGATAAATTAAAAATATATTTATTTTGGTTAAACATTTTAATAAGCTACCTTATAAACAAGATTTCCGTGGTATAGCGAATAAAAAAAATACTGTCCTATCATATTACTTTGACAACCCATCTACTTTCAAAGTCAATGTGACATAACCAATCACAGAAGACAGGTGGCTGCACATTTCAGTATAGCGCATATAAAGGAGGTCCGAGGAAGTCGGAAAACATTGCAATCTTTGACGTAATGCCAAAACAGTGCGATTTATCTTACGTCAAAAGAAGACATGCTCATTGGCTTTCGGTCCAAGGATGGGAGCAATCCTGAAACGAATATTTTTTGTAATTTTTTCGCGATAAAAGTATTTGGGTAAAAGTTTATCGTGCATGGTGAAATGGCAATATCGAAAATCAACGACATAGCAAATGTGGTGCATCTCGGGTCACAGACCTTAGAGTTGAAAGACGGTCACCGAGATGCTTTCGGGCAAATAAAAGTGAAATCGTTGAGCAACTGACCGCCCATTTGAACAAGGGGTCAACCAATAGTGTCTTCTCAATGACAGTTCAGTGAATGTTGTTCCGTGTGGGCGTCTGCAGCTTATGCACAGGTATCTCTACTGGGCGTCCACTGAAAGAAGATAGGTTGTTTTTACAATTGAATTATGTGATATGCTCCATCGGACACACTGACGTTGTGGTATATGACTGAAATGTCTGAAAGCAAACACCTTTCAACAATTGCCGGATCCAAGCTTGATGAAAAAATAATATCTTCTAGGGAGTGTTTCCGTGATATTCACTATCTGCAATCGTCATTATAGAAGACGCGTTGGATCAACGAAAGTACGAAGTTTCCTAACGAGCGATGTCCACTCCTACATTCGAATTGTTTTTCGACAAAATGATGGAATCTAACAGCAGAACAATGTCAATGCAGCTCGGAATGTTGGTGCGTGGTTTAAAGAAAAACTAGACGAATTTACCAATCTTCAGTGGCCGGAAAACTCTCAGGATTTAAATCAATCGAGAATCTGTGGGACCACATCGATTGGTTATTCGCACCTTGGATCCTCAGAGAAGCTAGCCACGACAGCCGGCATCAATCAACAACCCGGTGAGCATCATCAAGAACCTAATTAATTCTCTTCCCGCACGTTTTGCAGCGACAAGGACTAAGAAATGTTTTTATTGTGGGTTTTGACAGGTGGTCACATTAATGTAACTGAACTGTATACATATATATATATATGTATATGCAGAGAGAGAAGGAAAGAGAGAGAGAAGTATAGGTATATACATAGATGTACAGATACAACGGTATCTTGCATCTACAATTTTGTTTATCGGCGCCTCGTGCTTGATAGAATGTGCCTTCAAAATTATTTTTTTTCTCTGAATCTTTTTTCGACATACGATCACTTATGACTTAATTAGAAACATAAAAATTTCGTTGTGCGGAGCGCTTAATTGGACTATTTTGATTATCCTGTTGAATAAAAATGTAGCCTTCTTTGATGTTTTAATTTTTAATTTTAACGGGTTTCAGGAATCCTATTTTTTGCCCGGTAGTAAGCAATTTAGCGATATGTTATATTTCATTTTTGTTTCTCTCAGTCCCTATAAAACATAAATTTATAAAATTCTAAATATCAACAACATAATATATCTTCTATTTAAAATATTTTTTTGATATTATACATTGAAATTTTATTTTTTCTTATGTTTAATTTTGATATATATTTTTTTTACTTGGATCGACTGCGCGTAAGACTGTAACAAAATTATTGGTGCAGGAGCTCCCCCCCCCCCCACTAAAAAATATTTATAATGATGTTAAACCAATGTATATTGAACTTATTCTTCGTTTTAAAGCAATTTATTTATTTAAATTTAAATTTTATTTATAAAATTTTTAAAAAAATCATTTTTTATTGAAAAATTGTCAATTTTAAATAATCGATGCAATTATCATACTAGATTTGACGTATAAGTTACTCTTTAATTAAAAATGATGTTATTTACCTAATTTTGGACAAATTGCCTTATTAGTTTTTGAGAAATGTTGCGCTCAGTGGTTGCAAATCAAAGAACAATTTATTTATTTTTAATCAAAATTAAAATAAAATAAAATAAAATAATATTTCAATATAGAAAATTTAAAAGTTATTTTAAATAGAAAAAATATTAAGTTGTCTATATTAAAAGTTTTATGTATTTATGCTCCGTAGTAACCGAGAAAAAAAATGTGACATGTTACTAAAGTGCACCACCAGGTAAAAGTTTCTTAGACCCTTTAAGTATATTCAGTTAAGTTTTATTAGATATGTGGCTTGTATTGTCGCGAGAGAAATAAAAGTGCTGATGTGCTGACGTCAAGCACAATGTCGATTCAAATTATTTACACATAGTTCCATTGGTAACGAGTTAAGTTATTACAATATCAAAAATTATAAAAATCGAGCATTATCCATTGCCTCTGTCGAATTTGCTCCTCCAAGATGGTCTTAGTTGATGAGTCATTAAACTCTTTAAATTATTAAAACTTTATTTAATTTTTCTCAAGTATTTATTATTAAAGACTTAAAAAACTAACAAAGGAAAAAAAATTGAAATATTTAGATGAGAATTCCTCCTGAAATTTTTACTTTGAGCAAAAAATTTCAATTTTATTGTTTAATTCTTAATTATAATATTTATTCTACAAAATATTTTCATCATTCAGAAAATATTAAAACAGGATATGTCAAAAACAGTAAAACAATACGACATCTATTAAAAATATATTTCTAATTCCATGTAAAAATAATCTGAAGAAAAATCACGAACTTTTTTAAAAACTTTAAAACAAAGTATTTGATAAATATCCTTTTATAGAAATAGCCTTTTTGTAAAAAATTATTTTTTTAACGGAAATGTGTATACTAAGTAAACAGGAGAATTTCACTTGCAAAACGAGTACGATTAATGTTTTAGTGCGTTGCGTGCACATTTATCTACATTTATTCATCATTTACCCTCGAGACATTAATCATAATCAAAAATCAGGAAATAACATTTTAGAATAAATTGAATTTTAATGATGTGGATCAGAATTTGGGATGTATATATTGCAATTGCTTCTTTTTTTTTCACCCTTGGCATGCAATTTATGCTAAGAAGAAAACTCTTGTTTCTCTATTCACGCAATTTTTAGAATTCATTTCCGTTTATAATTTTTTTTTTTTTTTTTTATTATTCCACTGTCACACATCATTATGGGATGATTAGGGGGGGGGGGTAGTGGAATTGGTCATATTTATTTCTAAAAGCGCAGAAAACTTGCTCTTGTAATTGGAATAATAACTCAAAAATATTTTTGTAATCTGTTAACATCTTTAGGTTGACCAATGCAGTTAAAGTTTTGAAAATATGATAAAAAGTGACACATTTTGAAATTAATAATGAAAGTTACATATTTATATATATTCAGAGATAATTTTCATAGTACACTTTTTAGTATTAGTAAAAATCGCGAATAAAAATCTTTAAAATCTGCTAATATATTAAGATAGCACATTGAATTGAGTTTTGCAAAATGCGACCAAAAAATGACGATTTTTCAAATTAAAAAAGGAATTAAAGAAAATATTAAGACCTACTTCTGATACCGCGTAAAAGTTATGTTTTTCAATAAAAAGGATTAACTGGAAAACTATTCAAAATCGAAAAATATCTTTAGGGCGCTTCATCGTACTTGAAATGTGGAAAATATTGTCATATAAAACGAATTTCTACAATACAGGTGTCAGGTTCTAAAAACATTTTTCACATAATTACTGCAAGTGGAACCAGTAGCATTAGTTTTATTATTAGTTAGTTTTATATTTATTTTATTATTCCATATTATTTATTTCGTTTTATTTTATTTTATACTTTTTCCATTTTTTTAGGTGCGTTCGTAATTATATAATACGTAGCACCTATAGTGGTCGTTCAGTCCGTCCGTCTGTCCGTCCGTCTGTCCGTCCGTCCGTCTGTCCGTCTGTCTGTCCGCATATAACAACGCAAAAACTACCCAACCGAATCGTTTGAAATTTAAAATACATAATTATTACATAATTTTGTCGAGTCATTTCAAATTTTATGAAACTCGGATGCATAGATCAATTACAGGGGCAATCAAAAGTATTCCATTACATTATGGTCAATGGGGAAAAAGTTTCAAATATATTCTATATGTTTGAAATTTAAAATACATAATTATTCATAATTTTGTCGAGTTATTTCAAATTTTATGAAACTCGGATGCATAGATCAATTACAGGGGCAATCAAAAGTATTCCATTACATTACGGTCAATGGGGAAAAAAGTTTCAAATGCATTTTAATCGTTTGAAATTTAAAATACGCAATTATTACATAATTCTGTCGAGTTATTTCAAATTTTTTGATAATCGTGTGCATAGATCAATTACAGGGGCAATCAAAAGTATTCCTTTACATTATGGTCAATGGGGAAAAAGTTTCAAATATATTCTATACGTTTGAAATTTAAAATACATAATTATTACATAATTTTGTTGAGTTATTTCAAATTTTATGAAACTCGGATGCATAGATCAATTACAGGGGCAATCAAAAGTATTCCATTACATTACGGTCAACGGGGAAAAAAAGTTTCAAATGCATTTTAATCGTTTGAAATTTAAAATACGCAATTATTACATAATTCTGTCGAGTTATTACAAATTTTTTGATAATCGTGTGCATAGATTAATTACAGGGGCAATCAAAAGTATTCAATTACATTATGGTCAATGGGGAAAAAGTTTCAAATATATTCTATACGTTTGAAATTTAAAATACATAATTATTACTTAATTTCCGAGTTTTTTTTTTTCAAATTTTATGAAAATCGGATGCATAGATCAATTACAGGCACAATCAAATGTATTCCGTTACATTACGGTCAATGGGAAAAAAATGTTTCAAATGCATTTTAATCGTGTTACACTCATGCGAACTTAATAAAATTTATATGCAACTTTAAAGTACATATTATAATATACATCTTACATAATTTGTGGTGCAAAGAACATTTGTTATTGATTTACAAGGCCACACAAAAGTATTCCATTACATAATGGTATAGGGAGAACATTGTTTGATGAGCGTTTTAATTGTAATTCACTATTTACAATTTTATGAGATTGATATATGAAAGTAATATTTTTAAAACTTCGTTATCGTACAAACGCACCTAATTTGCTACGCTTTACGTGCAATTTACAACTTGTTATTACTTGTATGCATTTAATGCATTTAATGATGTTAAACAATTATTTTAAATATGATTGGAAATTGATTACTATTTTTGGCGATTTATCCTCAGTGAACGAGTAGAACATATGTAACATTTTATCTGTATCAATAGATTTTGTAATTTTTATTCTGATACATGTACTCATTGTGAAAAAATAATCAATTAGAGATATTAAAAAATATTTTGAATTTAAAAAATTGTATTATTACAAAATTAACCTTTTAAATGTATTCAGAAGAAAAATATGTTGTAAGCAACATTAAGTGTAGCATTTATGTAATCAGTGATCTGAGATGAACATGAAAATTACCGATTATGTATAACTAGCGGCCTTCGCCCGCTACGCTGGTCGGTTTATCTAAAGAAATCTTGAAGAAGTAGTTAGATAAGGTTCAGACATACATTTAAAAAAAAAAAAAGCAAGTCGGTCATTCAAAAAACGTTGGGAAATATCAAATATTTACTGTAATTTTTTAAGAAAAACAAAGTTTCGAAAAAAAAGATTAAATCGAAAAAAAAATTACACTGACATATTAATGCAAGGAAATTTTCCCAGAGAGAAAATTCGCCTTGAATACAATATTTCAAATTCTTTTAATTGCTTATAGGCGTTAATGCCAACATAGTGAAAAAAAATTCCATGCTGGGAATCGAACCCGGGCCATCAGTATGGCGCACTGACGTTCTACCGACTAAACCACATGGAACGACAGCCAGCTTGAAACTTTCTCATACTTAAGTAGACTGGCGAAAACATAACGATAGCGCGTTTTAAAATCGCACAGTGACATCTATTGGATTTTATATGTACTAAAAAACGATATGTACTAAAAAACGTGAGCAGCGCACCTAATAGTTTCTTTTGTTTCTTTTTGTTACTTTTTTGTCTGTTGTCCGATTTTGATGAAACAAAGCCTATACACTGCCCGGGAGTGTGCATTCTTCATTAGTGAAAACCGCATAAAAATCCATTCAGTAGTTACGAAGATAACCTCGAACAAACAGACAGACAGACAGACAGACAGACAGACAGACAAAAAATTCAAAAAAAATTTTTTTGTGTTTCATTGGTTTTCTTTTATCGCCCTGACTCCATTTTTGTCAATTATCTTCAATGTACAGACACACCGGGTCCTACTGTTTTATTATATGTATAGATAACGTAATTCCTTCGTTTTATATACACTGAAAATTTTTTCTAATAAATAAAAAAATATATAAAAAATGCTGAGTTTACGAACGTTTTTATTTACTGTGTTTTAAAAAGACTTAGGATCCTGGAATAGGAAAAGCATTTTAATTATGAAATCTGTCTATGGTCATAGTTTTTATGCTTTTCTGAGTGAGAATAGCCTCCATTTCTTTTAAATTGGGTGATAAAACATATGAAGATGTGCGCCATCCGTACAATCAAAAATACGAAAAACAGTCACCTACAACAACTACTATCAGGTAACTAATTTATGTAGGCTCCTTTCAATTGCCTTACGAATGCTTGAAGTTTTCCAAATGCCACGCCACCAGTTTATCTGAATTTGAAAGCAAGTAACCTCATATTGGCTCTTGTTAGAGGCTTTTTGCATATTACGATAGTACAGTTGACGCAGCTCTTGATGTCTTTCATCTCCCAGTTTCCAGGAAATGTTAGCAATTCTATTTTCTAAAGCGAGCATTTCTTCAAACAGTCGAGTACGAAATCAATATATTAGTACTTTCATAGAGATGTATTGTTATTTTCGGAACACTCTGTGTTATTTCTTATTTGAAAGTCAGAACTTATTTAAATTATTTCTATATTGTTTTTAAATTTACAAAAAAAAAAAAAAAAAAATGCTAGGTTTGCCACAAAGCTTCCTTTAAAAGACATTCCATTGAAAATACTATTCCAAATTTTCAATCAAAATGTATGTCTTAAGTGAAACATATTATCGCTATTTTTTATAAATCATTAATACATATTTAAAAGCTCGTAAGATTGTTTAAACTGATTAAATACTTCCTAATTTTTTCAGTGTTGAAATATAAGTGTATTCTTCCTTTATTCTGCAGGATTTATTTTTCTCATTTTCCCAAGAACTATTTTAGCTTTCATATAGCTATCCCGGAAAGACCGCTATTTTCTAGAACTTCGGACATGTACAGATACAAGTTTTGAAACATCTTTATTTAAAGTAATGGAGCATAAAGTAAAAGGGCAGCTTCCATATTTAGACTAAATTACATGGATGACAAAGAAGGAAAATTTATTATTTCTACAACTAAGAAATTTCCAAATTTCAACGTACATAAAAGATTTCGATCATTTATGCAGGCAGCATTTGCCTCAAACTAATAAGTTACTTTCAGCTGCAAAGATTAACTTTTGTTTAACTTTTCATGAAGTACAAACTGACTCAAAACACACATATTGATAAAATGTTTAAGTAATTGAAAGATATTAGGATTTACGAACATATTATTAAAAAAAAAATAAGTAAAACCTTATGTTAACATACAATCTCAAAGGCAAAAAATTGTTTTAAAATACTAGTGGCGTCCTTTCGTTTCGGCATTAAAATTAATTGGGACAAAATTAAGCCCACGATGATGGAAATGGTTAACTTAGATAACCCGTAGTTTCCAAGAAATTTTTCTTTCATCAAATGAGACTGCAAAACTGCCGGAGTAAGAATCGCTTGTCTTTATAACAGTTCAAGAGCCGACGGCACAAAAGCATAAGATATCGGGCACAAGGAAAAACATCTTTATTTTATGGAAGAGTAGTAATAAGGGATGTTAATAATGTCTGCCGGAAATGAAATGGTGGTTAAGCTAAAAATTAATATCACTAATGATTGACTTTGCAGTAAGATCAAAGGTATGAAATGATTGTGCGGCAAACACAATGAAAAAAAAATACGAAAAAAAAACACTAGTGTTAAATATTTTCTGCCTTATGCACCAATTCACTTCCTGCGAATATAGATCTTTAGATTACCCTACTAGTACTTTTCCAAGAAATAAAGGGTTTTTCTTTTCTTTTGCTCGATACTTAAGGTTTTTCTGCTGTTGGCTCTTGGACTGTTACCAAAGGCAACCGATTCTTACGCCGGTTTCACATGGCCTCACAACAAATTGTGATGTTTCCGATGTAAGATCTAATTCACACAAAGGGCACGACTAAAACTAAAGACACAAACTTTCACTGTCCCTTTTATGTTGCGCAAATTGAACGACGCAACCTAATTTAAATAAAACTTCAGTGAAAACAAACAACTGTAGATCCCTAGAGCATCAAAGACATCCCAAAATGCTAGAGTAAATATAATATAGAGGTCTATATTGCGTCTCACAGGTTATATATTTGACGTGACGCGCACGCTCAGAACACTAAAAACCATTTATAAGCGAGTTGCTAATACACTGCAAAGGGAATGTGAAAAATGCCTTACTATAGACAGAAAAATTCTTTATTTGAGACTGATAAGATTATTGTCTATTATGTAATGCTGTCTCTATCCCGGTAAACAGAGAAATTGTGTTTAATTTTATTTGAACATTACATGGTATACATAATAAGATGAAGTTAGAAACAGGATATTTCTCAGAAAACCAATTTTATTTTTTATCATACATGTTCGAGCGCTGTGCTTAAAAAGGAGATAGACTGTAAATTTTGAGGAATTTATTCTTATAACAGATATTCCATCCTATATAATTAAAATAATACTATTAATTAAACAAGTGTTTACGCATATAATGCATAAATATTTTTGACATATTTTTGTGCTTATCGAATAAATAATATAAAGTTTGATGCTAGAAAGATTTTATGCAACCTTCATTAATTCTTTTTTTTTCTTGATGCAAAGACTCATTTCCTATGTTATCCTTGTTTATATATAATTACACTAATATATCTAATAAATAGCATTAAGGATAAGAAGGTGGTGATTTATTATTTATTATGAGTATTTTATTATTATGCATATATTTTGCATTAATTTTGACTATCATGCCACATAAGCCTATGTTTACATTAATATATGTATTACGTTATAACATATTACACATTTAATGTATATGATTATCAATAATACGACTTATAAAAAGAGAAGGTTTTACTATTTGTTGTAAGTTTTGTACTGTTACCTTTTACAAATTTATTTCGAAAGATGTTTTTATAAATGTGCTGAAGTTTATGGAAATTTCCATACATTATTTTTCGGAATTTAGACAAGACAAAAAATATTAATTTACACACACACACACACACACACACACACACACACACACACACACATATATATATATATATATATATATATATATATATATATATATGGCTCGGTTTATATAAATTTATCTGTAAAAAATAGAAATAAAATTTTCTTGTGCATTTTCACTTAAAAAGCTACATTTCTATAATAGTCAATACATCAAATGAAATAAATTTTTACAAATGTATATTGACACCGAAAGATTTAAAAATGAATTTATTTACAGTAAAATAAAATAAACTGAGAAAAAAAGAAAAATTTTTGCATATCAAAATCTGACACCAAAACTGTCGTAGAATACATATTGCCTCTTATAAAAGAGATTAGGATTTTATGTTGTCTATTAATTTAACGTTTCATACACTGTTAAAACTAATGGTGACACATTGCACCTTTTAGGGGTGAAAGGCTTGTCTCACTGGTGACACCCCTAGAGGAGCTAAAATGGCACCCTTAACTTGGGTGAAAGGATAGCACCCCTAATCCAGGGTGTATCAGGGGGTGAAAGGATGGCACCTCAGGGGAGAATAA
The DNA here is from genome assembly GCA_964019185.1 of Maratus speculifer. Taxonomy (NCBI): domain Eukaryota; kingdom Metazoa; phylum Arthropoda; class Arachnida; order Araneae; family Salticidae; genus Maratus; species Maratus speculifer. Next base: position 177,434,281 of record OZ025297.1, on the reverse strand, counting down.
TGACACCCCTTATCCAGAGTGTCCAAGAGGGTGAAACAATGGCATCTCGGGGAGAATAATGACACCCCTTATACAGGGTGCCCCAGGGGGTGAAAGGATGGCATCTCAGGGGGAGAATAATGGCATCACTTATCCAAGGTGCCCCAAGGGGTGAAAGGATGGCACTTTAGGGGAGAATAAGGACACCCCTTATCCAGAGTGCCCAAGAGGGTGAAACAATGGCATCTCGGGGAGAATAATGACACCCCTTATACAGGGTGCCCCAGGGGGTGAAAGGATGGCATCTCAGGGGGAGAATAATGGCATCCCTTATCCAAGGTACCCCAAGGGGTGAAAGGATGGCACTTTAGAGGAGAATAAGGACACCTCTTATCCAGAGTGCCCAAGAGGGTGAAATGATGGCATCTCAGGGTAGAATAATGGCACCCTTTATCCAGGATGCCCCAGGGGGTGAAAGGATCGCACATCTAATTCAGAATGCCCTGTGGCACCCTACAAGTAAAATCATTCACAATCTATGGTCCACAGTGGCACCCTCTCCCCGCTTGTCTAGAAATTGTAATGGATTGAATCATGAAACACAAAGTGTTCATCTCTTTTTAAATTGAATTCTGCCGAGAAAATTATCAGGATCAGTCTGAGTTTTTTTTTCTTTTTGATTGATGGAATATATTTTTAAACTCATTAACTGGTGTCCAAAGAAAATTGTAGCATATTTTTGTAACTATAAGAAGTATAATATGAAATAGTTATAGAAAGGCAAAGAAATCAAATTGAACTTTCATTTACGTGGAGAGTATTTTAAGAAAAATTCAAAATTTTATTTTTTATACAGTTCCTGCATTTCAAAATCTCTAATCACAAGTCATCACTGTCGCACTTTTAGTCATACCCAAAAGGTTTTGTTTGAATAAATCGAAAAATTCACACAACCACTAGACATACTTTCTACCTCCAAAAATCATAGAGGTATATTCATATATTGTGACTTTGTCATGAAATTTGAAGACTGATTTTCGATTTCATGTTTTGAATTTCTTGGTAAAATGAAATAAATCATTATTTTTGACTGTCTATAACATATTTTCGGATCAAACTTTCAGGATATGATTAAGAATGGGACAGTAACTATTTTTGCGATTGTGCATTTTTAGATACAGGAACAGTATAAAAATTTCATGTTTTTTTGTCCCCAAAATAAGAAAAAGTACAATTTGAATTATCTACCTACATATGAATATTTTTATAATTTCTCTTATAGTTTTAAAAATAATCTGTTACCATCTTTTTTTTTAAAAACAGTATATTGCTTGACATGTATTTTCATTAATTATATACAGTGCAACTGAAAAATATGGGTGCACAGAAAAATGCTATATCCTGTAAAATAATAAAACAAAAATATAAGAAATAACAATATTTTAACAAATTGCTCACTGACTTGACATTTACTTTAACAAGTTTGAAAACGAAGGATCACAGAATTGAAAGTTCGCTGCAGATAATACTGATTTAAATCATTCTATGCCTTAATAATTTCGTATCACATACAATGTAAACTGGAGATTTTCTTGTTCTAATTTTTCTACAGAAGTTGGTTAAGATCCAATTGTTTGAAGGCAGTTAAATATCAATGTTGTTAAATATCAATGTTCCACTATGGGAAGTCTTCCCAAAACCATTAATCTTTTCAGAAAAAGTGCGATGAGTTATTTTTTCTTTTTGTATTGAATATATCAGTTGCTGATCATTTTGGCGGTTGTGCACTTTTCTGACGGTTAAGCTTTTTATATAATAATAGAAAAAAATGCTACAAAATTTTAAAATAAGCATTTCTCAGATTTAGTAGAGAAATATCAATGTCAAACAACGCACCCATACTTTTGAACCACCCTGTATCTAATAAAAAATATAAAACACAAATTAGAGATGAATATGTAATAAATGCTGCAACTTTTAAATTAGTAAAAATATTTCATATCTTTAAAAAATTTCCAGAAAGTTCTCCATCAAGCTATGAAATGAACTATAGAAAATAAGATAATTTTATAGTTGTGGTAAAAATCACAGATGAAATTGAGCCAAAAAACCATTCTTGCATTATATGTAGTACTTACCTTTATACTGAACTTATGCAAATCCATATTTTATTGCATATATCCACACAGAGTGCAATTAAGAACTGTATGTAAGGTGGTAAAATAGTGCTTACAACTTTTTTTTCTATGTGCCAACTGCATTTCATATATTTTTTTTATTTCTTTGCACAATCATGTTAAAAATAATAATATTGCATTGCATTTTTAATTTTTATGTATTGAAGGCAAGTGGGGAGGAGACTTTATATATTAAACACTTTATCATACTAAAACAAAATAAAAACTGGCTTTCCATAAGTATGAAACCTGATTAAACTACAATATTTAAATTCTGGAAAAACTTATTCTTTTTATAAAACTAATATGCATACAAAACAGATAATCAAGCAAATATGTCCACAGAAAGTAAATATAAACTTTTAGATAAAACTAGCGATAAGCCAAATTGAAAAAAAAATACTGAGACCAACATCAGAAAATAAAAAGTTAGCAAATAAATGAATCTTTGGTTACCAATTAAGGTGCGGTATTTAAAACATTCCCAAATCACACATAAGTTTTTTTTGTGTGTGTTTGTTTGAAGGAAGCAGAAAAAAAAAACTTCAAAAATATTCTTGATACAGTTTCTTATTTTAGGAACATAAAGAATGAAGAAATATCTCATAATAAAAGATAATCTTGTTTATAGGGACGTAATCTCAAAGTCCAGTTTTATCAGTCATTGGTTAAAATGAAGTTAACTTAGAGGTTATTGACAGGTGCAAAAGAGTCTGAAGCAGGTGCTGCTGTCATGGTGCAGGTTGTATGTGGGGGGGGGGGGTACGCGAAAATACAAGTGAAAGCGTTTGTTAAACAAAAATAAAAGTAAAATAAAGCTGGGCATCAAGTTTTGTCGACTAGGAATTATTTTTGTATAATTTAGTTGCATTTGACGACTAACGACCTGCTGATTTCTAACCCAGTGTCCACATCAAGACACTTTCTCTCAATTTATGTTTTGACTTATTGAATCTGAAATTTTAATCTACAGAGTAAATATAATGAAATGAATAAAACAATGAATAAAAAAATACTTTTACTTCAAATAATATTTTTATTGTAAACACAAGAATGTACTAAATATTATTAAACAAAGACTTTACACTGCGTGGAACTGATGCCACTGAGAAATTTTTGAACACATAAGTATCTAAAAATGATAAAAAATTAAGTTGGTTTTTGCTATAGCCAACGTCAAAAAGCCAAAATAATGTATACCACAAAGTAACTGCAGTTATAAAATTTTCAGTTTTTGTAATAAACTGTTTGTCTAAAAATAATTCATAATATGAGGAATTTAACACATTGCTTGAGTTGCGGTGGACAATCACAGGTTGAAGAACAGAAATTTCTGCACCTTCTTCATGATAAAGAGTCGGAAATTTTTCTCGCATCAAGCATGGTAATGTAAGTACTGTAAATGCAAGCTCACTATCTGAAATAATAATAACACTATAAGGAAAACGCACAAGACAGTCCATTTAAAATATATCATCAAAGCACAGCAAAAAAAAGGTAGATGAACAAAAAAGAAAATTTAAAAAAAGAACAGATTTATTGTGTTTGCAGTGCTAAAAATTTAAATTCATGACTTTTTAACTCACAAGGCTATCAAAGCCTGACAGCTAATGTGCCCGCAAGTTCTGTATGTAACGCGATAACTCTTGATATAAATATCAGATTTGCTTCAAATTTTATATGTAGGTTCATTCTGATAAGGTTAGCTGGTTAGCTTTGGAGGTTCAATGGTTAGATATGAAGGGGGGTGGTAGCTAATCCCCTGCCCACTAACTTACAGTTGATTTCTTTTATTTTTGAAAAGGCATTATTCTTTGAAGTAAGAGTGTAATATACAGCTGTATATATAGCCTGTGAGTTCAATGCCATCAATTTAACTGGACACTTTTCTCTTTATTGCCTATTTTCAGACACCACGAGAAAATTGCATGGCCAACTGATGCGTGTCATACATATATTCTTTTTCTGTATTATCATTAAGAGTTACAAACTATTTACATTATTAACCATCTTTACAAAGCATATTTTGCAACAAGCTGTTTATTCCAGATTAGTTACGAATTTCCCTAACATGTCTAGGTTTTCCTTAGCAATAATAATAAAAATTCTAGGTATCGAGATTTTGTAACGTTATACACATTTTTTTTAAATTCTGAATTTGAGAGTGTAACTTTCACGACCCATTTTGAGGCATAAACTACTGATTTGTTATTTAATTTTTTGCCAAATTAACAAATTGTTGAATATTTTGCATGCTATACAGTTTGCAAATACACTTTTAACATCAGATTCTATCCATTTTGTCAAATCAGTGTGAAATTCTTTATCACATCAGTCACAGTTAATACAGATTGCTTTGACATTTTAATACTAATAATAAGTATTCAATAAATTAAGCTAATAAATGTTCAGTTTATAAACAAAGATAAGTAAGCAGACCTAATCAATCGAACACCATTCAGTGGAAAGTTTCCGTGAAGCTGAAACTGAAAATCTCTGTTACAAAGAAGGACTATGCAAAATGATATGCACGAGATGTTGAAACTTTTTACAGTACTAATGAGGAGCAAACTTTAATTTTCATGGTGCATCAATTTCAAATCCTTAGTTTATTAAGAAATATTTACATTTTTTTCTTGAAAGTTCAAAATTTTCTTACTTTTTCTTGGAATTTTGAAATTTTTCTGACATTTTTGTAACAAACAATTGTATGAATTTATTCTGAATTCCCATATAAGAGCATACCAATATCTTAACTTTTAATGACTTCAGTGATTCCAAAAAAAATTATCCAATTATAAGAGAAACGCGAAACATGGATTGATATTTTTAGTTCCATATAAATAAAGAGTGAAAGTATAAGTTATTGATCACATAAAAAATTATATATATATATTTGTAATAGGAAATTCTGAAGAAAAAATAGTTCAACATAATTTTTTATTCAAGTATAAAGCAGTAAAATGTTTTAGCAATATCAAGAAATAATATTAAAATTAATAATCATATACGTTTTGAAAATTACTTAAAATTTACATTTAAATACTACCATAAAAAATATTAGAATGAGCTAATAAATATGTGACTTATAAGTGTAATCAATTATACAATAAGTATTAGCTTGTTATTTACTTAATCTGCTTTAAAAGTAATAATCCTACATAGAAAACAACTGTACAGGTTTACTTCACCAACATGCTTGTAAATAGGGGGAGGGGAGGAACATCTAGAAAAATAGAACAGTATTAAAAGCGAGTGATATTAATCCGCATTTTTACTTTGCATCTATAATTGAATTTTTTTTTTAATGTTGGGTTCATTTTTTTTAAATAATGAGTTATATTTTTAATACAAATTTTATTACATACATTTAAAAAAAAATTATTCCATTACCTGGTAATTGCATTTAAATAATCCTCAATATTCTTTTAGTCTCTTTTTCAAAAATAAATAGAAAAATTTATCCTTATTCCAATAATAACCGATCTAAAAACGAAAGCCAAATTAAATCAAAGATTTTTTAAAAAAATCATTCGATTGTAAACAGGATTTAAATTGGCTGATCAAGACCAAATAACTCGGTACCCCCTCACTTGATGAGGTTACTGACTAAAAACTAACTACACTCTGTTACCTTCTGTACATGCACATTCTGCCTCAGCTATTAGCAGCTGTGACAATCCTTTGTTTTTTGATTTTCTTTTTTGCACCAGTTGTGAGAGACTATCCTTTTTAATGGTTAGAAAATCTCTCAAATCAGCTTCATATATTCGTAGCCGTTTTGCTTCATTCAGTAGCTGAAAAAAAAAAGTGTGGTCAAATTTTTTAAACTGCTTGTAAAATGACTTGTGCTACAAAATAAATTTGCAGCTATTGTAATTGAATATACCTCATTAGTTTGTTGAAGTGGGGGGAAACATTTTAATGTTTCAGCCACGGAATGGGTTGTTATATACTGAGCTCGGTGGAAAAATGTCCGTTCCATTTTGTCTTTAATTAAATCCTCATTCGGTTTTCTTTTTTGGCACTCTTCTTGCAACACTTTAATGTGGATGGCAAGGGAAAACTCATCCTCCTCATAGTCACTTGATTGTGGAACCTGCGAGTAAGGGAAAATAACTCTGTACAACAAATGTAACATACCAATGAATGAAACATTATGTCGTTGTAAAACTTTTAAATGACTTTTAATGATGAAAAAAGTAGGGCAAAAATAACCAGTTCTGTTAGCACACAAAAGCTTTTAATTTAATAATTATTTATTGGCTAGCTGTAATAATATTTGCAATGCAGCTTATTATTAGTTCGATTACTCTGTGTCAGACAGAAACCATGTTTTATTGTTATTATTAGTGTGATTTAAAAAACAGTACTACATTCTTTACAATTCATATAATCTCACAACATATACCTTTTTTTCAATCCTATTTTTTACTTAATAAAAGTAGAATTGTATAATTTTACACTACAGCCAGTTATTTATTGCATTAATAAAAACAGTCAATTACAATCAAATTAATATCTTTCTTTCGAACTGCTATCAATTTTTGAATTTATATGAAAAATAGTATTTAAATAAAATGTTGATTTGCAGTGCTAATTTAAAAAAAATAATTTAACCAGGGGAATTGAGAGAGAAATTGGATCCGTTAAAGGCCCCTTCAAAATTTATTTTCATTTCAAAACAGAAAGAATCCTTCACAAAAACAGTTTTACATATACAAGATATAAGTATGTTTTACATATATATATCTTATTAAAATGTATAAACAAGAACCTGAATAAAAGGATCATTTCAAATTCACAAGATTATGATTAGATTTTTTTTTTTTTTTTTTTTTACAAATGTAAAAAAAAAAAAAAAAAAAAAAAAAAAAAAAAAAAAAAAAAAAATGTTTAGTTTCACAAAAACAGGACCTGGGAGCAAAGTGTTGACAAATTCCTCGTAACTCAAGTTAATAAAATAAATGTACCCTACTTGAAGACATAATGTTTCCTAATGAATAGCAAGCAAACTCAGAATTAAGCTATTGTTAAATACGTTAAGAAAATTAATATGTATATTTTTATTATTACATTTCAGTAAAAATTAAAAAGAAATTAAAAAAAAGAGGTATTTATTCAACTAAATAAAAAACAACAACAATAAAAATAAAAAACTATGAAAATCTCTAAAATTATTGCCCAAATTTTTATAATAAAACAATTACCTTCATACGTTTTACCGATATTAATGAGTCGTCAAGGCCATTGTCCAAATCAGATTGACTTTTGTTCCTTTTTCTCCCAAACTTTATTTTCATTTTTTCCAATTCATCAGCATTGCACAGTTCTGCATGTCTTGATCGATGTTTTTTAAATTTATCCCTAAGTCTTAGAACCCAGCTGTCCTGTAATATAATTCAGTGAAGATTAATTGTTGCTAAAATACTTTTTACATCAAACTTATTTCTTAAAATTCATAAATATTTACATGAGGTTTGGCATTAGCAAACTGCTTGTCCTTGAGAATTGGATATGTTTCAACCAATGTTCTAGATGTTTCTAGAAACATTCGGGGTGTTGGGTAGCTGTAAAAGATGATATTCTCAATGATACAATTCCTAAGTATTAATCATCATTATTTATTAAAAATATAAATAAATATAACACTAAAAATAGATACAAAGACAAATAACAAATAAAGCTTGATAACAAATATGTCACCTACATATATATTTTTTTTCCAGCTGTTGCAATTATCCACACTTGGTGGAGTTGTCATCATTCTAATTGCCACTGGCGAGTGGATTTTCTGACATTTTTGGTAGTCTTAAAAAACTCAGGTTTTGTTAAACTAAAATAACAGACACTTTGTTATATATAGGATATATAAAAAAATTATATATTTTTATGTCTTAGCCATATATTGCATCTCACACAATTGCCTGTGTAAACATGGCACCAAGTTCTATACTTAAGTGCTCAACTTTTTCTGTTGTAGACGTTTCTTAAGTTTATTTTTTTTAAGAATGAAGGAATATCTAACAATTTAAAGAAATGTTAGTACAAAAATGCATTGCAGTAATGAATTATCTTTGTAGACATGTCAATTTTGAACTATACGTTGTATCTTGCTGGCTTGTAAAATAAATCCTTGGCTGGTAAGATCTGAAAAAAATTTTCCATCCCTGCTTATCGTAAAACTATTACTATGTAAATCCAATTCTACCTCTAAATAATAAACACAATGTAACGATTCCGGAGCGAATCTATCACTCTTACCAGTCTCCGATAAGATGGAGCCACGTTCGGATTAATTTCGATTTGAAAATGTGTATGAGAAAACTTTTCTACCTACATACAAATATTTTATACCTAAAATACTTTCTGTTGAACATAATTTTGTTCAAAATTAACATAATTTCAATGATTTGCGCAGTCAAAAAACATTTCAGAAATCCAGTTGAAAACAAACGTAGCATACAGCGTAAACAAGAAAGTTTGGTATCCAGTCATTCACTTCAATGTTTCATAGAGAAAAAAAAAAAGACAATTTTTTTTCCGTGGGGTGCAAATCAACTACGGTAAAGGTCGAATTTAAGGCGCTCCACACACCAAGGAGACAAGAGATACAGCACACGTCGCATGTCTCATGAAATCGCGAGTCACGAAAGAGGCAAGTTGAATTTTTAATTTTTTTCGTCCTCATACCAGAGAGACACGGCACGCGCGATACAATCACCTGGCGCTATCTATCGCGAATTAATAAAGGAACCTTATCTTGATAAGTATTTTAAACCCTTTAAAATTTTATTCAGTGTAAATAAAATGAACATTATTATTTTTCGTAAAATTTTAATTTAATGGTATCATTTGTAAAAAACTTAGTTTATATTCACGTGCATTAAAATTTTTACTAGTTGCAGCAGATTTTTTTAATAAGCAGTTCTATTGCATATTTGTTTTATTAAGAAAACTTAATTTTGTTATGATATATTAGCAGGAAACCCTGTTTTATCGCTGAAGAATTGTAAATGCTAATAGTGTGTTTATTGGAACATAAAAAGTCGAACTTTGCTAATCTGAATGTTCGCTTGGTGAATGTCTTCTGCATTGCTTTTATGTGCAATAACATACTGAAGGAAATTGAATTTTGTTGTTACTCTTGATCCCATTTTATGCGTGTACTTTTTAATATTTATATGTTCAGTAAGGTAAACTCAATATGTTCTACATGCTGATTCAGTTGTTACAAGTTTGGCTCATTATCAATCTCCCTTTTTTCCATTTATTTATTTTATTTTATTTTATTTTATTTTTACAAAAAATACTTTTGTATTTGCCTCTTACCAAAATTAAATACAAAATCGCCAAATAATTTTAATAGTTGAAGCAGACTTTTTAAATTATGCAGTTTATAGCATATATGTTATTTTATTTTATTAAGACGTTTTAATTGTTCTGCGGTATATTAGACGGGAAATCTGGTTTACCTAGACAAACGCTAATAGTGTGTAAACGCTAATAGTGTGTTTATGAAACATAAACTAGCCGAACTTTGCTCATCTAAGCGCTTCCATATTCTCAATCATTTTATCAGTGTTTTCAAATTTTAAGTGAAAAACACATTTTTTACCCATCATCCTAGGACGGACATTTACACTAGAATCAATATATATGTCACAGTAACTTAATGAGTAAAAGAAGTACTTCGTAAACAACGTCTTATTCACAAGTGCAGGAAAATAGTACAGAGCACTTACGAGCCATAGCGAAGCAAATCATCGAATAATGCATTAGTAACAGCACGCCGACACTTTGGTTCCTTGCACAGAGGGCTACGTGTTTCCAACATGGTCTGCAACCACGGAGGAAAATGGGGCAACTTGTAGACATATGGAAAATTTTCACTGCAAAATATTAGAGAATGGAAGATTAGTGTTGATTTTATCATAGTTAAATATGTGAAAAAGTTTGAAAAGGAAAATTATGATTTATATAAAACATAGTGAAATTAACATGTAATGTCACATGAGAGGGAGTGATGGAAGCTACTGTTTTGTGACGAATTATGTAAAGTGGAATAGGATGTGTTCACGGCTTTATGACGTCCGAAAACCAATACCTAATACAGTGAAATAATGAAAAAATTAATCGAACGGTCAAAATTTTCCACTCTTTGCACTGCAACTCATTCGGCAATAATAAAATGAACCATTTTAAAATTTCTTAATTTAAATACTTATTTTTTGAGCATGTAATTTTTTATTGAAAGTACTTTTTGATAAGATGTTGGGTTTTGTAATTCCATAACAATTTTGTAGATAATCTGAATTTCTAAAACTTTAGTTAAAATATATTAGCGTGTGTTTTGAGAGGGGGGGGGGGTAATAATGAAAATCTTTGACATCTATAAAGGGAGAGTTGTAAATTTGTGACATGGGGAGATGGAGAGGAGAGGTTATATTTTTCAGGAAACTTAATATAAAAAAAAGTACTTTTCAGAAAAAATGACAAATAATATTCTACAAAAAACTCTGTAGTGAAAAAAAAAAAAAATGTATGAAAAAGAGCAGGTTTACTAAAACATTTTTCCCTATGCAATCGTAAAAGAAATCAACATAATTTGCATAATACGTTAGCCAAATTAATAGAGCAACTTTTGTGAAGTCTCAAACATTGCTTGAAAATTCTGAAAATTATAGTTCATCGCGTTGATATCGTTAAGTTCAAAATCCGTTTATCCCAAAATGAAACAAAAAGATGAGGGTCTGTTTCCAAATATAGTAATACGTGCAATATCATGTATGCTGCATTGGCACTAGTTAATGGATATACGGATACAGCCCCTTATCTTTTTGGGACAACGGATTTTGAGTTTATTCTATCGACTATCACTGTCAGAATTTAACCCCCTGACTGCCCGGCAAAAGGGTAAAATTGTAATGTTCTTTTCTCTGTATTTTATTAAAAATATAAAAAAAAGATTTTTTTCAAACCTGATACAAAATATGTTATTATCTATAATCTTTGACAGTATTAATCCTAACTTGATTTTTCAAAACTGGGTTTTATTTGTAGAATTATATTAATTTAAATATTGCTTATGCTGCAGTGAAACCTGCAGGTTAGTGTGCGAAAATATCAGCCAGCGGCAGTCAGGAGGTTAAGCTATGTATCAGACTTTTACAAAAGTTGCTCTAAAAATTTAGCTAGCACAATATGCAAATGAAATTTTGGCAATATTGACGCATGCGCAATGAAAAATTATTTAGTAAACCTGCTCATTTTCCATGCTTTCTTTTTAAAGTCTGATTGCAGGATATTGTGTACAATGTTGTTTGTTATATTTTCAGTAGAGAAAATTCTGAAAAGTACTCTGCAAATTATAAGCAAAAAACTTGAAAAAATTTGGGACTTTTTATAAAAACAATTTCTTTGCGATTAGGCCTTTCTCTACGCTTAAGCATGCGTCAAAGCGAGAAAAAAAATGAGAAAAAACCCTCAACCAATAAATAAAACCGCAGTACTTTCAAATCTTTAAGGGGAAAACAGTTCACTGTGGATCCTATAGACCAGGTGAGAAACTTAGCTTACCAGCAACCAATCAGAATCCTCTTCGCCTTAAGTAAGGTGGATTGGAAAGTCTCGTTGCATTTTGGTAGAAATAATAAGTATCTTTGGTGGATGGCTGTGATCACAGAATATGAGGGCTTTTCAATTTTTAAACTGGCACACTTTTTTTCTGGGGGGGGGGGATTATGTATTTAATTTATTTAATTATTTTATTTACTTTGTCAATGCTGCATTTTTGAAAAACAAAAGCTGGGAAAACTTATGTGATTTTATTTTACTAAAAAAAAAGATCGAAAAAAAGAAAATAGCATCGTATAAGTTGTGCAGTTACTTAATTTGAAAACCACATGGAAAATTTGTTAAAATGAATTGCATTTGATTTTAAGTGTATAAATAATGTTAGTGAGGTTAGTTTTATGTATGCGTTGGCAGATATAACTGCAATAAAATCGAGGATCATGTTGCTAAAGTTGTGTTTTGTCTTATACAGGATATCTCTTCTTATTGTTTATCAATTGATAAATTTCTAAACCATCAGTTTTAGAGATGCAGCTCTAGTTTCAAAAATGTCTCAAACTTTGTTTTGCAACATATAAAAATCGATTTACGTTAAAATAGTTACTTTTTAAGTAGTTAAGAAATTAAAATTCGATACAATGCCTGGGTCCAAAAGTTTTCAAGTGTTATTATAATACAAAATAAAACAAGTTTACGCTTCGACGAACAAAACTTATCGAGTTATGACATTTAAAATTTTATGAATTTTCAATATTTGAGTAAGTGAAAATTTAAAAATGTATTTTTAGTACCAGAAAAGATGAAAATATATGAAATTCAAAGTATCATAACTAGATTGAGTTTTTATTGGAGAAAAAATGGAATTTAACCATGTAACTGATTTTAATGATGTGGATTCATCTCAATAGAAAAGAGCGTCTTACTTCCAAAATTATTTCAAACATTCAGTTTAAATAAGTTTTAATTAAAAAGTCCATTGGCAATATGCATAGCTATTTGTTATATGTTATTAAAAAAATGTTGCTGGAATCTGTTGCCTATTCAACTCTGGAACAATTAAACCTGTTAATCAAAAGTAACGTGCACATCCCAATCCTTGTTAACTACAAAATGCAACCTGTTTTTCATATTTAAATTCATGAGTGCATTTAAATTTAATATATAACATCTGACTAATAAGTACCTATTTTAGATAAAATGTTTATTAATTACTCTCCTGTACATAAAATTTCGCTATTATAATTTAGATGTAATAAAAGTTGTTTTATTATTAGTATTAAAGTGTTTGAAATAATATAAGAAATATATCAAGATATTAAAAATTGTAAATATATTAATAATAAAATATACAATCATTTTTAATTATTTTTCTATTTAAAATTTTTGTACTTCTCCATTATCTCGTCGACATTTTCCATTTAAAAAAACTATCACCAAACAATGGAATTTAAATGTCAAAAAGACATCATAGTGACAACATATGCATTACATGTGTTTGGTATGTCATCCAATGATTTCTAATTCGACGTTTATTTGTATTTTTAATAATATTTTTCTGATTTATTAAATATTTTTTTAATTAAAATAACAATTATGTCATTAACAGCGACGTCATGATATTAAGAGAAAAAACATTGAAAAAAATGTTGCAATGCACTGTTGAGAAGCACAGTATGCAAATTTCAAATAGCGTCACAAATATTTATCCATCAACTGAAAAGGATAATTCAGAAAAATTGGTGAAAAAAAGAGCATTAAAAATTTTGATTTGGATGGATATTTGCGATTTAAAAATGAAATCACGATTTGCTCCTCCCCAAAAATGTCTTGTTAAATGTTAAGTACTCCAAACAACAGAAACGTTTGAAAATTTTGGTATTAGACGTAAACTTGTCACAGTATTTGTTAAAAAAAAGTAATATAAAATGTAACACTTAAGCATAATATCTAGTTATTAAAGCAATTACAAATTGAAATATAGACTTACGGATTCATTTGTTGAGAAGGCTGCTCATAAACAAGGGGGCATTCTTTGGTGACATTTAACGCTGGTGGTGACAATGAAGAAGATTCCAGCTGCTGTAGATCAAGTTGTTGAACACTGTGACAAACAAAACAAGCAAAGAATTGAGAATTAGGCTCAGATTTTAGGCTTTGTAACACACCTGACAAATAAAATGTTCCAGATTCCCACTTACTTCTGCCAGACATTCAGTTTAGTTTCCTCTTTTATCTCATCCAAGTCTTCACAATCAACCCAATCATTATGTTTTAAATTCCAATATTGCAAGTGTAATGAAGAATTAGCATCCAATACGAAAGCCTTTTTAATTGGATCATGAATTTTCTTTGCTATGTTGCTTTCTGATTTTATTATTTTCTTGAAAGCCCCATATGTTACATGGTATTCAAACATTTTCACAATAAGCTAAAAATGTAATTTTTGAAAATGATCTACTTAAAAATAAACAAATGGAAATTGTAGCAACAACATACTTTAGAAATAAAAAAATAAAACACTAAAAGTGGCATACAAAAATAGCTAATAAACATAGTGGTGAGGAATAATAACTTTCTCATCATTAACAATATACATTGCTAACTCTGTTGAGTCACATTCCTCACCAGGGTGAACAATACACCATGTATCATTCTTGATGACATAGCCAAAAGCGGTGGGACAAAGCATTGATGTATTGTACAGCTTACCAGCTATGTCAACATGTGAATCTGTCAAAATAAAAATTGTACATATTTCAAAAAATATTGGTACACCATCTGCAGTCTTTCCAAGTGTGATGAATGTACCCTTTGTATACAATCTATCGTTACAGGACACTGAGGCGACTGTGCTGAGTGTTTCCTCACTGGTACAAAGAGCATCCAGAATTTCACTTGGAAACTTTGATCGAGAAACACGTTTGACAACAGCCTGGAGGTCTGTGTCACTTAAAAAAAAATTATTTCCACTCATGTTATATGCCTGAAGCATACAGTGTCTTGTACAAAGAGTTTTGCTTACATTAATGAAATTTCTCAAGTGGTTCACCACACTTTTAAAATACTGGTGCTTTGCTTCGAAGCGCATGCACCACAAATTTCTAAGTGGGCCGAACATTGTTAGTGCTCGTGGGTAATGGATAAGAAAGTGGAATTTGGGTGTCAAGTGTAAGCTAGGCAAAACAACTTGCACAGCTGAAAGGAACTCCGTAATAAGAGTGTCTAAGTATGCAACACTTGCCGTTGGAATTTTAGGAGCCAACAGATGATCAACTATGACACGTAGTTTCACATAAATGGAAAACAGTTCCTCATCCTGTGAAAGCGGACATAGCAGTGGCAGAAGTCGTAGCAGGCACCATTTCTGTGATGCACTACCTACAATTTCAAAACCAGACTTAAAAGCTTGTGGTTTGTTTTTCAGGTCAGAGCCTTTGTATTGAAAATTCTCAATGCACTTGTTTAAATCTCTTAGTCGACAAAGACCTTTATGAGACAGCTGCTGAAGTAAAGCAGAAATAAAAGCTGGTACAACACCCTCAAGTAGGTCGTGCATGGGGTCAGGAGGCAGACATGTAACTGGGTTAAAATTCTTCAAATGCGACAAAACCGACTTACCTGTTACACCATATGCTGATATATTGTCTGCACTCATTTGCGCAGCAGACACGTGATAGCTGTGGTTTGTAATATTCCGCAATGTTACATCATTTTCTGAGGTAACAGAAGAAATAGCATCATGAGTAATCATACAAAATCTACAGATACGGCCTGAGCTAAAACACTGCCGGAACCCACCAATTGCATGACTTGACAAATTATCGCCAGACAGTGTAGCAACTCTGACCTCAAACTTGTGTTCAACACCACTGTTCGATGTAACGGTTATACCACTCTCTTCCAGTGCTGCTAAATTTGCAACTAAAGGACTAAAAACAGCATCATACCCATGCTCAATTACAAATTTATGTCGTGTCAACATTGCCAGAAAAATATATTTAAGTTTCGAATGGTGATTGTCAGAAAAATTACCTATGGTAAAATATACAGCATTTAGCTTTTGTTTACCACGTTTTGCACCAATTGGGTTGACCACCTCAAATTCATCATTGTACATGTTCAAAAAAATGGTCGATTTATTGTACTGATCAGAATTTTGGAATAAAACACCACTCTTAAAATCGCACAACATGTGTGGATCAGCAACTATTGTACTGTTCTGCAACACTTCTTGCAAAACATCCTGTTTGGATAAAAGTGTTTTTAATTGCGCAAAAATAGGCACAATATACACTTTTGCATTACCATTGATGACATATTCGGTGGGTTCTATAAATGCAAGAAACTCACGGCAAAATTTTTGTAACATGAAATCGCTACGGCTAAATGTGAACATGGCGTCAACCATTAGATCCACTTGGAAAACTTCAAACACCTCACCTAAATGCAGACCTCGATTTCCAAACTCACAAATGACTGTTTTCAGCACCTGTTCCATTATCACCCGAATAATATCTGCTATACTGTTCATAATATCAGTATGGACAACAGCAGGAACACAATGCATCTCTCTGACTCTGAGTGAAAACACAGCGAGTACACTTTGAATTTTTTTGATAAATTCATCTGTGTTAAGTAACGGCTCAATAACATTTCTCTCATCCACAAAACTGTCATCTCCTAAACCAACACTTTCAAACTCATTTGTTTCACAATTTCCAATATCCTTATTAAAACTGTCTTTAAAAGTTGCTCCCTTATGACAACGCAAGCAATGTTTTCTATAAGAATGGTAAAGCTTGAACCGACTCTGGCAATTATCAATACCGCATGAAATAGACAGTGAAGGATCATCGATGTGACGTGTACGTAAATGGAAACAAAATAAGTTAAATGTAGCAAAGGTACGGTAGCCGCAATTTCCATTGTTGCAAAAAAATCTGCCCATAATAATTCATTAAATTTACCTATCTCTGAGTCGATACAAAACTTTAGCATCAATATTCGTACAACACAGTTTGTTACAGCACTACAGATCCTGAAATAATAAAAACCAAATAAGTAATTAAGTTTTTCAAAACAAGTCAGTATAATACACTTTAAAAACTTAGAGCATGAATGTTTTGATAAGGTATGCTGTAAAGATGTAAAGGTAATTAAAGTAACAATTTTAGCACAAAAATGTTGAGAGTAGTGAAATTCGAAAATTTCAACCCGTGAAAAACTTGAAATTTATTTTGTGGTAAATATCGGTACTCCAAAACTATTACAGGTGTTCTTAAGGTTTTCCACAATAAATTACATAAATATACCTGTGCTATGAACTAAAAGTTAAGATATAAATTCTGAATTGTTCAATTTTCTGACATTCAAACTGAATAAAAAAAGGAATTTCTAGAAAGAAAAGAGACTTTATCGATAAAAATTTGCGATTTTAAGTTATTTCTGAGAAGTTTAGAAACTTATATCTGCAGAACAACAAGGCATTTAAAATAACTTTTAATATATTTAGTTAAATTTCGTGCGAATTTATTTGTGTTAAAAACGTCATGTTTTGGTAAATGCTTGTTACAAATTGCAACTTTTTACAAAAGATACATGAAGCAGTGTTAAAATATTGTCAATAAAAATACATATTGATGAGTTAATTCTCATTTTATTACTAGAAGAGTAATTTTTAATTTCAAGCTGACTCTGTCAAACAAATGTTAATTGTTAGTGCTTGATGAATTTCATTCATTGTCAAAAATTGCTTTTATTTGACCATTCAAAATATACAGCAGCCTAGCAAAAGAACATTTTAAAACGAAAGAAAAAATACCTGCATAAATATACATTTAAATGCAATATGGAATAGGATAGATAAATTGAATACTATTTCTGGCTATTATTATAGTTGCAACTTTAACATTAACCAAAACACGGTGTTTGCTTACACTAGCAAATTCACTCGAAATTTAGCTAAAGATATTAAAAACTAGAAGGTAGCCCTTCAAAATGACGTGTTTCGATTTTTGAAAGGATGATAAAACATTACAACAACTTTGGTCAATCATAGCCACTTTAGGCTTAAACAATTTTGAAAAATTCAAAGATTGAACATAAGGAAAAAATCTTAAAAAAAAAAAAAAAAAAAAAAATCAGTAGAAATTTGCATTTAAAATTACAGCAAAACTCTCTAGTGGATGAGGAGGGATTGTAATGAACAAATGGTAAATGCATAAATTTTAAAAGTATAAAGTAAAGTAAAATATCAATTATAAAAGAATACATTGTGAAACTACAGCCAAAAAATATTTTAAAATACTGAGAGAAAATAATAAAAATATCCAAAATGTATAAACATTTTCCTCATTTTGGCCATTTCCAGACGAATATGAGAGGGTAGCCAAATTATTAATTGAATGGGTAAAATAATGGCATAGAATATGCAGCTAATGAATTTCACTCACAAAATTACAGTAATTATTTCACAAAAAACATGCAAAATAACATGCTTTAATAATGCGAAACATGCACTAATAATGCTATTTTAAAACATTTGTGAATTAACTATTTTATACCATTATCTAATACTTAAAAGAAAATACTTTATAAGATCGAAAACAAATGTCAACAATAAAGAGTAAACAATCGTGATTCGTTATGTGACAATGAAGTCATTCATCGCTTGAAAAAAAAAATAATAAATAAAAATAAATAAAGCAACACGAATATAAAAATTCTAACAATATTGTATTTAAAACGCACTTTCGCTTTTCTTAAATAAAATGTTTTAATTAAACACTGTTAAAAATTTGACTGTTTTGCTGCATCGTCATTACACAGCTTTTGTAGAAAATGATTACTCTACCGTATTACACTGTTAAAAATTTGAGCCATTTGTTGCAGCGTCACTCGAGAGCTTTTAAAGAATATCTCTTTTATGACCAATAAGAATGCTCCATATCACAGTAAAATAACCGTTTTATATAAAAGCAGTAGAGTGATGCTCCAGAAAATGGGTCAAATTTTTAACAGTTGCTGCAGCATCACTCCCTTATAGAAAACGGTTACTTTGTGTGTGTTACTTACAGTGTATTCTATAAAAGCTGGGGAGTGATGATGCAGCAAAAGGGTCAAATTTTTAGCAGTGTATTGCTAAAAATTTGACCCATTTACTTCAGCGTCACTCCACAGCTTTTATAGAATGTCTCTTTTATGACCAAAGAGAATGCTCCATAACACAGCAAAGTAATCGTTTTCGTGTAGTGATGCTGAAGCAAATGAGTCAAATTTTTAACAGTGTGAATATTGTGTTTGAAATAGGGAAAAGATTTCAAAGCACAGTAAAATGTAGTGACGTCATTTACAGCTCAAACTGTAAATCTGGCAAATGAGAACGCCCCATTACGACTCTGGAACGTTTGCATTGGACAAAAAATTGATAGCCTTTAAAATCGGAGATAACTTTTCACAATGGAATTTGTCATTGGTCACAATAAGTGTTTTTTCTCGTGGATAGGTTGACCCCGGAATCGTTATACACGGAGGGATTTTATATATATAATTCTTTTAAACTCCTTTTTGTTCTGAAGATAGAAGTTTCTAAATTTCTCATAAATAGCTTAAAATTGCTAATTTATATTTTAAAAAAGTCAAATTTCATTAAAAAAATTCCATTTTTTCAATGTAAATGTAAAAAAATATGACAATTCTGAACCTACATTTTTACTTTTAGTTCATAGCACAGTTGACTTTGCATTTGACTGTGTTTGTTATTTTTATGAAAATTTATCGACAAAGTTTTCATTTTCCCAGGGGTAAAACTTTTTTGGAGTTAATATACCGTAATTCCATATAACAATATTCACTAATTTAGTTTCCAATTAGGTAAACCTTTTTAAGTGTGTATTCTGAATCAGTAAAAAAATACTAAATAAAAAAGTGGGTTTTCATAAACATAAAAAGCCCGGAAGACTTTCATCTTTGTTTACCTCCTGCAAGAATTCACAATTTAAAAGATATTATTGTACATTTTTCATTACCAAGTCTAAAACTTATCATAACTATTATGGGAATGCACATTACAAAATTCATTATATTTCATCATGATGGAGAATAGCTTACTAATTTTTATTTAAACTAAATAAAACACTATAACTAAACAAAAAACTATAAGTACACATTTTCTACACTTAAAAATCCTAATCATTTTGATAAAAAACAAACGCTTACAAATATTAACAGACCTTTAATGCAGTATGTACACACAAATATTAATATATTTTACCAATTTATGTCCTTAGAGCATCTTAGCATTTTATAACAAAAAAACAAGCTTAGTAACTTTCTGTATACCAAGTTTCTCTCTTAATTTACTATGCATATATGAAAAGTAAAAAAAAAAAAAAAAAAAAAAAAAAAAAAAAATTCGCTCTATGGGTGAAAAACTACAAGGAGTAAAGAATGATCGTTAAATGTGGGAATTCAAGATTTCATTATTATTAAGTGTTTTCCAACAAATTTTGCCTTTAAGGTATTTTTATTTAAAAAGCCTCCTTGGAAATGAGTACAAATGGAAAAGAGCACGATTGAAACGCAAACTTTTTTTGTGATACAGTAAACAGTTAACATCTGTTGTATAGATTTGGAACAGAAAATATAAAAAGTCCTTATGTTTAAAGTGCATCAGCAGCTTTAGGGAACTGACTAATTCTTTATTTCCCCTTTTGTTATACATATAGAGGAAAGTCGGGTGAAATGGGACAGTAAGGTTTTCCTCTTTATGCATTATTCTAAACATTTCATCCATCGCACACAAGATGAGGCAGTGGTAATCCATTCTTCAGTTTAAAAGAAAATGTTGATCAGTATAAACTTGCAAATGCATGAAGAAAAAAATTATTTCAAGATTCAAATTTCAATTTGCTTTCAATATATTAAAGACTTGTTTATGTATATATGTAATAGTTTCCCTGTTTATGGAACATTTTACTGTATATTATCCGTAATTTAAACTTAACCTAGAAGCAGCATTTTTGTTTTTACAAGAAGTTTCATACAAAACAAGGAAGTGGCGAGAAATGGGACATGCCAGCAAAGGGAGGAATGGGACGTGTCCAGTTCCTTTTTTTAATCAAGAATAATGTAAATTGCTAACATGCAAACCTTTTTAGAGGATAATATATTAATTATAAAAATGACTTGCATTTATATTTCAAAATGTAAATAAATTGATAATTTTATAATGCCATCCCCTATGACAGAGAATTTAGAATTTTCATTCCAGTCATGAAGATACTGAATTTTATATTGTGACACATACATTATCAACTTACAATCTTTGTTTGATTATTTATCTTGCCGACGTTAGGTTATTTGTGCCTTATAGCTTTTTTTTTTTATTGCTGTCCAAAAACTCTTAGTGGGGAGGAATGGGATACGTTTTGAGACTTACATCTTCTTTAAAATAAAATAGCTTTTGCACGTTATGTTTCTATATTGTTCAGGGGGAATAAAAAGTGTTTTATCTTGCACGCTATAAATTGAAAGTTTTCTTTTTGCATCAAACAAAGTTTATTTGTTTCTTTTGTCAAAATGCCCCACACCCCTCCACTCTCTCCTATATAGATATTATATATCAATACACCAATTACATGAAAATAGAATTTTTATCAATAGTATCAATACAGTTTAACGGTTAAGAGTTTATTGTATATCATTAGATTTTTACCACTTTTTCCCCCAGGTTTTTACTATCTGCTGATAAAAACCAGTTTTTACCGGTAAAAAGCCAACCCTGTTTATTGGCCTTGTTTCAGAACGGGTGGGATGAAAGATTGTTAAAAATTATGTCATTAGAAAAATGTTTAAGATTTATGAATGAAAGTGCACATTTTTTTAAAACACGAGATCTTCATCACCAGCGGTAAAATTTCACATTTGTGTAAAATTTGAATCCAAGCTTTTATTCATTGTTATACTTTTCGAACACACACTATTTCTGTAAATTATTCTGAAAGTTGAGTGGAGTAAATATTGATTGTTTTCCTTTTATAATTTGACTGCTCATGACTACAAATATGTGATATCAGATAATGTTGATGATTGAGAAAGGAAGGGGGGGGGGTGATTACGGTCTAAGCAAACTTGCATTACTATTTTTGAAAAAATATTATTTTATTTAACCGTAAAATTCTGCTACTAAATAAGGTATAATGCGAAAGAATACTTTAGAAAAAAAGGGGGTGTAAATCTGCATAGTCGATAATCACATTCTAAGAAGATTCAATTTAATACCCTAACTTTTTCTCACTTTTTGAAAGAAAATGAAACCAAACATATGAAAATATGGAGGATTGGGAGTAAGAAAACATAATGGTAAACCTATGAAACCGCTAAAATAATGTTTTTAGGCATTTCCCACCAAGATATGACTTGGCAGACAAATGGAGTTTTAATCTGCAAATCGAGGTTATGTAATCCTAGATTTTTATCTGTGAACTAGACGAGATGATTGTCTGTACTGCCGCCTCCCAATCTAATCTTATTAGGAAGATTATTTTGGAAATAATGGTAGCTAATATTGAAAACCCTGTAAATAAATTTTGATTACTTTAAGATTCGCAAGTATTCAATTGTCTTCCATCCCCCCCCCTCCAACATACAAAAATCAGGCATACTGAAACGGTATTAAAGGCAATTTGGGATTAAATAAACTTTACGGGGGGGGGGGGGTCTCGGATAGCATCCATCCAACAATGCATGCAAAGCCGGTTAGATGCTGTCAGAGATCCTGTGTAAAGGTTAAAATTAAAACTTCGCAACTGAAAGTAATTGCATTTAACTGTATATAGACGCAAACACATATTTTAATCCTTAACTTCAGTGACAAAAATTGTCGCATAACTACTGTGAGCAGCCTGTCAGACCGCTTAATCTAATGATGAATAAAATGTTACATTAACTCTCAAAATACATGTGTTAACATTTATATACAAGACTTTTATAAATCAAATTCAGCTATTCAAAAGTATTTAGAGGTAGTAATAAAACTCCAAACTAAACAAAATTTGATCAGTATTTATAGTTAAACTAAAAATTACAAGTTAAACTGTGAAACTTGTAAAACCACAGCAGTATCCGAGACCGCTAACAGTAGTTAAGTATTACATCTAAACAGTTAAGCTTAAATACAAGGAAAAATGAACATAGGATATTCCGATTGTAACAAGACTCGCCTATAATAACCGATTTATAATGGGAAAATATGCAAATATTTTTACAAAATTTTTATTTCGCTTTTTAATTGGTCACCTGGAGCAGTTTGCTCCTATAGCTCCTTGGTAGCTATGCCTACGATAAATCATTTTAATATATTGACATGCAAACGAGAAATTGTAAAATAACTGCCTTACAGGATTAAAATTAGCAAGCGGATATGTTGGCGAGAGTGTAGCTTGTAACTTCACATAATAAACTTTCTAATCAATCATACTAACAAAAAAAATCTAATTTACAGTTTTTATTTATTTATTTTATTTTATTTTTAATGACATAACATATAGTTCTGTAACATAACTTAACATAACAATAAAATAAAATAAAGTTAAATCTTACCTTTAATCAGACTTTAAAAGACTTAAGATGAAGAGTAAGCTTTCGTTGTTCGCATAGGTTAGATCCATTGACTTTCTAATATACTTAGACGCCACATCCCATTCTTCTCTTTGCATGGCTTCGAATCCAACATCTTTGGCGAAAAGATGCCGTTTTTTACGGTGATCGCTTTATTGGCATCTTTCAGATTTCACAAAGAGAAAAGCAGAAGTGCGGTCAACTCAAGACAACCATAATAATATAAGTTTCGGCGGGAGAAAAATCGGTTTGGCACGCTAAATCTGCCCTCCGTCACGTGACGGAAGACATAGATGTCGGCCTAAGAAAAGGTTAGCATTGTGGTGTCTAGGTATCTTAGGTCATTGGTTAGATCCTTATATATTGGCTATGACTGAGTTCCTTGATCCACGGCGCACACCCCGAGGCCAATTTAAAATTACTCTAAAAGCGCATTTGGCACTCAAACATCCTACTTTATACATTTTTCATGTTCTCCAACGTTCTAGTCTACTCTGGTAAGCTGGCATTAGTGTCAAGGAGCTGATCTATGCATTTATTTTATATGCCGCCGTGAGAAAAGGTTTTTGATTATTTTTCTGGTCTAGAGACCTTTTACATGGAAAAAAAGCAATATATGTAGATTTCAGCGTAAATCCTATATACTTCTAGCAGTTAAAAAAAAAAAGAAAAAGAAAAATAGACTGAATTAAATTGTACGCTTATACTTTCGCAATTTTTGTTTACAAACTTCGGCTATCTTATGGGATTTCAGTAAATAACGCTCAGAAAATAAAACAAAAACTACTGTGAACTGTTTTTTTTTTTCGTGAAATTATTGCAACATTTTCCTTTGTTAATTTCGCCGTTACTGTTTACAATGTATAAACAAAAAATCATATTTGTTTAACAGTTTAAAAAGCAACAGAAACAAATCGCCGACTCTAAGCAGCAATGTTGAATTCAGACACATTTCTATGGAGTGGATTTCTGTGGATCCGGGGGAGGGGGTAGAATTCCCTTTTTAACCCTTTAAAGCACAAAAATTCAAATCTTCTGGGGAAAATGCCCCCCCCCCCCGCCCCGTCTACGCCGTGAATTCGATACTGTTAAGCAGGTTTGATCTCGCTGAGATCGAGAAATGCATGTAAAAACTATGAAGTAAACAGGCTCAGATTTTAGAAGTAATATCAAATTTGCGAACGATAGAAAAATATTCCAAAGAAAATTTAAATAAATAACTTAATAAGAATTATACATTTTTTTTTAAAGTAGCAGTAATTTACATAAAAACTGGAAGCTATGTCTCATAAGGCAGGAAACAAATTATGCAGTTAGTAACGCTACCTGTATTTTTAAGCTCTAATCTTGGACGCCTTCACCTCCAAACAGGGAAAGGGGATCAAAGGGCGATTGTACCTTCCTCGATTTTAAATTTAAATAACTAAATAATGTTTTTCTCCTGTGCTGAAAAACATTAAAATTGGTTCTTTTCGAGCAGTTTAAACTAAAAGAGGAATTACGGACTTTTCTTTTAACGGGAGAGGCATGGGAGAACCACTGCCCTTCACCATTTAATTAACTAAATTTTCTTTTATCCAATTTTCAAAAACAAAGCAATTTCTTTTTCGGAGAAGCTTAAAATTAAAAACAAATTATGAATTTCCCGTTAAAGGGCTAGGGCTTTTTCCACTCTAAAGCCCTTGACAGTTAATTTTCGGTCCTGTTTTTCTTCTTATGGTTATATTTTAAAAAAAATATCAGAAGCGGCAGTTTCAGAGTAATGTTGAATTTTGGTTGGTGGAGGACGGTGGCCCATGCGAAAGATTTTGAAAATCAATTAACAAAATTTTATTTTACTCTGGTTAAGACGTAATAAAATTTATTCCTTTCGAGTAACTCAAACTAATTAAACACTAAGAGAAAGAATCACTGAGAATCCTCTATGTGTGCGTATGTGTGTATGTGGGGGGGAGGCTACTTTTCAACGTAAATACCCTATGGGAATTAATTTTAGCTCACAGGCTATCAAAGCCTGAAAACTTACGAGTCCGCAGATTATATAAGTATGTATTTACGTAATGTGATAATTCTTGATTCCGATTTTATTAAAATTTTGGATACAGATTCATTCATATATAATGCGCTTCCTTCATTATTCATTAGTTATTTATAAAGGAGGGAAAAATGGGGTCCCCCTCTCTTAATTGAGATAAATGGGTTTTTTAGGCAGAATTTTCAAATTTGGTATACCGGTTTATTCTGATAAGCCGCTTCCCTGATTAATTTTGCAGGTTCATTGTTAACTATAAAGGGAGAGCATGTGGGCTAATCCCCTATTCTCTAAATTTTGATAAATGGATTCTTCATGTAGAATTATTCGATTCGCTTCAATTTTGTATATAGGTTCATTGTTATAAGGTTTCCCTGATTAGTTTTGCGGTTCATTGATTACGTATAAATAAGGTAACAAAGAATTAGTCCTCCCCTTAATTTAGATAAATAGGTTTTTCATGCAAAATTATCAGATTCGCTTCAAATTTTGTATATAGGTTTATTTTGATAAGGTGCTTCCCTGATTAGTTTTGGAAGTTCACTGGTTAAGCATAGAGGGGGAATTAGGAGCTACCCTCCTTAATTTAACTAGTTGGATGTGTTAATCCCGAAACTTTCTTCACTCTCATAAGTACATTTTAATATTAAGAAAAAAAAACGTGGTGACCCCAAAATTACCCACTATTGAATTTCCTCGAACATTTGACCTAGCTTACTGAGATCCTAGTATCCGAAAAGTCTAAAACGCAAAATTTAATTAATATTCTGAGAAAATGAGCTTAGTAGTGCCTCATGTTGGGTAATTTATACTAAAACCTAATAAGCATCTACTTATGTCAAGGCCTAACAGAATGTGAAATTTGATGGAATTTCGTCCATTAGTTCTTGAGATATAGTTATAACAAAAAAAAAATGAAAAACGTAGCACAGCAACACCATATCTTGGACAATTTATGCCAAAACGTAAAAAAGCGTCTAATTATGTTATGGTGTAAAAGAATCTGAAGTTTGATGAAATTCTGTGTATCAGTTCTTGAGATATAGCTAGTTTTTAAAAAAAGTGTAAAATATAGCACAGCAGCACCATCAGTTGAAGGATTTATAACAAAACGTAATCATTGTGTAATTATGTTATATGTCATTTTGTAACAAAATCTGAAGCTTGATGAAATTCTGCGTTGGTTGTTGAGATATAGCTGTTGAAAAAATTGTGCAAAATGCAGCATAGCTGCACCACCTGTTGCAAGGTTAATACCAAAATGTAATCAGCGTCAAATTATGTTATATATTCTAGTGTAACAGAATCTAAAATTCGATGAAGTTCTGTGCATTAGTTCTTGAGATATAGCTATCGGAAAAATCGTGCAAAATGTAGTATAGCAGCGCCACCTATAGGGCAGTTCACACCAAAATCTTATCAGCGGCTATGTATCTCAAGGTATCGCGGAATCTGAAGTTTGCCGAAATTCTGTGCATTAGTTCTTGAGATATAGCTATCATAAAAATCATGAAAAACGTGGCATAGCAGCGCCACCTGCTGGCCAATTTACACCAAAACGTAATCAGCGTCTATGTATATCAAGGGGTCACAGAATCTGAAATTTGGTGAAATTCTGTGCATTAGTTCTTGAGATATAGCAATCTTGAAAATCATGAAAAACGTAGTATAGCAGCGCCACCTGCAGGCCAATTTTCACCAAAAACCAATAGGCAGTAATTTATATCAGCGTCTAACTGAATATAACATTTCATTAAATTTCGATCATTAGTTCTTGAAATAGAGAGCCCACAAATTTTATGTCACATAGAGGCAGACTCACAGACAGACATTTTCTAAAAATAGTCAAAACGTGTTCAGGACCTTCTAAAACGTACAAATCCGTCAAAAACCGGAAGTCGAAAATTTTCATGAATCCAATACTTTCTTCTTGTAAAGATAGAAGAAAGTAAAAATAGTGTGTGATCTCAATGCCATCAGTCAAACTGGGCTTTTTTTGTGGAACAATTGAATAAATTTGTAAATAAAAAATAAAGCAGATTTTATTTGATAAACATTACTTAAATAATATTTATTTTATTTAAAATTCCATTATTATGTTTACATGTTTGAAATTTCAACACAGTGTTGAATTTAGAGTTAGTCAGAGGCATACGCCCCCCCCCCCCCCAACATACATCAAATCTTGCTTCTTACTACGAAAAAATATACATAACATACTTTTGTTTATCATCCCTTTAAAAAAATTAAGAGCTAACTGTCTGTTTCATTACAAGGAAGTTTTATTTCCTGCCCGGTTCACTGGTCGCGTAGATCGGATCGTTATGCCCCATTCTTGTTTCATTGTAGCTCAGTGGTTAGTCCTCAATTAATATCGCCAATTTAGACACTGCCATGTGATGATTCGCTCACAGCCGTCAATTTTACTTGCCGACACCGAAAACAGAAAGACACACGTCACAGCGCATGCTCAAGGTCCACATTTCTGCCAATACGAAGTGCATGGCACCTTATTTGGCTCCATTCACCTAGTAAGAAACTTGCATTCACCCCAACCGCATATCAAAGCCTCTATGGCATCCTAGGGTTCCAAATGGCACCGCGGTTTCACCTGCGGGTCCCAAATGGCACCGGTTTGTCACCTTTATTTTTAACAGTGTAGATTTCGATTTTCTAAATTATGCACTGATGCCCAAGCATAGAGAGTCAAAAAGCAGCATTATATTTAAAAATAAAAAGTTGCAAATAATGGACAAATAATAAGAAACAATTCACTGATTAAAAAAAAAAAAAAAAGGTTATTGATATTTAATGCATTGTGCTTGTTTTTTGTTCTATAAATTTTTTTTCAATGTTTTTTCTGCTAAGATACAAGTAGAAAACATTTAGGTATTTCAACATCATTCTAAGCGAAATTATCTACTTATATAACAGCAATGTAAATTTCCTTCGCTTTCTTCATTTTCATTATTTTTGCTGTTGAAATTTATAAGTCTATTTTACGTCAAAAAAAAGAATTCTTGCAAAAAAATAGCTTGAAATTATTTTTCTTAGTTGAAAAATTAGATACGTATATGGAGATGACAAAAATACATTGTGTTAATTTTTGAAAATGTGTTAAAAAACTTTGAAATAAAAATTTGAAATCTGACTTTATTTAAATTTTAAAAGAACGTATTTAAATCGTAAAAGAATTAAAATTTATCCTTCAAAGTTGCACATATAACATTATTTTTTCATAAAAATTTATAGGTGCTCTTATTAGAATAACTTTATTTCACTATTGGTAGATAATATATTATTTCTCGTTCGATTAGAGATATTATGTGTGTGACATCGATTATCATAAAATTTGCAGCAAGAAGAAATGATTACGATATAGTGTCTAAAATGTGAGTCAGATTATAAAATATAGAATACACTCTCATTATCTCGTAATTTAAATTTCATGGCATTTAAAGGTAGGTTTACATTTTCAGCTTTTTATTTACGATTTATCACTCAGTGAATGTATATAATATCGAGACATATTTATGTCTCATTTATTTACTTCTATTTTTCAACATGTATAAATATACATTTTTAAATTCTGTAATATAAAATAAATGTAGATAACCTGTCTTAAAAGAAGAAAATGAGATATTCTCTAAATTATGCATCAGAATGTGAAATATCGAAGACCGGTATATACATGGTGTCCACAAAATAAGATCCTGATTTAAAAATTAAATTTCTGAAAAACAAAAATCGATAGAATTATGCTTAGATTATGCTTAGAGAATTGATAGAATTACAAAAGTTTCGAAAGGTGAATATTTTAAAAACATTCTGTTCTGATATCAAAGAATGCTTTATTTGACATTTCTTTTGTTTTAGATTGCTTGCAGAAAGCGAGGTTTTGAGTCCAGTGCCATATTTTAACGATTTTTGTGGAAAAAATCGAATTTTGAAACTGTGAAAATTTATTTCCAAAGATCGGTAAAATTTGGCACTGTACGCCAAAAACATCGTTCTTTGCAAGCTGTCTTAAACAAGAAAAATGTGAAATCAAGCATTTTTCGCAATTTCACAGAATCTATTCAAAATATTCAGCGTTTGAAATTTCTGTAAAAGATTTTTACAGCTTAACAAATAAATAAACCGTTTATTCGGTTTCTTTATTAGATAAACAACATAATTCTATCAATCTTTGTTTTGGAGAAATTTAATTTTGCAATGAGTGTCTTGTTTGCTGAAATAACCGGCTTTTTTAAATAATTATCAGAAATCATCCAAATAAACAGATAATAATTAGCAATAAAGTGATAGTAATTAGCAATAAAATTAGGTCAATTTAATAAATTTCGATTGATTTAGTTTGAAATTTTCATTACGAATTCGTTTATTCATTCAGTGTCAATGTCTCACTATTGTGCAAACTTGCAACATCATTTGTGATTGCACAAGTTTGTTTTAGTGTATTGGCAACAACTTGAAGATATCAGTTAATTTTTTATTTTAGATGTAAGAGATCGTGATGTTCGGAATGCTCACTGGTATTTATTTTTCGCCAATTTAAATTGTCTTGCGTACCAAGTTTTTTTTTTTTTTTTTTTTTTTTGTACCGAGTTTGAATTTTATTCAGTTAAAAGCGTTCCAAAGAAAACTAGTTGAGAAAGCTGAATATTTCCACATTCAGAAATTCCAATTTAGGTGTTTAAGATTTCAATATTAAAATTGTAAAGTGAACTCAAATTGCTGCAAATATAAAATGTGAATTATTTTTTGTAGAACGAAATGCCAAAATAAATAAGTTGTTGGAAATCCAATAATACTTTATTTTTAATGCAATTTGTTTGCAATTTCTTCTTTTTTTTTATATAAAAATAATGGTATTGTATTTTGAACCCTCAACCAACGTGTCCTTCTGATAAAAGGTATTTTCTTCGATTCCTCTATTGTCCTCTAATTTGGCATTTCTGGGCATGTAAGCATTCTTTCTATTTTCTTCCTTTTTTAGGGTTTTGTTCATCTGACGAAAACCTACTAGTCTTTGTCCCCTGTCTGTCTTTGACGGAGTCCGTACTCAGAACTATAAAACTCAGAGTTTTCAAATTGTGTATACTTTTAGCTGAATAACTTTTGTAATACAACAAGTAATATAATTTTGAAAGACTATTATTTTAATTAAAATATTTTTTAAGTCAGTTTTTTATCATCTGTTCATTTTTTATGTTTTTTTTCTTCTAATTGTTGCATACAATTTAAATATATATAAAAAAGGTATTATGTATGTAACATAAATTAATGGATTAAATAAATCACGTGGAAGATGCACTTAATTGTTTTTGTTTCATCATATTACATTATATTTATCATCCATTTTGACATGCGAAGTGAAATATTTATTTTTTATTTATTAAATTCCTATACATTTAAATTAATAGCCACCTCTGGTGACCAGATTGGTCTCCCTTTATATTATGCTAAGGATGGCGCATTCCTAAGTATAATGATGCTTCTATTTATACAAGGAATGATTAATTTTCTATTAACAATTTCCGTTTGTTAACATAATGATAAAATGTTTCGAAGAAATATTAAACGAAATCCTCTGTGCGATCTACGATCACACTTACCGATTTGTTATTTTGTATGATTGATGTAAGAACTGTCTCATTTCGACTGCAAATTCTCTAAATATATTTGTTATGTATAAAAATGAATTTGATAGAAGTCAATGTTTAAAACTTTCTACTTACATAACATTAAAATAGCAAGTAAAGTTTTTCTGCGAAAATGTATAAGAATAGAAAATTAACGATTTGAAATGCACAAATAATGCATGAAAATGCAGCAAAAGCCGTTTCGAATCTACTATCGGGATTCTTCATCAGCGCAAAACTCCGCGTGCTAAAAAAGCAACGCTGAATTCAATTTAGCTCACCTTTGCTTTGTCTGCACATATCGATATATATATATATATATATATATATATATATATATATATATATATATATATATATATATATATATATATATACTCTTTTATGAGAAAAGTATGCAAATGATGAAAAGACGAAAAAAATGTAAAAATGGGTGAAACAACAATGAACCACAAAAGAACAACACCAAAAAAACAAAACAAAATAAACTCCCCGCTCTTCAGAAGGTGGGAGGAGCAACAGGTATCAAAAAGTTATAAAAAAAGTGTATCCTCACAGGTTTCGCAAGGCATCACAAAACTGCATACTCCAATTATATAAAAAAATAACTGAGAATAATTAAAAAAAATTTTAATAAACCAAAACTGTAAAATGAATTAACATTAAAAACTGAATTTACTAAATAGCCAACAACAAAATCATAAAATAAATCAACTCGTAACATAACATAAAATATTTAGAAATTTCCAAAATAACATGAAAAATCTCAAAAACTAAGCAATAAACTAAACTAAATAGACATCAGCACTGCGATGCCCCCTCCTTTACCTATGAAGAAAACAGAAAAAAGATACCTGTTAGAAAATTTTCACATTATACCTCCATACTTGCATGAGCGGGAAAACTGTTAGGCCTAGGATGGTAGCAAGCCAGCTTCAAAGATTAAAATTCCTTGAATTGTCGTTCCGTTGTTCACTACTCTCCCTTTTCAAACCTGGTCTGTCAATTCCGAAATGTTGACCCTGTGAACTTTCCTTGTCGGACTTTCATTCACAGATCCTCATAAATTCAACACCCAAGAAGCAACCTCCATTAGCCATAATTTATGAGGATCTGTGAATGAAAGTTCGACAAGGAAAGCTCACAGGGCGATGATTGTCAACATTTCGGAAGTGACAGACCAGGTTTGAAAATGGAGAGTAGTGAACAACGGAACGACAATTCAAGGAATTTTAATCTTTGAAGCTGGCCTGCTACCATCCTAGGCCTAACAGTTTTCCCGCTCATGCAAGTATGGAGGTATAATGTGAAAATTTTCTAACAGGTATCTTTTTTCTGTTTTCTTCATAGGTAAAGGTGGGGGCATCGCATTGCTGCATGTCTATTTAGTTTAGTTTATTGCTTAGTTTTTGAGATTTTTCATGTTATTTTGGAAATTTCTAAATATTTTATGTTATGTTACGAGTTGATTTATTTTATGATTTTGTTGTTGGCTATTTAGTAAATTCAGTTTTTAATGTTAATTTATTTTATAGTTTTGGTTTATTAAAAATTTTTTTTTAATTATTCTCAGTTATTTTTTTATATAATTGGAGTATGCAGTTTTGTGAGGCCTTGCGAAACCTGTGAGGATACACTTTTTTATAACTTTTTGATACCTGTTGCTCCTCCCACCTTCTGAAGAGCAGGGAGTTTATTTTGTTTTGTTTTTTTGGTGTTGTTCTTTTGTGGTTCATTGTTGTTTCACTCAATTTTTACATTTTTTTCATCTTTTCATCATTTGCATACTTTTCTCATAAAAGAGTATATGAGTTTTGTGCAAAAACAGAGCTGCTATGCGCCGGTTGCATAAAGATAGTACTAATTTTTTTCACTCAGTTAAGGTATATATATACATATATATATATATATATATATATATATATATATATATATATATATATATATATATATATATATATATATATATATATATATATATATATATATTCATACATATTAAAGCACCCTTTATATGCCCTCACTTTCAAATTTTGTTTTACGAAGTTTTGAATCCGTATATTTTTTCAAAAAACTTCTTAAGTTTTTTTTTTTTTTTTTTTTTTTTTTTTTTTAATACTTTTTAAACGAAATTATCTAATGGCATTTACATTTATCTACTCACTGTACATACCATTGTACCAGAAATGTATGCATCGCTATGTGCCATTCCAGACCTTTGAAAAGAATATTCGTTTTGAAGGATATTATTGATTTTTTTTTCAGATTTTAATGTGCAAATATTTTATAGGTATTTACAATAAATTAAAATTTTATCATTTTTCTTCATACATATATAAATATATATTATTGATTTTTAAAATAATTAATTAAAGTAAATACGTTTCATTAAGTATATAATTTTAACGTAAAAGAAATGTTAATTTAATCTGATTTTATTTTGAAAATTGTAAAAATCCTGAGAAATTTCACAAAATCAAAATATATACCATCTTCCCAATTTCTCCAAATTTTCCTTTAATTTCCCCAAAAGTTTAAACAATAAGCCCCCTTTAAAATGATTGAATTCCTGTCTGCTAAAGGGGTGGGGGCCATTTTCCGTTTTTTACGGTATTTTTCTTTTTACAGTGTTTAAAATTGTTACCTAATTTATTCAGTAATTATAAAATTAATTATATTTAATCCATTAAGCATTGGCGATATTTTAATAGGGTACGTCTTTTAATTTAGAATATTTTTTATTGTTGTTAGTTTTATATAGTTATGATAGTACATGTTCCAGTAAAAGACGTATTTGTTGCTAAGGTTAATTAATCTTATTGACCGAACTTCATTGGTAATTACTATTAATAACTGGTTAATATGATTAATAAGCAATAGTTACCGAAAGACACGGTTATTATTAATAATTACCGAATTTATCATATTAACCGTAACATATATATGTATATATTAACACATTAAGTATTGTAATATTTTGCCGTAATTTGTTAAAAGTACTTAATTGTATTTCATACGATTATTTTGAAAGAGGAATCTAATTTTTTTTTTGTCATTGAGATTTAGTGAATAAATATAATTTATTTCTCTTAAAAAATAGTGGTATGATAAATCTTGAGCAACGGGAGCTATATACCCCAGTTACGTTAAGTTGATAGATATTAATGAACTCTGCTATCTACAAAATAATGATGCGTTGAAAACATTAAAATCAAATGCAATCAAATTAATACCAACATTTGTTATAATTTTAAAAGCTATTAAATAGAATACTTTACGCTATGAAGAGTTCTATATGAAATTCTAAATTCATTAGAGGCGAGTTTATTAATAATGGACTTTTGACTGATTATTTATTTATTTATTTTGCAAATATATAGATACTGCATAGAATACATGAATGTAAGCTTATCTCAGATTTAATATTCATTATGTCATAGTAAAAAAAAACAGCATCCGAGAAAACGAAGAACTTTATTTGCTTAATATCATTAACGAAATCTAATCATTGAAGCGTTTAGAAGAACAATGGAAATATCTTGCACTAATCATTATTCAATTGTGAATCTCCTTGTTGAATGTATGATGTGTTTTCACTAGCGCAAGAGACTATATTAACATTCTATAAAGGTGTTGATTTTTCTTTATGGAACTTTCAAGACGTGCTATAGTTGCGGAAAAAAATCTTTTTCTCTAGAGAATACATAATTTACCATCTATTATTTAAAAATAAACGGAAAAGATATGCGATTGACTCTTTCTTTCTGAGGATAGATAATACTGATTTTTGACGAACTTACAAATGATGTTAAAATATGTTTATGCTTATGGAATAAGTTTATATTAGTACTTAAAATTTATTTTTTCTTTGCAGAAATTAGTCATTTTATGCAAAATATAACTATTATTTTGGCAACTTCAAACCTTTAATTCAAATTAAACATAATTTTATTTAAAGTATTTAACCCGACAACGAGAAAACAAGTTTTTAAATTTTTGTTATAACTACTATAGTATATTAATTGATTGATAAAGAGATGTGATAGTAACTTCTAGCTCTTCAAACTGTAATTGTGATTTTTATTCATTAATTAGGGTGAAAAAATTCTTCAACTGGTTTTAAATCTGTAGATAATAAAACATTTTTGCTTATTTATTTTCATCTTTTAAATAAAATTAGTAAAAAAAGAAATCGATCTCTTCTATTATTTTTTAACAACACAAAACAAATTGTTGTTTCTATGCACGTCCCAGAAATGAATTGTTAATAATACTACAGTGTAATATACAAAAAACGTTGTTATAGAAAACATTGTTGAGTTATTTGTTTCTTTTTCTCTTTTATTATACACCACATATTTATGCCTATTATTTATTAATCAATTTTCGAAACTTTTCAGATTGATAAGATAATCTATATAAAAACATCTCTTAAAATATGTTAGTAGCAAACGAATATTTACTTGCAATAGAATTAAATATTTCATTTTCTAATGCCTTTAAATATTTTCCCTCAAATTGTTCCCCCCTCCCCCCCCCCCCCAAAAAAAACTTTTACTTCTTTATAACTCTTTAAAACTAAATTTCATTAATATAAACGTATTACATACTAGAACATGTATATACTGTTACATACTGTTCCTTCAAACCCATTAAACCAACTCATATATCTTATTTATGTACAAAATAGATCATTACAGAAATTATACTAAATAACGTTAAACCAAATTAGGAAGATTTCGGTAGAAAACATGTTTACAGTTTAATTTTCGGTAATTGTTACTAAGATGACAAAAAAGTAACATTTGCATACCAAGCACAGTAATTGCAATAAATTGTATTTCTTAAAAGAAAAAAATCGTTTTTTAAATTGTATGAGTAAAAGAACGAGTAAAATAAAAAAAATCCCTTAATGCTGATTCTTGACATTTTTCCTTGTGCAACACATTGTTTATTTTCTAAAGATTATTGCCTTCAAATGTTACACCGTGTTCTAATCGCCCTTAAAAATGTTTCATATTTATTTTCTAGTAAAGTTCCATATATTTTTTTTATTATATAAGAATTGATTTAATACCGAAGTCGCGAAATCTAACGTAGCTTCTAATACTATATAATGTTTTATAAACTGTGAACTAAATAATATTTTTAAAATTACACATAAAAAAAAACATCTATGCAATTTTTTATTAATTTTCCGGTTAATTATCAGCATTGAATTTCCACAGAAATTATCATAATTTCAAGAGTAATTTCATTGCTGATAATTAATTGGAAAATTAATTTAAATAGTATGTGTGTTCCCCGATGCAACGTTTCTTTGTGTCTTAATTACGCCTCAGGATTGTGTGCTCATGAAGACTATTCCATCTCCTGCGGCAATTTAGCCTTACCAACATATGAACATGAAAAATGCCGAGCTGGGCATTGCCTTCGTAGCTTAAATGGTAGAGCACTTAGAACACTATTCCGGCCCCATCAGTGGCCGAGAGGTTCGGACCTCTCAACTGGTAGACGGCAGGTGCTGGGTTCGAACCCAATCGCGGCTGTCGGCCTAACCGTTCGGAGTTTTCCGTGGTTTTCTTCGAACCTTGCGTAAATACGGGTTAGGTTCCCTTAGAAAGACCCCCATGTAGGGCACTCCCCCAGGTCTTATATCCCATTAGCGTAGATAATCGGACGACAAAAATCAACCAACTAGAACGCTATTCCAAGTGTTCGGGGTTCGATCCCCGCTTGGACATTTTTCAAATTGTTGGTTCTACGCTAAGTTAGCAAGTGATAATAACGTATTAAGTATTCGAGAAACATCTATTTTATTTAATTCAAATATAAAGTATTGAACTTTTAACCTCTTCTGTGCCTTGTTCATAATTCACTTTTTCTTATGAAAACTAAAATATCTGACATTGTTTTGCATTTTACAGTTTATTTTTAACAGCTGAATGTTGATTGCGTTGAAAGCAAACGAATAAATACCTACATCTAAGTTCAATCTCTCATAAAATAAATGTTGTTTTCATCCGAGATTGTAAAACGCTTAAAAATCTACAAAAGACAGTGTGACGGAGAAAGGGATGAATTTTTAACTTAAGTTTTTAACTTAAAACTTTTTCAATATTTATTTTGAGGTTTTGTAGATTATTTTCTTGTTTAAAGCTATATAATATAAGAATACTAGAGTACAAAATCTAATGCTGATTCTAAAACTATTAAATGTCTTACTAAGTGAATGTAGTAAGTCTAAATAATATTTTTTTAAATTACAAATAAGAAACATATATTTTATTTTAATGCAAATTTAAAGTATTAGTCTTTTAATCTTTTCGGTTGCTGGGTCGTCATTCTTTTTTACTTATAAAAAATTTTTTTTGACATTTTCACATTACTTTTTAACAACTGAATGGTTTTTTGAGTTGAAAGCAAGCGAATAAATACCTGCATGTAAGGGGGATCTGTCATAAAACAAATGTTATTTTTATCTGAGTCTGTAAAATGCTTAAAAAGGCCCAAAACACACAGTGACATAGAAAGGGATAAATTTTCGTGAGTTCTTATCTTAAATCATTTTCAATATCTATTTTGAGGATTTGTAGATTATTTATCTGTTTAAAACCCTCTAAGCGTCTATCGAATGCAATATACCGTATACTAAGCTCCAGTTTTCACTGCAATATAAGCAATATTTAAAATACTATAATTCTATAGATTTCATGAATTTTCAATACATCGAAGAATGATTCATATTCTGGAGGATTAGATTCATGCTTATAGTAAGGGTTTTTTTTTATAATGTTGAAATAATTATATTTTCTTAACATTTAAAACAAAATGTTGAGAAAACAACATTGCAATTTTACCCTTTTGCAAGGCGCTTAGAGGGTTAAAACTCTAAAATGTGTGATTGCATTAATTAAGGTTAATTGTTAATAATTTGATGTGCTAAAGGGATTCGTAGTTTTTGATCCATATATTTGAACACAAATTACTAAGCGCTAAAGGATCAATTTTAGAAAATTTATTTTTTCTATCATTTACATTGTCATTTTGCTGGTAAAAAAAAAAAAAAAAAAAAAAAAAACCAAATGAATAAGTATTTATATTGTTATTTTAGATTCGGAACTGAAGAGGTTAAAGTATTTTTTTCACAGCTGAAATAAATTATGAATTAAAGAACATGATTTCTTTTCCATTTATTTTTTTTTTCATTTTCCTTTTTTTTCATTGGCACGAATTACAACTGGAATACATTATACACGATTATATTTGATTTTGATGCAGGCGCCACTAAAACAATAACATGTTTCAAAAGATTACGTTAATTTATTTAATTAATTATAATAAGGTCACAGGTTAGATTTCTTACTCTTTTTCAATTTTAAGAAATATTGCTTAAAAAGTAGCATTTCAATGTTTTATTAAAAATACCCCATTTTGGAAAAA
Source organism: Maratus speculifer (assembly GCA_964019185.1). Lineage (NCBI taxonomy): Eukaryota > Metazoa > Arthropoda > Arachnida > Araneae > Salticidae > Maratus > Maratus speculifer. Next base: position 177,395,810 of record OZ025297.1, on the reverse strand, counting down.
AAAAAGAAAAAATTGCAAATTTAATTAAAATATACGAGACATTTAAGAACTATATCATATTAATTACATTTTAAATTTTTTTCGGTAGAGAAATTACGCTTGAAATCATTGAATGTTTAATAAGTGAAATATCACTTTGCTAGCGAAGCGTGGAACCAAGAGAGTGAAAAATGTCAAACCGGGCCGTAAATCCGGAACCCTAGGAATAGCTGTCTACGAATTATGATACGTGAACGATGACCATCTTGGCATCTCCCAAATTCATCTTGTTTTCAATCAAAAAGTTTACAAAAAGCTTATTATTTACAGCAAAATATGAAAATATACCTAATCTTGATTACAATAGAAAATTCTTCTTCTTATTATTATTACTTACCCATCATACGTAGTATAGAGGGTAAGTCTTGCAATCGTTTTGAAAATCGAAAAAAAAATTTTGACGTATTTACACGTTTCAGATACTGGAGATTCCGAAAAACATATTTTTAGAAAAACATTTTTGCCGTCCGTCTGTCTGTGTGTCTGTCTGTAACCGTTCTATCTCTCGAAGAAATTGAGATAGAGACTTGAAATTTTGTATGTTCTTAGTATGTAAGAATGGGACGAAGCCTATTTAATATCAGTAACCTCGATTATCCGGAACTATTTTTTTCGGACTCTCGAAAAATTCGTTCTGATGAAAGGTATATAAAATTTTTCGATTTTTTTTTATTTTAAGGAATGGACATAAAAGGCAATAAAATAACACAAATTTTGTATAAAGAACGAAGTCAATCGAATTATTAGTTGCCGAGATATCTGTAATCCTGTTTTTCACATTCTTCGATTTTTCATGACCCTGTATTTCATTCAAATTTCAATACAAAGATATGTTTTAATTGGAAATGAGACGCTTAATTTGACGCAGTAAATTTTTAGTTAATATGATTATTATTTTTGGAGTTATAAGGATGTTTCTTTTACGCAATCTGGTACTTACTTGAGTATTTTGGCGTTTTGTATAATTTGTCGAAATGGGTTCATCAACAATTCATTATAGAGCATATATATAGAGCTATGTATATTGTACCTGTTGTATTGAATCTACTGTAATAAATACAGTAGATTCTTGTAAAATCAGGATGGTCAAGAAATGCAAACTACCGGATAATCCAATATCCTAAATAATCGAACTTCTGCAAATTTTCATGAAAATTTTGAAAATAGGGTAGAAAATGTCAATTTATTATACAATAGAACAATCATAATATAATTAATACAAAAGAAACATTTTAATTATTTTTTCTTTCTAAATTTTAATATTATTTAAATTTACAATCAGTCAGTATATATATATATATATATATATATAATGAATAGAAGTGATATGATAGAAGTCTGTTTTCGTTTTTAATGTATTGTTCCACGAATTTTACTGCCCAAATTTCTCATTATCATTTTTTTCAGCATGTGTGCTTTCTTCTATTTCCAGTGACTATATATTTCCTCAGTATCTACTGATGACTTACCGTGAATTAATTTTTGATGAGTTGCATTAGGATTATTTTTAGGACGTCATTCGAATTCCCTTCTTTGTTCTGAAGCACAAGTGAGACGCAATACAATATATTAATCACTTAAAACTTTGTAACATTCCAATTTTAAAATTTTTTTAATCTATTGCTAATCAATTTCTTCGGCATTTTTTCAGAACAGTTTATCTTTTTTCAAATCTTGTTAGATTTCAATTTATATATGAGCACTATCGTCGTTTTCTGTAGAAATATAATTTTCTTTATTCAGTAAAATTGTCCTCCATGATATCTTAGCAATGGTGTTTTTTATAACTTCCGTCAATCAAGATAATATATTGTATTCAAAACTATGATTTTTTTTACCGTGTCGGTTAATCCGGTACACGGATAATCTGAGCAGGTTAATCAGGAGTCTGCTGTAAATTTTAAGTATTTTACTCTCAGAAATGATTTAACTGTTATTTTTTAATCCTCAAATAAATAAATTGGGAATTGCTCGTTAAGCGTAGTAAAAGATGTATACAGTTGTATACTAGAAGGACGCTTTTTTTTAAATATTCAGAACTCTCTGTAATAATATGCAGCACTTCGTACGCAGTGCAGTATGTGAAATCTTTTGTTTATCTCTGTAATTACTATTTGTTTTCTAAGAAGTAACTTGTAGTAAACCTCAGCAACGTATATAAATTTCATAAAATGGGAAATTGTTTAACATTATGAAAACTCGCCCCAAACAATATTTCCCTCTATATCATTATGTAACACAATACTTTTGTGTAGTCCTGAAAATTAATAACGAATTTTCTATGCAAGATAGATTTTACAAAATTTATATGTTAATATGTAAATAAAACTTTAAATTTATCGACAAAATTATGCAACTATTGTATATTTTAAATTTCAAATGATACGGTTGGATAGTTTTAACTCTCTTATATGCGTATAGACAGACGGACTGTATGACTATAGGTGCTATGTTCTTACATCATAACGAACGCACCTAAAAACAAATGGTGAAATGCACTCGCTTTTTAACTTGATATTCTAATTTTTAGTTGTATATAGATGTTAAATATTAAAGTACAATTATATTTATGTTATTTTTCTACTAGAAGCAACTCTGATTATTTCTTATAAAAATATCCTATTTTAGAAGAAACTTCTACTCAAACTGCACTTTTGTTTATCTTAATGTGAAGCTTGAGTGAAAATACGAGATCCTGATTTCATTTTAAAGAATCCTAGAGATACTTCGTGGTTTTTCGTTATGTCCTCAAACACCCTAATGGAAAACTCTATTTTGAAATTTTGTTGCTGGATATACTGTTTGCTCTAGTGTGAATATTCTAAAATCTTTTTCCAACAAAGTAGATAAATATTTTGAGTAGATAAAGCAGTTTATTTCTCCTAAGTGCTTTCCAACATTTTTTTCCTTTTTTCTTTGTTTATTTTTAAAAGAATTCCTCACTTTTTGTGTTTTTTCATTTTTTCGCAATTTAAAAAACTTTTAGGGATAATACTATAAAATAAGTTTGATAAAGCAAAAAGTATAATATTTAAATCCAAATATTAAAGAAAAATATTAAATTAAGGACACATAATATATTACTCCACCCACAATAATAACTAGTCGTTGGGGGCCATCGTAACACTTACCCATTATAGATATGCATAATATAAAATATGAAAATAAAACATGTGTAAACTATTTATAAAATGCATTGCAAGTCCAAAACAAAACTTAAACATGCATTTTAATACTTTTAATAAATACAGTATTAAAATACATACATATATATAAATACATATATACAAAGATTGTAAGGTTCTTATAAATAAATAAATTTAATAAGGCTTCTATAGAAACAATTTTTTTAAATAACAAATGTATGAGTGTTAAAAGAAACATGTTAATTCTTTTATTGAAAAAGAAAAAAAAAATGCTCTTCATTTATGCAGTCATTTCAACGACCAACTATACCCGGAAATGGTTTTGATTTGAATATACATAAATCAAAAAATATTAATTTACTGCAAGTACTTAAATCAAAAAATATTAATTTAGGGCAAAAAATATATATGACTTCAGTTTCGAATATAATAATAACAATGAAATCAATACGTATAGGAGTTTTCAAGCACAGAATTTCCAAAGGATAAATAGTGTGCAATTTTTATTTAAATATGTTTCAGTAGAGCTGTAATTAAAATTTAAGTAAGTGAATTCCCCAGACTCCACATCAAAATTAACCTTTAAAAAACGTCATATATAATCCTGAATGCTAATATTTGACTGTAAGTAACAATACCTAATCCCGGAATTATGTTTATCTATTACGTTTTATGGAAAAAATGCTGATAATTAATATCATAAATATAGTTAATTCTAAAACAACACATTTTAGCTTTCTTATGTAAAAAAGTTCGTTCATTATTAAGCCATGACCAGACATTCTAAAAAATACTGTTTAAAGTAAAATACACAGGCATTTTCTGTTATGATCGCAAAATAAAATTTGAGAAACGATACAACGCTTTGTTTAAAATTTTAATATAATAAATACAACGAATGTTGCATTTGACAGTTTAATTAAACTTACTGCCAAACTGTGTTCACGAGATAAAAAATACACACTAACGTAAATATTTTTGACAATAGTGTAAAATATAAAATTGTCCTAGTTTTTATCTTTCAGCTATTATATAAAACAAACAATTTTTAAGGCGCCTCAACATAGTTATGTTTTCATGCGTTATAAATAAGTTTTAAGCTAAATTTTATACCACAACAAATTAATATAAGAACATTCGATATTGGAATTAAATGTTTTTTAAGAATATGGCATATAATTAAAAAATCGCTTTTTAAAACTGATATTAAAACTAAAATAATAATACTAAAACATCTGGATGTCACACCATTTGTGTTTTAACTCTTAATGTGAGGAATTTATGATGTGAAACATAAATTCAATCAAATGATAAAGATTTGTTTAAAACCAGTTCACTTCATGTAAAAATCTAAATATGTCAACTTCAAATTCCACTCCTTAAACCTAATCCAAATCCATAATTTTATTTGAACATGGGAAGAATGAATTGAAAGAATCTACTCAAGTTCGAAGTTAGTCTGTATATTTTTTTTTCTCCAGGTGACTCTTTCATGCCACGTTTTGAAGTTGCTGAATGGACTTAAAAAAGCTTTAGATACAATTCCTTTTGCATGCTCAATATAAACTTATACTAAATCCATTACTCTCTATACCTTTGTATTTTTTTTTCTCGTTAACTCATACTTTCTGATGTATTTTCACACTCCTACTTTTATGATTTGTAAATGTTAATATATGTTCCATTAGGTCAGGCTTTACTATTACATTATCTCATATACTTAGATTACTTTGTAATCCTTCGCTAGTAGTTTTAGAAAAATTTATTTTTGATATACATTATGCAGATATAAATTGTTTAATTAGTAAATAATGCAGAAGAACAATTACGAATTTTATAAAGCGAAATTCTAAAAGATGTTTGATTTTGTACCTTCCCGTTAAGTTACATGTAAAAGTTCCATTCAAAATCTCCATTATTGTAAAATTTACAATATATTGTTTTATTAATCTTGGAAATATTTAAATACCACATCTTGGAAAAACCCTATGTACAACATCTATATATTTTAAGTGTACTTAAAAAAAGAGTCGATTTTAATTAAATAAATCTCGATCAAACAGATCTAAATTCTAAACTTCCATATCTATAAAAGACAATTTCGAACATAACAGAATCACACACAATATCATACATATTACTTTCGTTATCAATGTAACTTTTTTCTGAACTAATGTGTAGCGTACAGCAATTAATATGGTTTTACTATTTACATTTCTTTTACCCACAACTGATACTGAATGCTGAATGCAAAAAATCGAATTAGGTGTTAAGTTATTCCCAAATATTTTTTTTTTCTTTTCACATTATCAGAGAGTAATTTATCTTTAAAGTCAATTTTTCTCAAAATGGTGATTTTGAGCATTAAGTGACGACTTATGAGAAATGGCTTGATAGAATTTAACGAATTCTTGATATAGTTTTTGAATGTATAAGCATTAAATATGCACGGAATTGATTTGTATGATATTCATCAAGAGTACAATCTGAAAATTAGGTTATTTTATTAAAAAAAAAATAAAAAATAAAAAATAAAAATTAAGATACAAAAAATTCCACAGCTCCACACATAATATAAGGAAGTGTCCAAATATTCATTAGTAAGAAACATGGTAACAACCACACATGCTGAAATTTGGATATGCTGCTTTGGGATAACATAATGAGTCTTCAAAGGACGCAATTGGAGAGTCTGTTTTTGTTGTACGCATGCGCGATATAGGTGCAGATTCACGGTTGTCAGTTTTCACGCGGCGAGTAAATTTTTTGTTTTGTCGACTAATTTTCAGTATCTAAGTTACAATCCTATGGTGAATTTCGAGTTTTTTCCGCAAGCTTTTTACGAAATGAGCGACTTTTTGGCGATTTGTTGCTGAAATATGGGTCTTTTTTTGTTGATTCTGTGATAAAATTCCATTTTTTGAGCATATTGTTGACGAAATTTGCAATAATCTGTAGCAAAATGCTCTGTTTTTCATTGAAAACATTGTTTTTCATGACGTCAAAATTAACGTTTTTCCCGTGAACTTTTGATGAATTTATCATTTTTCCGCAATCTGTTGAGAAAATTAATTTTTTTTCTAGATTCCTTGTCGACATATACTGGGTTTCTTGCGAATCTTTGATAAAATTTGCTTTTTTGCGATCATTCGTGAAAATGTGCACTTTTCTCTACTGAAGATTGAATAAAATTCATTTTTTCGGCGATTATTTGTAAAAATTCTCGATATTTTTCCGTGATATTTTTTTAATCTGAATTTCTGGAAAAGTCTGACTAGAAGCAATACTGTAATAGTCTGTGACAATATTTTTTTCGACAACATTTCTTTTGTATTCTATAAAAAACCAAATTTTAAATTTTATTTAAATTTTGATGTTAAAGTGCTAAATATTCTCACACAATAATTCAGAATTTGTTTTATATACATAATCTTATTGAAATAATGAAAAAAAAGAAAGATTTTTTTCCTAATATTCCCCACTACCATGATTACTTTGTTTATTCTTATGGATATTTTTTTAACCTCTATTTTCCTGAATTTCATCTTTTGACTGTACATAGTTTAAAAATCATGAACTTTTATTACATCCAAATCCAAATTAAAATATTTGTGTAATTAAATAAAATATACACATTTGTAAACTTTTTTTTTTTTTTTGAACATGTTGTATAGTTTTTCATTTTGAGATTCCGAACTTTTTCTCATATAAAAACTATTATTTTAATGCATTTATTCTACATTGCGGCGACTCGATTATTTAAGTTTATGTCACAGGCTCCTATAAAATTTTGGGATACAGCATCTAAAAGGCGCAGGGCCGCGCGCATAAAGTAGCAAAGAAGCATGCAGTTGTGTGTTCCGTCCAAGTGACGCGGTAGTGCACATGGCGTTATTATGGCTCCGCCCCCCCCCCAAAAAAAAGGGCAAAATTTGGCGATTGAAAAGTTCCGAGGTGTTTAATCAAACTTTGGTGCAGCGAGAAATCTGAAAACCCTTTACTGCTACTCTTCAATCCAACTACTATTTGCATTAAATTTATTATTTTTCGTGTAATCTTTCTCGTTGAAAAAGAATGATTTTGAATAATTTTCAAAAATAAGTGCAAAGCATTGATTTAATTATGAACCTTGTTTTTCCTTTTAATATTTTCTAGTATTATGAACAATTAATTTGTATACAATATTTTTTTTCATTCAGATATTATTACACATCCAATAATTTTAATACCCAACTCTTTTATTACGTATTATTATCTAAATTATCTTCACAAATCGAACTTTTTCATTAATGTACATGCTTAACTGAATTTGAAGTTTATTGTGTTAATATAAATGCAAATTTTGGTTTTTAATATTAATGAAGTACCTTGCTTTACCATAAGTATTCTATTTGATGTATTACAATTATAAGACAAATCATGTTTTGGGCATTATCTGCGACGACATAATTTATTTAAATGGTATTTGAATCTCTAAAAAATTTACTTTAAACAAGTACCGACGTTTAAATTTAATTTTCTTCTATTACAGGCTTTAGCCAAACACATAAAATTTTACATACATAATGTATGAGAGTAGATATACTAGACAAAGCCACTAAAACAAATTAGGAAGATTTTTGCTGCAATGATCTTCACAAATTCATTTTATGTAATTGCTACTTTGCTGACGAAAATTGCCAGTTAGATACAACGATGTTATAAACTAAGAACAAAGGGAGATAAGGTTTTTTTTATATAAAAGAAATTAACTATAAACAAAAAAGTAAATATTTTAAGACGCCGATATATTGAATGAAGATGTTGGATTTTTTTTCTCTTTTTTTTCTGTTTTTAAAATTAGATTTTCCGACTTCTTTATATTTAACATTGTATGCATTTCATATTGAATCACTGTATAAGAATTTGTGAAATATATCTGATTTTCTGAATAAATATATTAATAATTCTCTTTTTTGCGATTTCCGAACATACATAAGAATATTTCCAATTATTTTATAACTTTAATTATTTCAGTAACTGCTTATATCAAAAACTATTATCTTTTATGTTTTCGAAGTAATAATATAATTTTAATTGAAATAGAAAGGTTTATTTCTAATATTATTTCACTTTGTGGCGAACTATAACTGTACTGCAACACATCCCATTTCAAGTTATGAATAATTTTTCGCAGTTCCAGGGATCTAGTTTATTAAAGCATACGATTGATATTTTTGGATATGTCTCATAAAGAAGGAGAGAATTTCATATTCTAATGAAATTTTATTTTTCATCTAAATAATTATATCTTTCTGAAAAATATATTTTCACTATTAAATGAAAATGTTAGTTAATGGTAATGGTAATGCCTTAATAAAAAAAAAAAAAAAAAAAAAAAAAAAAAAAAAAAAAAAAAAAAAAAAAAAAAAAATGTTATATACATACACTTATTCAGTACAACCTGGATTATCTGAGGTAATTGGGAACCCTCGCATCTCGTATATCGGAAATCTCGATTAATAGAAATTGTGTGCATGTTCGCGAATTTAACATATCTTAGAATAAACGACATTAATACGTTTTTTAAATGATAAAAATAAACATATATAAAGTTATGTTTCACAGTTAAACAAATTTAAAAATAAAATCAACTACTAATAGTAAATTTTAAAAAGCAAATTGATTTTTTAAACTATACAAAGTTAAATGTAAAACAATGCATTTAAAAAAAAAAACAAATATGAAGATTTTTTTTAAACCTTTCGTTTCTGGTGTACTATTAATAGTACATGTCTTTTAACGGAGTATATTTTTGTTTTAAGAACTACTTTTGTTACTATTTACATATAGTAATGTTAATATATGTCTATGCATTTACTATATGATTTCATTTATGTTTAGGCATTTAGTAATAATAACAATTATTATTATTATTTGCTTAATTCTCTTTGCGGCTTTTTTGATTCTCTTATTTAAAACATATGGTTTACTCTTTAAATTTAAATAAAAGTTTCTTGCCTGAAAACATCATACGTAATAAAGCGAAAAAAATATTAGAAATTTGTAAAATAAGTTAAATCCGATTGTAATACAATATTTTCTAAACATCTTCAAAAATTCTTCCTTAGCCTATTGTCATGTGAATATTAATTGAACAGTACGCAAAACAACAACATTGGTTCTGTTTCAGACAATGAAATATTGATAAACACTAATTAATCTATTTGGTTAGCTAGTGTTAATGTTATTAATATAAAAGTTTTTTTTTTAAAGCTGGAAAAATTTTGGACCCGAAAGGATTAATTACATTAACATGTTTAATTTAAATTATTTTGTAAAAAGTCTGCCGTCTTTCATTGAAAAAGTCTATATTTTCTATGCGTGGCTATAAGTTGCTGCACATTTTTGATTAACAGAATATCTATCGGTGTAACATCGTTTCTTTGATCCAATTTTTTAGGGCAGATGTTATTGAATAAAAAACTTCAGTATGACGTATAATCCGTAAATCTACAAGATCCTTGCATGGATAGGGAATTCAAAACTGTTGTGTTTTTCAAAGCACATTTTCAGGAGATAAAAGAAAATAAAAAACATACTTCTTTATCGGCTTTGTTAATAGAAACCTTGATTAATCAAAGCTTGGTTAACAGGGGTTCTACTGTATTTTTAATTTTATGTAATTTAAAATCAAAACCGCGTACTGTACATGTAACCGATATAATTATTCAATGTGGATTTTCGAATATTCTAAAATAAATCATAGATAGTGAAACTATATATTAAACATATTTTTTGTCGACGAAATCGATTAGGTTGTATAAAGTGCTTTTTTAACAAATAAGGCAGAATTATTCTTGAAACAATATTTATAAATATCATTTTATTGCGGTTTAACTAAAAAATGTACCATTTATAAGTTTAATGTAATAATTCAAGATAGAAAAATTACCCATTAAAAATAGGCCTCAAACTATCCTGATATTTTAACATTTTTAAACATAACGATTACTGAACTATATTATGAAACGAAACTAGCAATACGTATATTTTGTGGTCAATATCTCATAAATTATATTTAAGTGTCTGTGTTTTATAAAAACGAGACAAATAATGTAAACATATAAAATAATGTTAAATAATTTGCACGTTTTACTATTAATTTTCTTAGCCATTGGATACTTTTAGTATATCATTTTCATTTCGTAGCTCAGAATCGTGTTTTTTTTCATTTCTTTATTCTATTGCGTCAAATTATACATTTCCATACGTTTTACTTAGTTTATATTCAGACTAGGACAACATTTTTAACAGTGTATAGATTGTAAATAAAATAACATTCTAAAATTTTGCATGAAGTGTTATTATTATTATTATTATTTAATTTTTTATAGTTGGGTCATTTAAAATTTGCAGTTAGGCACACTTACACACACAGGTATATATAAATATTGAGCCATCAACTTATCTTACTCCCTTAAGTGGATCATACATAATATTTCAAATTAAGTACTTTCTCTAGACATTAGAAAACGCTTTTGGTTGAATAAGTAACGTCTTGAAATTTTAAGTGAGATAAATCTGTGGAATCGGAACACGTATAAAACATAAATTATTTAGATATTAGAAGAACTTTTGTTTCAGCTGTAATATATTCTAAATGAATACATTTAATTTTGAATACTAGAAATAGTTTTTTTAATGCAATCTACTAAAAAATACAATATGTTACATTTATAATAAATTTAACTTTATTTCATGTAAATAATGTACAGATATTGAAAGAATTCTTACAATATGTAAAAAGTAATAATGTACATTATGCAAATAAGCATATTACTAAGTATTTATAATTAGAAAATTTATTAAATAAAATAAATAGGAATATATATTCAAATCCTAATCTTAACTTATGAAACACTTCTATGGCTTAACAAAATTTCTTATTTTATTTATGATAGCAATAATTTATTTTCAGCAATATATATTTGTCAATGATCGGAGAAAAAAAATTCTTGTAAAAACAAATTGTAGACTTCAAAAAATACTATGACGAATTTTTGTTAAACATTGAAGTTATAGGAATGAAAATTTTGAGATATTGCGAACAATATAAATAATCAGTTTTTCCTCAGGTAGAAGACAAATGTTTGTTTCGGTTATTAGATTTCGCAGTTGACGAAGTATTGTTTTCGATTGCGACTAAAAGTATTAAATTTGTTATGCTCGGAGTTACTTATTTAATTGAACTAAAATTCGAAATGGTGGGAGGTGTCAGTACACAAGTTGAACTAATTCAATTAAATAATTATTAATGAACAAATTGTTAGCTAGAAAATATTCAAAATATCAGTTATATTAAGTATAATTTATTACAATTCCCTGTTCTATTTCTTTTCTTAAATGAATGTGATCAAAACTTTCGTGATCTGACATATTTGTCTGAAATAAATCTGTATAGGTTTCAGATTTAAAATGACTGTATTTTTCCTTTGAAAAAACTCATTTAATTAAAAAAGACAAATAAATGATTACCATGCATTTTTTTTTTGTTTCATGTGTGTAAATATATGATTGTTACACACGTACGCACATACATATGCATATTAGATTGTTTTTTGTATGTATATGTAAAACGTAAGAAATTATTTTCAGATTTTATTTTCTATCCAGTTTCTCCTTTAGAAATAATTATTTGCTTATGTTTCTTTTCGAATACATAAAATGTAATGATATCTAACTCGTTAATTCTACATCTAGAGTAAAGCAAAATTCAATATTATATGTGATGTTAAAATATTTCTTCCGGCAGGTGATACCTTTGCTTCAAAATCACCGTTTTTGATTTCCTACTGGTGACCATTACCTTAAAAATACGGTACAAATTTTAACCTCAAGAATAGATTTGATAAGGAAATTTTAATGCGGAAATTAATAACATGGCTAGTACTTTGAGTGTGGCTTAAAAAAATAGTAAAAATTTCATTTCCATGTGGACATTATGGGGATTTTCAAAACTTTTTAATTTTCTTCTATGTTTCTAAACATGAAATTGTAAATATTCAATTCCTTACGGTACAGAGTATTACATAATTTTAAGAAGCGGTAATGGAAATATATTCTTATTTTTTAAATAAATTAAATCTGCCTTTCTAGTAGAACTATTTTTGTGTATAAATGTCTTTTTACGTTCTTCTATTTGTAGAAGAAGAAAGAATCGGATTCGTAAAAAAATTTCGACTTCTGGTTTTCGACGGATTTAGACGTTTTAGAAATCCGAGATACCAAAACACAGTTTTTTACAAAATGTCTGTCTGTATGTATCTGACAAACACTTTGTGGACGCTCTATCAGAAGAACTAATGTAAAGAATTTAGCAAAATTCGTATTCAGTTAGTCACTGATATCAATTGGTGCTAATTAGTTTTGGGGGAAAATCGTTCTACAGGTGGCACTGCTATACAACCTTTTTCACGTTCTCCGCAATACCTTTATCTAAAAACTAATACACGGATTTTCAAAAAACATCAGATCTAGTTAGTCCATCTCATGAATAGACATTTTCTACCTTTTGGAACAAATTGATCAATAGATGGTACTGCTATGTTGCATTTTTATGACGATTTCCAAAATAAGTCTATATCTAAAAATAATGAACGGATTTTTCTAAAACTAAAAATTCAGTAATTCTTTAATATGACTTGATGCTGTTTATATTTTAGTGTAGATCGCCGAAAATTGGAACTGCTATGCTGCATTTTTCACGATTCCCGCCGTAGCTCTATCTCAAAAATTAAGTACGGTGTTTCATGAAATTTCAGATTCAGTTAGATGTTGCAATAAATTGATGCAAATTATGTTTCAGTGTAAATCACCTAACAAGGTGTGCTGCTAAGCTGTGTTTTGCATGATTTACAATTTTTTAGCAATAATCCTATCTCAAAAACTAATGCACATTACTAATAACATTAGAATTCCTATGATGGGCATAGGTTGCCATTTAATTTTGTTACTGGGATAACTAATTTTGAAATGTTAACATAAATGAAATTTTAGAAAGTTTTGGAATTTTCACATCCGATTAGTTTATATATTTCATAATGAATAAAATTTCTCATGATAGATTAATAAAAAAGAGTCATCCGACTGAGTGGATATTAACTGCAATTTATTTGCAGTCATAAGTTATATGTTGCATATGTTGTACATATTTAAAATTAAAATATAAGTGGTATAATTTATAAGACAAAAAATTATTTTAGAATACCCATTCTTGCATTTTTTTTTCAAATTTCTTCTTTTTTTTTATTCGAATTTGAACCTTTATATACTGTCCTTTTTGAAGTGAAGATAGGCACGAAAGTGTAAATGTTTTCTTTGTTATTGTGTTATGCATTTAATCTCTGCGTATGTTTCTACAAAGTGGTTGCATATCATTCAGATAAATATTTGGCTATAAAAAGCTTTTTATTATTATTATTCACCACTTTAATGATGAATATTTTAGAAAACAACCTTTCAAATTATTAATTAAATTTCAAATAAGGTCTACATATTTTTCATGCATTTTACAGAGTTTTTAATCTTTTATCACCGGTTTTTCAAAACAAAACATTTTGCCTAAATTGAATCAAAAAAGAGCTCGGATTAAATAATGCAAAATATATATGAAAAATTTACTGGTAAGAATAATAAATCATGATTGGAATATGATGCCAGTACGTGATGCGGGAAATCATGATTCGCAAAAACACGTTGGCCATATTTAATACGGCATCAAGGAAGTACTTATTAATGGTATGACAAGGAAGTTCTTAATGATGAAGTACTGGGCTCGGCTCAAGAACAAGGCACCCACACCTCCCTACCTTTAGCTATCGGTTGCGTAAATACGGGTTAGGTTCCCTTAGACAGATCCCCACGGGTCTGTCTAAGGGTCCAATTGAGGACCCAATTAAGGGTCCAATTAAGGGTCCCCCAATTTAGGGCTATATCCCAAGTTTAGATAAATGGCCGACATAAATACAAAAATACAAAGCAAAAACCTTTAGCTCTCGTCTTAGTAAAAATGGATATCGTAACGTTATGTTTTGTCTTAGATTAGTATTTGACATCTTGAGGTTACCAATTTGTTTACTACCCAGGTCAAAATTCATGCTGGTATTTGTTTGCTAAACAAGCATTAATTGCTATGTCTCAGCTAGTGAAATAGCATAAATGACCATAGCAGATTTGCTGGTTCTACCAGAATTACCAGCATGTCATGGTGTGTATTGGCCCACCTCACTGATTGCCGAGCAGACATAATCCAGTATGTGCTACTTGAATATGTTACTGGCTTAGCAGGAACCAACACCATTATTTGGTTGTATTTTTTGCTAGTCTAGCATAATTTTTCTACCATCATTTGCTTTTAATTTTTGCTATTCTAGCTTTAAATTTCTAACATCAATTGCTAGTTAAAAAGAAGAATTAAACGAACGGGTGCTGTCATCTGTTGACGATACCGGAAGCGACTGTAGATATTGTGAGGAGAAACTGTATTGGATTTTTTTTCCTCGGCTGAAGGTAGAACTCATAACCTGTTGTTTGGGAGGGGCGCGTTTTCCTAACCTTGCCAGTAGGGGCGTGTTTTTGAATGCCTGTAATTGCAAGTGATAGTTGACGAAGTCTATATAACTGTGCGTTAATATTTTTATAAGGTAAAGTTGCCCAAAGAGAACATCTACCACCCCTTGATTTTGAAATTTAAAAAAAATATTTTTCCCCTTATTTTAAGAAACACATAAAATTTTACTTTTGGAGCAACTTATTAAAAGAATTAAATACTAAGAGGAAGTGACGGCGATTTTTCTTCCATTTCATGAAAGGGGGGGGGGGAGCCTAAAAAATTTAATTATTATTTTTTGTTAAGTTTGTGAGTTAAAGCATTATCTCAACGAGTTCAAAAGGCAGTGTTTTATTCACATTGCTCTGCACAACTCTTCTTCTCCTTGCCCAGCTTTTTAAATCCAATAGGCAATATTTTATTTTCATCCTATTCTTAAAGACATAGTAAATTTACAATTTTCATGTAAGTTAAAATAACTCAACACTAAGAAAAAAATGAGTTAAAAGATCACGTAAAAAGTCAGGTAATTTTCCGTTAGGGGATAAGAATTACTCTTGTAAATCTGCTGTGGAAGTAAAATTTTAGTTCTGTATCTTTTATTGTTTATAAGTTAAAAATTAATCGCAAATCGGTGTTTTAAGATAACCATGAATTTAAGTGGTGATAAGAATCCTTCTCGAGTATTTTTCATTTTAATGAACGAAATTTTTTTTCTTCAATTTTCAGACATAATTGCATATTTTTTCTTTTCGAGTTAAGCTAAAATATATAAATACAAATGTAAAGAAGGAATTTTTTTTCTGTTAAAGATTGTGTAGGATATTCTCCTAGAAACTTCACACAGAAGGAAAATTCCTCACAAAATTAATTCTCTATCCCCCATAGTTAAAACCCCACAGAAAGAAAGTTCTATTTTACTATGTTAAAACACCTCCGAACAGCGTGAAAAATTAGCACTCTCGAAAGTTCCGTTATTCAGGGGTTTTACTACACAGACTTTTTTTTTTCAGAAAAATTAATATTTTTCGAAAATATATAAAATGCACTTATTTTATTCAAAAATATGTACACACATTTTGCAAACATCGAATATGCACATATATTATGCAAAAAAAAATGTGACCAGTGTTTGAAACATAAAATATGCACTGATATGAAAGCATAAAATTTCAGATAGTTTTCACAAAAATGTATGCTTTTGCAATATTTAAAAATATTTACTCGCTCTATATATGTTGTGTACTATCTCCCCTTCATTGCAAAACTGTGCAAAGTATTGCTTAAAAAGTTAGATTCTCCTATTCTATCAGAAATTCATAACCCACAAATATTTTTTTTTATTATTATTCTTGTTTAGTGAGTTAGAATATTTTACTGGCACGTAGTGCGTCATGCTGTTTTCCTAGCATATCATGCTGCCAAGCATTAAAAAGCATATAATGCTAAAGCATATAATATTCCTACCTCTCCATGCATTGGAAGAAGGATAAATAGAAAACAAGCATAAAAAGCTTGTACGTAGCGTGTCATACTATTTCGCCTTAAACTGGCTGCATAACATATTATGCTGGCAATTATAAAAAATCATATTATAGCATGTTACGATACCTTACTGTGCATGCTTTGGAAAAATCTTAAACAGCAAATAAGCAAAAGATGCTTGTACATAGCTTGCCATGTTATTGCTGTATAAGCTAGCTATATAGCATGTGATGCTGGCTAGCAATTTAAAGCATATAATAGCCGGGATATCTAGCGGACAAAGCAATATATAGCAACAACTAGCATATTTTTGTTGCAGGTACTAGCCTGAATTTTGACGCGGGTATCATTATACTATATACACACGCGTATATATCGAGAATTTTCTGACAATTTTTTGCAAATAAATTGGGATCAGCTTTCATAAGTCAATTACAAAAGCCAAAAAAAAAAAAACCATTCGAAAACTGCAAAATTCTGGCTTTTCTGTGTATAAATACTTAAAATAATGTATAAAAATATAAAAATAATCATAATTTATAATAAAAAAATTGAATGATTTAGTTTCATTTACTTACTACTTTTTTGCATTAGTAAGTAAAATCTTAGGTTGGATTGCCAAAAAAGAAAAACTAAGTGGCATTGTATACAAGATTTCATGCAATGATTGCGATAGTGTCTAAATAGGTGAAACCAGCAGATCCCTTGAAATACGTCTTAAAGAGCATATCGGTGAATTTAGAAAAGGAAAATGAAATTCCAGGTTAGCGCAAAATGCACTTGACAAGGACCACACCCCATCTTTCACTGATTCTTCTATTTTGAAAAATAATTGTATAGACTATTACTACAGAATTTTTATGGAGTGGTGGTTTACGAAATTGCATCCTTTAACGATGAAAGAATCAAGTCCTGTTCCTGATGAATATTTTGTTTTCCTAAATCATTAACTTTAACTTTGACTGAGTCCGATATATGCACATTGTTTTTGTTGTAAGTTGATTCGAATACTGATGAGGCTATGAGGTGCATAGTGAAACGTTTATTTTATAGTGAATAATTTTATATTATTTTATCTCATTATAATTGTTTTGTATGTTTTTGAAAAATTGTATTAAAGTCTGTCTAGTGTTTCCTAATTAAATATTTTAAATTCAGACGTTAAAATGAATATATATATTAGGTATATATATTTGTACTAATCTTTTAGAAATTCTTCATTATTATATTTTTTATTATGGGGCTAAGGGAGTGGAGGCGGGTTTTCTTGTGTCAAATATTTTTGAGCCGATACGCCCTATAATAATAACACAAAAATTTTACAGCCATATAATTATACGAATGATAAATAGCCATTTTGTAACAAAGTAAATGGCGCAAAATTTAAATATACTGCATCGACAGTAACATGGAAAATATGCCAAAAACTATTATTATTGAATTTATAGAAACCTCATTATAATCTACTAATAAACCTACATATCAAAAGAATTTTAGAAACCTCATTATCTCAAATACAATAAAACCTCGATCCATCGTTTTTCAAGGGGTGTGGGAAAAAAACGGAGAATGCGGGAAAACGATGAATGCGGATTAACTTCAAAAAAGGAAAAAAAAGATGTTTATGCATTACAAATGCATGGAATGTATACAGTATACTAATTTCTTGCTTACTGAGCTGTAAAATAAATAAATCGAAGTTACAGAAAATTGTTATTTATTTAATAAAATACAAAATTTTGTTTGGCTTTTCGTTCCTTTTTTTAATCAAAAAAGAAATTTTCAACATGTACAATATTTTTCTAGTAATTTTCTGTAAATTCTTATGTATATACAAAAATTCAGACAGTTTCAAGTGCTTTAACTGCATTAGTCAGACTTGCACTGCTTCTTCAACATGAACTTTGTCCTCTTCGCCATTATTTTCATTTTTTGAATTATGGCGCCTATGTTTAAGCCATGTCGCAACGTGTCACAACATCGTAATCAATGGAAACATAATTGCATCCTCTGCTACAAACAATCACTCTTCATCTGCATTATTGTTGCCATTATCAATAGAAACAGCATAAATGGGTTATTTTAGGTAAAAGAATTAATTCCAGTTTGTGTGCCACATGGATTCGCATGAGTTTCAATTTCATATCGGTGAGGAGAAAAAAATTGCAACGATGAATGCGGGAAAATGTCTTTTTGAAGAACGATGCTTGTGGGTTTCATTAACATTACTTAAATATAATTCGTGCAGGGACCGTAGAAATAAAACGATCAATGCGGGGAAACGATTTATGCGGGAACGATAGATTGGGGAATTACTGTACTAAATATGTACAAAGTATTCCTACATTTTATAAATTTTTCGTATGCCTATGGCCATGGGTAATTAAAAAAAAATTCTTGTTCTTGATCCGAGATCAACTGCCCTCCTCCTTTACAATAAGTAATAATAAAGACCTTTTTATACTCAAATAATAATTCGAATAATATATAATCTTTTTGTTATAAAATAAATCATAAAACACACATTTTAATGCGTATACAGTAATAGAGAAAACCCTTGATCTTTCGTGCGTAGTGTCCAAAATTGGGACGTTTAGGTTTTTATGAGATAAATAAATATTTTTCAAAGGTATATTTTTTATGTTCATTTTGCAACATCTACTACCATTGTGGATGATAGTAAACTGAAAAAATAACAGAATCTAATGGTTAATGATTTTATAAAATTCAATATAAAATTGTTATAGTTTTTATATAATTCAGTATGAAATTAATAATGCTTTTATAAAATACATCAACAAATTAATGATTTTATAAAATACAATATTTAAAAGGTAATGATTTTATAAAATTCAATGTAAAATTTTTAATGATTTTATAAAATTCAGTATGAAATTAAAAATGATTTTATAGGCTACAAGAGAAAAAAAATTAATAATTCTCATAAAATACAATATAAAAAATGTAATGATTTTATAAAATTCAATGTAAAATCGTTTTTGATAATTATCTGCTAATTACTTAATTTAAAAATGCTTGCTTTTTAATTTATATTGTGCGTTCAACATATTTTTTAACAAAAACAGAGAAAAGACAAATAAATTAATTTAAATCGTGATGTAATATAATAACTACTGTATGAAAACTATTATTGTTCCTAATTCACAATAAAATCCAATAACAATTAAAAAACTAACAGTAAAAGAAAGATTAAGAAAGTGAAAATTATTTTTGATAATGAATCATGCCACTAAAATATTTCCTTGTATATATTACTAAGCTTTTACTTTTATTCGTTTTTCAAAAGTCGGTTTGGTAATTCCCAAAACAAAAGTTATCGATTCCAACAACACAATAGCAAAGATTTCAGAGATTTCATATATCACATATACCCACTTGAGACTTCGTTAATCTCAAAACAAATACTTTCACCCATTAATCTAAGTTTATCACAAGATTTATCTGACAGATTCAATTGAAAACCGCTACTGTAAAGAATTAAACTGAATCGGCTTAACCTTAGTGTAAAAGAGGAAAAGGTTTTCACCAAAAGAATTTTCAAGTGAAACTCCTAATAAAATATATTTATATAATAACAATAATAACTCATGCATGTAAATATTTGTAAAATTTTTCATTAAACATTTCTTTGTTAAAAAAATAAATGTTAAAATACATCTCATTGACATAAAATATGTCTAGCTTGTAAAATATATTCTCAACGCATATACTTGTGAAAATATGTTTAATTTATTTTTATTAAATGGAGTGCATTTATACTTTTTGGAAACTAAAGGAACAACCAGCAATCTATGATAAAATGAATTTGTAATATTTTGCCTCTCAAATATTTTTCGACAAGATGCCATTGATTTAACAACTAATTTCATTCAAAGTATTAAGGATTATTTATATTATTTCAGAGCTTTGAAAGTGATATACCAAACCTTACAAAACGGAGGATATTTAAAAATATATAATGGAAAATAAAATATTTATCTACTTCCATTTATTTTTCATATAATTTCTATTTCTGAATTATTCTGAATTACCCTTGAATTTACAAATGAAAAATTTTTTATAAAACAATGATTTATAATATATATATACAGGGTGTTTCCTAATTCATGGTGCAAATTTTAAGAGGTGATAGTACACATCAAGACAAACAATATTAAATCGTAAACTAAGGGTCCCAAACGTCTTCCGAAGGAGATAGGCGCCATTAAAGTTTAGGGTCCAAAAATTCAAAGGATTACAAAGAAACTAAAAAATTGGTCGATTCGTTTGTAGTTTTCACTAAAACTATTCTTTATGTCAGTATTGTCTTCAAAATAAATTTTAAAGATAAATTTCAAAAAATGCTGATAGAGGGCGCTTTAGACTTTGGAGTAACGAAAAGCTATTTTTCACCGTTATTTTTCGCATCTCATTAAAATTTTTTAGAAGCTTAGACATAAACTTAAATTTTGAGCTCAAAATCTAAATTGTTGGGAGTGGTTAAATAGCGCAAACTGAACTATGGGGGAAGGTTCAAATTTCAAATGATTATAAAAAAGCATAAAATTGGTCGATTTTCGCTAAAACTATTTTTTATGTCAATAGTTCCTTCAAAATACATTTAAAAGATATCTTTCAAAAAATTCCGTCAGAGGGCGCCTTAAACATTAGAACAACCAACAACTATTTTTAACCGTTATATTTTGTATTTAATTAAATGCTTCTAAAAGTTCAAACTTAAATTTTGAGCTCAAAATCTGCATCGTTGTGAGTAATTATGTAGGGGAAAACTAAACTGTTTTCCAGGGGTGGGGAGGGTAACATTTCAACTCCTGAACACAGTTCAGTTTGTGCTTCTTAACCCCTCCCATCGATTTAGAATTTGAGCTCAAAATTTAAGTCTAAGCTTCTGCAAGCATTAAATTAGATAACGGTTAAAAATAGTTGTTGGTTATTCTAAAGTTTAAGGCGCCCTCTAACGGATTTTTTTAAATTTTATCTTTAAAATTTATTTTTATGGAAATATTGACATAAAGAATAGTTTTAGCGAAAACTATTTTTTATAATCATTTGAATTTTTGGACCCTAAACTTTACTGGCGCCTATCTCCTTCGATAAACTTTGGGGACCCTTAGTTTCCTATTTAATATTGTTTGTCTTGATGTGTACTATCACCCCTTAAAGTGTGTACCATGAGTTTAGGAACACCCTGTATATATATATATATATATATATATATATATATATATATATATATATATATATATATATATATATATACTGGGCGTTTCGCTACCAGACCGACAAATTTTGAGGGATGATAGTAGACACGAAGACAAGCATTATTAAATAAGAAACCATGGGGCGCAAACGTCTTCTGTAAGAGCTAGGGGCCATTAAAATTTAAGGTCCAAAATTTCAAACGATGATAAAAAACGGAAAAAAGGTCGATTCGTTTGCAGTTTTCACTAAAATTATTCTTAATATCACGATTTTTTTACAAAAAAATTTTAAAAGTTACGTTCAAAAATTGTCGATAGGGCTTTAGATTTTAAAGTAACGAACAACTACTTTTTACCGTTATTTTGTGCATGCGGTTGAAATTATTCTAAAGTTTAGACTTTAACTTAAATTTTAAGCCCATAATCGGAAACATTGGGATCGGTTAACTAGCGAAAATTTAACTGTGAACAGAGGGAGAAATTTTAAACGCTCATAAATATTGGACAAACAAATCGATTTTGTTGCGGTTTGCGTGTAAGTCATTCTCTTGGTAATTATTTTATTCAAAATGACGTACAGCATTGGTGTCCCCATTTTTTGATAGAGGGCGCTTTCGACACATCTCCGAAATTTCAATGCCATTACTCCAGTATGTTTTACTACCAGACCAAGATACTTCTTGGAAGTTTTAGGGATACAAAGATGACTCGGAATCATATTATAATGAAATGTCAAAAATGCCTTTTTTACGAGTTAGGGTTAAAAGAAGCAAAGAAAAAAGCAACTTGATAATTCTACAACACGTTCTGTCGGAACTTCTGGTAAAAGCACATGTTCCTCTTTCGTTGCACCACTCTATAGCACGATAGAGCTCCTCCACATTTTACCAATGATGTTCACAGACTCCCCATTGTAACATATGGAAAGCGGTGGATAGGTAGTGGTGGCCCGGTCCGTGGGCCTGCCAGATCGTCACACCTACTTCATTATATCAATTACTTTTTTTTAACCTACCTTTAATTTATTAGTGTATAATTTTTCGGTATTTTTTTAAATGAACGTTGCTGAGTGGGGCTAGTTGAGCTCAAACCAATTGGTAGCCCCCCCCCCCACCTGGCTCAATCTGAACTCGAATCTGTATGGACTTCTTCTGCTGGGGTCAAATGAAAAGTTGAATGTATGAGACACCCGTACCATCAGTGTAAGACCTCTCAGCTCGAATTTCTGTAGCTGCCAGAAAGCTATCCGAGATGCCAAGAATTTTTCAATGTGAGAGGAAATTGCATTCATCGCTGCTGTCAAGCATGCCCGACTACTTTTGGTCGTAATTTCGGACACCTTTTGTAGTAAAACCCTAAACTAAATTGTTTTCTTTCACATTAACGTGTTGCTGTTTCACTACCTGTTTCTGTTGCTTTTTTCTCTGCTTCTTTTAACCACAGCTCGCTAAAGAGGCATTTTCAACGTTACATTCCTATGTGATTCCGAGTCGCTTTGCATCCCTAATACTTCCTGATAGTATGTTAGTCTGGTAGTTAAATACCAATGAGTAATGCCATTGAAATTTAGGAGATGTATCGAAAGCGCCCTCTATCAAAAAATGAGGACACCAATGCTGTACGTCATTTTGAATAAAATAATTACCAAGGGAATGACTTACATGCAAACCGCAACAAAATCGATTTGTTTGTCCAATATTTATGAGCGTTTAAAATTTCCCCGTCTGTTCACAGTTAAATTATCGCTAGTTAACCGATCCCAATGTTTCCGATTATGGGCTTAAAATTTAAGTTAAAGTCTAAACTTTAGAATAATTTCAACGGCATTCACAAAATAACGGTAAAAAGTAGTTGTTCATAACTCTAAAGTCTAAAGCGCCCTCTATCGACAATTTTTGAACGTAACTTTAAAAAAAAATTTCTAAAAAAATCGTGATTTAAAGAATAATTTTAGTGAAAACCGCAAACGAATCGACCCTTTTTTTTGGTTTTTTATCATCGTTTGAAATTTTGGACTTTAAATTTTAATAGCCCTTAGCTCCTACAGAAGTCATTTGCGCCCCATGGTTTCCTATTTAATAATGTTTGTCTTCGTGTCTACTATCATCCCTTAATGTTTGTCGGTCTGGTAGCGAAACATCCTGTATTTAGGGTGATTAGGGTGGGCCGAAAAAACTTTTTTTCGATTTTCGATGGTGGCGAGTGCGGAAAAGGGGCCACTGGTGGCACTCAGTTCACACAAAAAATTTGAGATTTTTTGGACTTTTTCTAACCCTACCACAAATGGTTTGAAAATTTGCAAAAATGCTGATTTTTGAACTTTTTTAACTAAAAAGTTAAAAATGTTAAATTTAATTTATTTTGGTTGTATTTAAATGAAAAGGCACCTTTAGCATACCAATTGCTTAAATAAGTTCTGGTAATGTATTATTTAACTGCTAAGTGTATTTTAAATAAGCTGATTTTCATAGCTTTTTCACGTATTACAGGCAAAAATTGTATTGGTTTGAATCGTTCGTTATTTCTCTCTTATTTATGTTCCTTGGTCTTTAAATTTTTTCTATGCATCAAAGGTCATATATTTGGGCAGCGGACAGCAGTATAACTCAAAAACAAAGATGGAAGGTGAGAAGGGGAGGAAACAGGGCTCTAAGCATGCGCAATGCCTCATCGTAATGTTGAGGAAGTAAAGGAAGATATAAAAGTGAAGAGAAAATTACGATAAGGGATTGTTATTATTTTACCATGCTCAAAATCTGCGACATTTGCGACATTCTGACCTTTTTATAGAGAAATTCAATACTTTTTGGATCGTTTGACGTACTATTACAGTGTTTTTTGCGTTTTATTACGACGAGCTTAGAAATGACTATTATGAAGGTCCATGGCAATGTAAAAGACACGCGACAGCATAAAAAGTATCCTTTTTGGGCACCATTCACGTGGAAAGACTTGTAATTGCAAACTTATACTGATATCATACGCCACTACTACTGGTTGCGAAGCAATATGCAGAAAATCGAAAAATCCAATATTAGTCAATAGATGATATTATTAAAATGGTAGATGAAAAACATACTAAAATCTGAATTAAAGCCAGTGTTTTCCCAACGATCAATTTACAAAAAGATTAAAAACTATTAAAAGAAGTCTAATTCATTGAAGAAATCCTGAAATCGTATGGGCTTGAAAGTAAAAACAACCCACGAAGAATTCATACGATATGGTGAAACCTTTTAATAATTTTTCATCTTTTTTCTAAATTGATCGTTGGGAAAACACTAGTATGGAAGCTTTTTTTCTGATTTCGGTAACTTTTTCACCTACCATTTTAATAACATCATCAATTGACTAATATTGGATTTCTCGATTTTCTGCCATATCGCTTCGCAACCAGTAGTAGTGGCGCATGATATCAGTATAAGTTGGCAATTTCAAGTCTTTTAATAAGCATGGTGCCCAAAAAGGATACTTTTCATTCTGTCGAGTGTCTTTTACATTGCCATGGATTTTCATACCAGCCATTTCTAAGCTCGTCGTATTAAAACGCACAAAACACTGTAATAGTACATCAAATGATCCAAAAAGTACCGAATCTCACTAGGAATAGGATTCACGTCTACACTGAACATATGTCGTAGGTTTTGAGCATAGTAAAATAATAACAATCACTTATCGCAATTTTCTCTTCTCTTTTATTTCCTCCTTAACTCCCTCAACATTACGATGAGACATTGCGCACTCTTAGAGTCCTGCTTCACCCCTTCTCACCTTCCAGACTTGTATTTGTGTTATACTGCTGTCCGTTGCCCAAATATATGACCTTTGACGCATAGAACAAATTTAAAGACCAAGGAACATAAATAAGAAAGAAATTAACGATCTATTCAAACCAATACAATTTTTGCCTGTTATACGTGAAAAAGCTATGAAAATCGGCTTATTTAAAATGAACTTAGCAATTAAATAATGCATTATCAGAACTTATTTAAGCATTTGGTACGTTAAAGCTGCCTTTTCAATAATTACAGACAATATAAATTTAATTTAACATTTTTTTCTTTTTAGCTAAAAAAGTTCAAAAATCAGCATTTTTACAAATTTTCAAGCCATTTGCGGCAGGGTAAGGAAAAGTCCAAAAAATTCCAAATTTTTGTATGAACTGAGTGCCACCAATGGCCACTTTTCCGCACTCACCATAATCGAAAATCGAAAAAAAGTTTTTTTCGGCCCATCCTAATATATATATACATACACATATATGAATCAACGTTGAACTGATATGATACTCTTAAGCAATAATAATAATAATAGTAATAATAAAAATAGTAATAAATTTTCATTTTAAAGTATAATATTGCCAGCTGAGGCAACAAATTCTAACAATAAAAAATGGTAATAAGCAGTACCAAGTAATGTACCATTAAACAGTAATATGCTGTTGAATTCATTTTCACGATGATAAATTACCGCTTATTTTACAGTTATAAGCTGTCGCCTCAGCTGCCAGTATTATACTGTAAAATCAACAAATAGTTTTTGCATGGAGAGACAAGTTTTAAAATTTCAGGGTGCAACTAGATAAATTAGCATTGAATTTACGTAACAAATAATAAAGAAACTAGCGTTACAATATCACTGAAAGAAAATTATGAAATACCTGTTCAATTAATTCTGCCAAACTTGCGAATTTTTTAATAGCAGTACCTTTATTTAGAAATACATACATATATGTATTAAAATCACACAGTTTGTGCAGATAAATAAATATGATAAATTTTTGTAAGAATTTCGCGGTGCTTAAAGAATCCTGAGAATGACAGCTATGGAATATTGTGGGCAAGTATTTGTAAATTTCATTTGATCTAACAATGTAAGTAATGAAAGAATTTCCAAGTATCGTATATACTTGTGTAGAATCAACTCGTGTAGAAATCAATCCTCCACTTTTTGCTTAAATATAAAAAAAAGAATTTTTGTGCTTAAGTTGAACTACGTATCTTGTAGAATATTGAAAACGATTTGTAATGGGTGGTGAAAAAAGTCATTAAATATTCATTACATTAGTAAATTATTTTTTTCACGTTTCTAATCAGACTTTTTTAACTAAACGTTTTGAAACTGCATCATTATGTAAACATGAAGAGACTTAAACGATTTTTAAACCTATGCACATTAATTTAGCGATACTTAAAAGAAAAAAAAATTAAAAGTCTATTCAAGGCTTATTTATAAAAGTAAACAACTTCCTAGACTGTTAAAATATAGTACTTATTTGTGTGGCAGGACTTTTGGAAGAGTAGCATTCTCAAATTCACTTAGAAGCATTCTCAAGTTTAACTCTTTTTATAAAGGAGATTTAAATATTAAACAGAATGTCTCTCTATTGAAGACAATTATGTTTTATAAGTAATTTGGTGCAGAACAATTACAGAAACATTTTTGCTATTATTTATTTTATTTAATTAGTTATTTATTTGTGTATTTATTTATTTATTTGTTTATTGTCAGTCACAGAAAAATTTCTATTTTCCGCTTCTATCTCTCTCCAAAATACAATAAGTGATTATTTGTAAAATTTGCTCATTCGCCGATTATCTTACTATAGTTTTTAACTCTCATGTGTATAAGACGACCAACAAATTCCCTCCTCCCAATTTCAAAGCCCAATTTTTGTCTAAAATACTTCGACATATACTCTAGTATATACGGCACACGTTTCCTATAAATGTACAGAAAGTAGGTATTTTAAAATAAACTAATACTTATATTAATATTTATTTGTTCAAATATTTTTCATTTAATTCTGAATAAATTTTAATGCCATTCTTTTTTTCTAAAGATTATGTTATTTGTGACGTTTAAAGATAAAATTTGCATCAAGTTTTACTGTAGTACATTACAATTAATTATGAGAAAATAAATAAGAATTAACTTTCTAAAAGCAAAAATTTTAATTTTTACCATTATTTCAGGTAACTGTAAAAAGCATTTATTCATAATTTAATCAAAGGTGTGAGAGAAATAAAAAATGTAAAGTAACAATATTGCAAAAATTATCTTATAAACTTAGGATTAAAGACTCGCAATATTAACTTAGTTAGTTTGTATAACTTTGTTATAAGTGTAGACAACGTATACAATTATATTTTATATTTTTGATACAAATTATATTAAATATAACAAAAGATATTAAATTTGAAAGAAGGTTTTAAGTAGCTCTTTCTGTTATTCCCACTACGAAATCGAATTTCTAATCCTATTATTTATAATTATGTTTCAAAACACAACAAAAAAATACAGAGTCAGTTAAAGAAAATTTAATCCTTCTAAAAATAAAAATACTCTTGAACAAATTTATTTGTTACATTATCAATGTAAAAAAGTTACATTATAACTAAAAAAATGTACTTCTCAACTTCATAACTTCTTTTTCGTTTGTCCGTATCGTAAAATCAAAAGAATTGGGAAATTTATTTTCACCGTTATTAATTACTTCTTTGCTTTAAAAAGGTAATTTATTTTTTGCTTTAATAATGCTATCTCATTTTCAAATAATAAAGCAGCAGAGAATTTTCAAATTTTTGATATATTTTTTTTCATAACATTTAAAAATTATAACTGAATTGAAACTTGGCTTTAAACAGAATAATATCATTTTTTATATTCTGCATTCTTGAACTATGTGATATTCCGTTTAATAGTTATTTCTTTAATTACGCTATAATTTTTTTTAAATCTTAAGTGAAGAAATTACATTATTAAAGCAAACATTACAAATGTTAAAGCTTTACGTGCTTACATGATGCGTTAAAGAAATGTAGATATCATGTAATTAGAGAATAAAACATTATTTGAATTGTTATCGTAATTTTACAATAATATTTTAGTAATTTAGTTTAAAAAATTCTTAGTAGGAAAACTCCATTACAAGAACTCATTTTAAATATCCACATGAAGTAAAACAAAGTTGAAAATTCCAGAATAGGTAAACATTGAGAAAACAAGTTTCGGTAGTTTTTAGCTTACCGTCGTCAATGCAGATAGTAACGAAAATTTCCTCAGTTATATAGGGAGTCATAATCGGATTCAAGTAAGAAGTTCATAGACCAATCGGAAAACATTAAAACGCGTTAAACAGTCAATGGAAAAATAGAATGGAAAATGCAACTAAATGTGTGACAAAAATCAAGTAGTAATTAAAGAAGTAGAGTATGATAAAATATTTCAAACAATCTGATAAACGGAAAATAAGAAATTTACAATTAACATTGTTGTGCATTTTTTTATATAAATCTGAAATCCTTGAAAAAGATAGTATAATGTAGTCCTAGGTAGCCACGGGCTCCTCTCTGTCACACTATCTTCGCAGACATTTATATGTATTATTTTGAATTCCGACTCTTTAATAAATTCTCTTTCAAATTCTGGACTCGATATGTTGTCGAAACCTTTACTCTAATTGACAACTCTCTTTACAATGTTGATAATATCTTTAACATTAGGAACTCAATTGACATTAGTATAAAATTCACTTGTGGATCAGAAAACATCGGTATTCTCCCATTTCATGATACACATGTACCCGTATTGTAGACGATTTTCCACAATCGTCCATCACAAAAATTTTGTAGTTTCTCTACCCTCCTTCCCTATTCTCATTCTTGTCACACTTCCCGGCAGATAATGACTGCATTTTTTACTTTCATAAATCTTGACATAAATATTTGTTGTGACTTTTAGTCACTTAATAGAAAGATTAAATATTTCAAATTCATTGCGATTGATAGAGTTGCATTGTCGTTTTGCACTGCGTTACTTTTCTTGCCTAAATCCAGTTTTCCTATCACCAAAATTCTTTGACAGCTTAATTTCAAAATGTAATTCACCCTTACAAATAAACTTATCCTTTGCAAATCCAAAAGATCCTATTGCGTTATCGATTTCAAAAGGTATATAAAATATTTGTGCCAATGCGTTTATATAACGAATTGGCCTGAACAAATGGAATTTAAAATTTCGTATTAAATAAACGCAAAAATTTATTCATAAACAAGAAGGCGATAAATCCTTCTTTAGGAGATGAACCAATCTTTTGATTTTAATTTATCTGAAATCATTTCTAAACCCATTTTATAGATGAACTGTTTATTCATGAAACGTTTCATGCTTATAAAAAAATGGACAATATTTATAAATGTGAATTTGCTATTACCTCTTTATCAGCAATGTTAGCTCTCAATCCTCATTTTCTTATTTACTAACAGAATTTTTTCACACTTTTTCTTTTATTATCTATTCTGTTTTCCTTCTGGCTAGTTCCCGTATTTAACAGTTTTCCTATCGCCCCAGGAACTTCTGCATTGAATATGCTGTTCCACATTTTTATATATACATTCTTCAATCAGGCATATATAATACAGAGAGAGACACATACTTACTCACAGACACTCATTGTATATATATATATATATATACAGAGATGGAGAGAGATTAATGCTTTATGAATGCTAACAATACATTTTAAATTGAAGTTAAGCACACCTTACTTTTCAAGTGTAGGTATTTGATATAGATGTAGTAATAGAAATCTAACCAAATAATACTAATGCTCCTGTATGCCTCTGTTTGTATGTGACTGTGTGTCTATGGCCGGAAATATTTTATTTTCTCGAATGGCACCTTGAGATGGGAGATACGCATAAAAAAGGAAGATTTGCAGATCACGGACTTTCTTGTTGCGAGAAAATGAAGCTATATTTTCCGAAGAAATTAATTAATTACCGTTTCATTTGTAACCATTGAGAAACTGTATTAAATAAGAAAAATTAGAAACTAAGCGCGTAAAAACAACACAAAGTCCGTAAGCGAAATTATTAATATTATGAAAACAAAGTAAAACGAATTGGTTATAAAATTTCAAACATTATTTAACTTTTTTTAATATGTAGAAGAAGTTGGATTTCGGGGAAGGGAGGGGTCTGGTTACGGGGTAAAAGGTTGGTTTGTTAGCAGGCAAAACTCGTTGGTAAAAATGCTCTTTTTTGTAAAATATCAAGTGTAGATTTTACATTATACGTTTGAAATAGAAAAAATATATTTGATAGTACATGTATCGAATGATTTAAAATATGTATTTAAGCTAATTAAAAATGATAAAAAAGTAATACGTTTAAAACAATGTGGTGCAGTTCAATTATCGAAGTATATTACCTACAGATATAAAATTATGCTTTATCGCGTCTCTTTATGAAATTTATATGTGTAGATTTATACGCTTGAATAGGAAAAATATATTTGATAGTACACGTACCAAATAATTTAAAATATCTATTTAAGCTAATTAAAAAAATATAGTAATCCGTATAAGTGAATGTGGTGCACTTTAAAATTCAATTATCGGAGCATATTTTCTATAGATGTACTTCGTCGCGTCTTTTCATGAAATTTATATGAGAGAGTAATTAGAGAAGAAATAGATGGTTAAAAGGATAAAATGTCTGATAAAAAAATGCAGTACCTTTCACAATTTTCTATAAGTTTAACATGCCTTTGTTAAAAAAAATCAGTAATTTTACAAGTTTTAAAAAACAAAATTTTTATTAAAATTTATTTAAACGCGTTATTCCTGTTGAGAAAGTAAAAAAAACAGTTTATTCAGCATGCGCATGACGATTATATTGGGTTGGAGAAAAAGTAATTTCGCTTTTTTTCGTGTTTTTCAAAATAAATTTATTTATATAAATTAATAAAACTAATTAATAACATATGTGTTATTTCGTTCGATGACCTTTTCCCATTTTTCTGGTAAAACCATAATTCCGTCTCTATAGAACTTCTGAGATTTCTGGAAATTGAACAGGGTGATTTTTACAAGCCCCTTTTGAAGTTAGCATAATATCATTAAGAGAGTTTTGCAGAGAGTGGAACAAATGGTAATCGGTCGAGGCCAGGTCCGGTCTATACTGTGGGTGCATCAAAATTTCTCAACAAAGCTCTCTCAGTTTTTGCCGAGTAGCTAAAAATGTGTGTGGTTTAGTGTTGTTGTGATAGAAGACAACCCCTTTCCTTTTGAACAATTCTGGTCGGGTTTTTTAATCGTCTGCTTCAATCACATTAGTTCTTCACATTAGATAGTTTAATTAATGGTTTGGCCAGATTTGAATAGCTCATGATGGACAATTCCTTTCCAATCCCACCAAACACTCAGCATCACCTTCCTAGGCTTCGATTAGGGCATTGCCATCGTTTGTGAAAATTCTGCGGGTTTCGACCACGATCTGTTTCGCACATTTTTGTCGTACGTGATTCACTTTTTATCACCCATAATCATTCGTTTCAAAAGTTGCTCCATTTTTTTTCCATTTCAGTAGCGATTCACAAGTGGAAACTCTGTTCAGTAAACTTTTCACTGTATGTTAATGGGGAACCCAAGAATCGAGTCTCTTTTGGTATCCAATCTTATGAAAATGGTTCAAAACTGTTTTAAGGTCGATGTTTAGTTCCATAGGAATGTCACAGGAAGAAATATGTCGGCTTACCTCGATTATTTTTTTCAATTTCACCAACTTATTCAACGTTTGGCCGGCCAGGGCGAGGTGCACCTTTAACATCGAAACTTCCGAAATGAAAACGAGTAAACTAATTCAGACACTAGCGTTTACTTAAACATTTATCATCATAAACACCACATAATTTTCAATGAGACTGAGCCGCATTTTCCCCTTCTCTGAAGTATAAAAGCAAATGATCTTCTTCTGACGAAAATGATCTTCTGTAATCTCCATTTTCAATATGCAATAACTTTTGACTGATTAAGCAGATGACGCTACCTTTATATCTAGAATTTTTTAGAGATTGTTATCTTTCAAATGCTGCATAGTATGGTTTAGTTGAGTAAGTATTACTTGAGATATGCGACTTTACAGTTATCTATTGTGAAAAAACGAAATTACTTTTCCCTAACCCAATATTAATATGAATGGAGATATAGAAAACACAGTAAACTTGTCAGATGTGAGAATCCCAAAACTTTCTTCTATCTAATACATAGTAACAATTTCGAAATTCATTATCGCATTGCCCAAATTAAAGGGCAATCGATGTCTATCGTGAGAATTCTAATGTTATGAAATTTCGTGCATTAATTCTTGAAATAGGTCTATTGGGAAAATCGGTAAAAATGCAGAATAGAAGTGCTATTTATTGTGCGATTTACACCAAAATATAATCAGCAATAATATTTATCAAGGTAAAATCGAATCCGAAGTTTCAAAGCTCGTACATTAGTTCTTGAGATACAGCTATTGCGACAATCGGGAAAAATTCAGCATAGAAACGCTACTTATTGGGCGATTAATACAAATACATAATCAGAATCACTTCACGTCTAAGATAATTGATTCCGAAGTTTGATGATAATCTGTACATTAATTTTTCAGATCTAGCTACTGGAGAAGTCGTAAAAAAGACACCATATCAGCGCAAACTGTTGTGCGATTTACACCAAAAATAAAACAACATCCCATTCATGTCATTACTTCAGTTTTCCTAACCAATAAATTAAAGGACTATTATGCCTTGAAATTAATCACTAATATTAAAAATTCTTTACTGAAAAACGTATTAATACGTCTTTCAGTAAAGAATTTTTAATGTTAGTGATTTTTCAAGCCAATTAAAGTTTCTGTTATAGTCAGACAGAATTCGTCACCTTAGAATAATAAGGTTCTGTCTGTGTTTTTGAAAAAAATGACTTATCGATATAGAAAGGTTCTATTTGTATCTATGAAGGCATTTCTGGATTAAAATAATGTCATAACATAATTGTAATGTCATATGTAAATTATATTTAACATCATATTGATGCAAAATTGGCCTCTTATATACAAATAGAACCCTTCTTTATCGATAAGTCATTTTTTTCAAAAACACAGATAGAACCTTATTATTCTCAGGTGACGAATTGCGAAGCACAAAAATTATTTTTATTAAATTTAGAAATCATTGTAGAAATGCACCGTTTATTTTATTTTATTTAATTAATTTAATATTTTAATTAACTTAATATTTTATTAGCAAGGAAAAAAAAGAATACATTTTTCGTTACCCTACCTCCCCCCTTCTTATATGTCTGTGCTTACATAGGAAACTCTTTTATGTTTTCTAAATTCGAGATTTAGAATGAATGTTATGAAGATATGTTTATAGAAAGGATGTATGCCTTTTTAACTTGCATTTATAATTAAATTATTTATTTTTAAAGATTTTTTTACTGATTACTATTGACATATTTGGAACTAGAAATAATTTTTATGATTCGGTTATGAAGATAAATTATTTTGTAGCTTTAAAAAGATAATATCTCTCGGTGGAATTTATTTTTTTCAATTAGACAACTGATAATTAAAAATTTGATGAATCTCAATTGTTTAAAATCTGTGGATGTTATGTTATGTTCCGTTACATTTCATTTAAAAAATCTTCTAGTTTCGGAATATCAATATACATAACAATTAAGGCTTCTCTCCCTGTCAGCGAAAACATTCGCGGGCTAATTCTTTTTCTATGGCGAGGATTTTTCTAATAACAATTTCACATTTTGGCGTTTTTAAATAATATTTTTGCACTGGATAGCTGGTGCCCATCTCAAGATTGCTCCTTGATTACTTTTTCGATTTTGGTCTCAGATGTTTTTCATAAAGTTACATTCACTTTCAGAACCGGTTCAGAATGTGAAAGTAACTTTGTAAAAAATACTTGAGACCAAAATTAAAAAGCTATCAAGGAGCAATCTTGAGAGGGATCTCGGCGATCCAATGCAAAAAAACATTATTTAAAAATGTCAATATGCGAAAGACTTATTAGAAAAATGCATCCCCATAGGAATAACATTAGCTCGTGAGGATAGGACAAGAGCCTTAGAATTTAATCCACAATTTTAAGAATTTAATCCAATGCTCCTCAATCATTTTTTCTTTCAAGTATTCATTTGTTAGGCTTTTCATTTCTGAGTTTTTCCTGAATAAATTCTCCACTTTTCACTCAATTAGATAACGCAAATGCGCTATTTCTTTTTCATTTGTAATATTTTTACTTTATTACAAAATAAAACTCGTTTTGTTGTACAGTAGTTGCCTACGTATCACTCGTATCACAACGTAATATATCGGTGCAAATTACATGGACATTTCGAATATTTCTGAGATTTTTCAAACGATTTTTGTAATTTCTGCCATTAGTGATATTATTTGTATGTATCCTCAGTAGGCCCGTCCTGCGCTCCTAGATGTATGAGTCCCCCAGACTGGGAACCACTGATCTAAACGATTACCATTTAAAGAATTTCGCAATACTTATAATCACAGTCAATAAATTTTGTTTTGTTTGTTTGTTTCTGTTTTTATTAACTGTTATTCTGCGTTTGATGCTCTTCATGTACAAAAAAGAACGGAAAATTCAAATCAGTTGAGCTCAAGAAAAATGAAATTTCAATTATATTTCTCTGTAAAAAATACTGCATAAATAGTTATTAAATATGATTAACCTCTTGTTTGTTATTTCCTGATGAAATCACTTTTAAGACTAATGAGATTATTTAGGAAGTTCATGTAACTTAAAATCTTCAATATGTTATTCTGACGCGTGAGTTTTAAAATAATTTTCTGATATATCAATAAAAGTTTAATTTTCATTTCCTTCCTCAGAATCTCCAAACTTCATTCGTGTGGACTTTCATGACAAACTGGATCAGTCAATAAGCATTTCTGCAGTCGATTGCTGCAATGTCACAATACATTATAACGGCCATTTTCTACATAGTGTGTACGTTACCAAATGTCAAATCTGTTACCGAACGGTCTTTTAAACATCATCATTTTTTCACCATTCTACTTTTATTTTACATACAACAAAGAAACAAATATGCAATTTACCCAAAATTTAATAATTTACATGAATATATACTGTAATTATTAGAAAAAGTTCTTGTATAATTCCTATACGATCAAAATCTTGTGGCTAAAAATGTCTCGCATTTCAATTTAGTTTAAGTATTATTGATAAATATCATGTTTTAAAATTTAGGGTCATAAGTCACTTCAAAATAAGTTGATTTTAGGAAATTTAATAAATTTAAAGCTGATTATTTCAGTAATTTTGTATGGTAACGGACTTGACAATTTGCCTTACAAGCCAACTTTAAATAGCATTTACATAGGTTATATTATAGGGCAAAACCATTTTTTTTTCATGTTATTAAACATTTACTTTAACACCTGTGTTCATTTTTAAAAGAAATTATTAAGTTTGAAAAATAAAAATAAAATTCTGAAATGTAAGCGAATGGTGAAAATGGCCCATAATTTTTATTCATACACAATTTTTTTTTTTTTTTTTTTTTTTTTTTTTTTTTTTTTTTTTTATGAATGTTTCTCTGGATCTGGAAAAAAAGTTTCTATTAACGCTTTTCAGCTTAGTTCAAAATTGTTTAGAAATTCGGTTCTCTTCTGTGACCGTCCCATATCACTGTAAAAAAAAATCTGTGAAGGTACTAAATATTTTCTAGGAAACTGGGATTCCAAGACCTTTTCATGTAACGATAACAAGAAAAAATCATGTAATCGATTCTGAAACTTGAATTTTTGCTGTTACCGTTACAGGAAAAGTTCTTGGAATCCCAGTTTCCTAGAAAAGGTTTAGTACCTTTGCAGATTCTTTTTTTACAGTGTACAGTCTACCTTAACTTTCGTAAAGATACTCGCATTTCCATATAATTAATATATGTTATTCGGACATATGATTGCATGGTTGCTTTTGAAAATTATATGCGTATAATTCAAAACGTATTTATGAACAAACATAAAATAATTCCATTGAATTACGGTCTATATGAAAATTAGTTTTTAAGGTTATTTTAAGGATTTTATACTGTTTCGTTATTTGGTGGAAATTGACAAATATTCCTTAAGATTATTACGATATTTCGGCTACTGAAAATTATATAAGGTTGTGTCTCTGAAATAAAGTAACTGTTTGTGTCTTTTCAGTTGCTTTTCGAGTTTTAAAATAAAAGTAGTTTTTGAAATATTTATGATCAACCCGAATTAGAAATATATGTAGTCGCTGAGGCTTTATTATTTAAATCCTAATTAAAGTTATAATTTTACTACGGAACATTGTAGAATATTTCAAATTTAAAATGTACTAGAAATAAATATTTATTATGCGTACATCTTCTTGTTTAATTATAGAGTTTTCCATATTTCTATAATTCATTGAAACATTTTATTTTATTTTTTATTTATATTTTAAGATATATTTTCTAGTTATTCCGTTTGTATTTCTTTGTTCTTAATTATTGTCAAAACGATTTTTTATTTTACTTTTAGATTTATACAAAAGTTTTTTAATTTTTCTTCTGGTATAAAATTTATTATTTTTTACTACTTTATAGGATATAAATATTTAAAATAGCATATTATAAAATTTGAACAAACTTTAATTCAAAATGTTCAAATTTCCAAATCCACTCTTCTTAATAAACAAGAAGTTAATAAATGAGAAAGAATTTTAATGCTTATATATAAGGGGGAGAACGATGCTTCTGCTACTTATATAATGCGATTTTCCTTGACTGCTATGATTGACTACTACGCGGGAAGTAAAGGGAATTGGGAAAGGCAAACCTTCAAAATAAAGGGAATGTGAATATGCTTTCTGTTTCCATCTAATGAAATTACTGAATATGCATTAAGAGACTGAATATCTAATCGTGGTAGCCATACGAAGTGTCGAGACACTTTATGATTTAAAGTCTGGTGTTGGGTAATAAGCAATAATACTTAAAGCAACAAAGTATATTGTGAGATACAGAAATGTATATATTTTCATGCTTCAAGAAAAATACTTCGCCAAGATATGAGAAATTTTTAGAATAAATCTAGTTTCATCTCTAAAAAGAGTTTATAATGTTATCTCTGATTATTTTCAGTAATTAACTGAGTTTTCTTATAGCATGTTTTATGTGTAAATATAATTTACATTTTATATATAATATAACAAATTATTTTGGATATTTGCATTTTATTTAGGTAATTACCTATACTTTAATACTTACTACATTTTACAGTAATGTAATATATATATATATATATATATATATATATATATATATATATATATATATATATATATATATATATATATATATATATATATATATATATATATATATATAATATCGATAATCTAAGTTAGTATTTTGCGTAAAATGTTTTTAGTTAAAAAATTGACATTTCTTAGCTACATTTCTTTCATTCAAGATTGTTTTACGAAATTCGAGCTGCGAAGAGGTCAAAGCCTGATAGTTTATAATATTTTCTTTAAAAAAACGAAATACTTCTTATTATTCAAAACAAATTGTATTTAATTCCATATGATGAATGATTAAATTTGGTTACATTTACATATACATCTATGCATCTGCATTAAGTATGCTTCATTTAAGAATTAATTCATGCATGTCATACATTCATCTCAATGCATGAAATTAAGTCAAAAAATTTACTTAAATCAAATTGTTTATTATTCATATTATTTTATCTATTTTCTATGGCAATAACTGTTATAATAATAGAATTTAGTAGCGAACTCCAACGAATGAAATTAGGAAAATGTTTTTAATTATTTATGAATACTATTTATTTTTTATTATTCAATTATTATTATTATTATTATTATTATTATTAGTAGTAGTAGTAGTAGCATAGTAGTAGTAGCAGTAGTATAGTAGTAGTAGTAGTAGTAGTAGTAGTAGTAGTAGTAGTAGTAGTAGTAGTAGTAGTAGTAGTAAAATGTTATTCGTTATCCGTTGTTTTAAGTTATTTTTTAGTAGGAAAAATATCATATGTATTCGCAATGGTATAGTTCGCATATAATGGTTTTAATAAATTAAAAGTCAAAAATATAGATAAAATTACAAAAGGGTTAAAATAATAGAACTCATTCTGCTATAATTAAAATAATTAATATAAATATTGTATATGTTGAAAAAAGACCCCCATCCCTCTTTGGCAGATAGGAAATTCTAATAGTTTTAAGGAATGGTTATAAGTTAAACTTTTGTGACAAAATAGGTAAAATTAGGAGGTTGAGGTGATTTGTAATTCACAGATTTATACAGCTTGCAAACTATATAAGGTGAGAGAGGCTTATATTTGAAACGGGCTTATTATTGGCGCTTTACAGTAGATGTTTTCCATAATCTTCTAC
This sequence comes from Maratus speculifer, assembly GCA_964019185.1. NCBI lineage: Eukaryota > Metazoa > Arthropoda > Arachnida > Araneae > Salticidae > Maratus > Maratus speculifer. Next base: position 177,357,057 of record OZ025297.1, on the reverse strand, counting down.
CTCAGTTTAAACATTCAAAAGGATAATCGTTGAGAAAATCATACGCATGACAGTACATATATATATTTTTAATGATTTTATATACTTTTTAAGGTATATAAAAGTTCATCTGCAACATACGGTGATTCTGGTAAATTTATATACGAATATTTGTATTTAAAAAGAAATAAGTAGTCCAAAACAGTAATACTATCCATTTTAAGTTATATCAAGCATTAAGAAAAGTTTTTGAAGAATTAATTATTCTTTATTGCAGGAAAACTTTTATAATTATCTAAATTTCAACGACAAGCACATCAACAAGAATATAGAAATGTATTTTAAATGAGAAAAAAATCATATCTAAATAATAATAAGAAGAATGATAATAATAATAAAACTTTAATGATGTCTACAAAATTTATATTAAGCGCCTCTGCCAAAAACGGTTCACAAAAAACAAATTTAAAATGATTTTAAACTTAATTATATTCTTTCCGAATTATGTTTCAAATTTAAAAAAAGGGAATTGAAATCGGAACTAACCACAAAGCATAACATTGTAGTTACTATCAAATGAACGTTAAATTTATTGTGCCGCGATTTTTTATGACATTTCTAAGTGGTTTTAATAGAAAATTGGGAAAATTGGAATTGCCAAACTTAGTGATACACCGTTGTTTCTTTGAAAGATAACATCAAAGAATTTAAATAAGAAAGCTTAAGGTATTCTCCCGAAAAGTTTTCAGAAAAATGTTTTTTTAAATTCAAAATACGACGTTGAAACAAGTTAATGTTATAAAAATTAACCAATCGTTTTGAAATTTGAAAGAAAAAAATCAAATAGATCCGGATTAACTGAGTCCGAATGAGCGGGGTTCTAATTTCTATTAAAGGTTCTTTTCTATTAAAGAATAAAAGATTTTCCATGTAAAATTGCTAAATTTTGAAAAACGTAATTATTAAGCTAATTTTTATGTAATTATATCTCATTTCTTGGTCTATGTCTGTCAGGATAATGACAATTTCATTCTAAAACATTTTTATATTCTTGTTTTTTTTTCTTTTTTTAAGTCCAACATTTTAATTTTGTTTAAATGAATATATTTTCGATACAGTAGCTAAATTCCACGCAGTGCTCAGTTTCATTTATTAATTTGCAGAGCTGATACTAATCCAAGATGATTTTAATAACTTCCACACGTCATGCTTTTATTTATCGCTTATTTCATATATAAAGCGATAAGTCAAATCAAGCTATTTCTTAATTCCATGATTTGTATAACCCCAGAAGAGGATATAATCAATAAAGTACATAATTCGAGGTTTCAGTAATTGACATTATTTTAAAATTCTTTACTCGATTCACACTCAGTAGGAGAAAATTAAAATTTTCCATTTCTCACCTCGGTAGAATAATTTGATTTTTAGTATATATATATATATATATATATATATATATATATATATATATATATATGGGAAATCTCCTCCACTATTAGATCTGCATATTATTTTCTACGCATCGCAACTCTGATAAACAGGCTCTCAGTGAGGCAGACGATTTTGAAGAAACTATTAATTCCTAAGAAGCCAGACGATTTAAGCGGCAGAAAAAAGAACTGAACGGAAGAAAGGAGAATGGAATGTTTTTAGTTTTAAGTGGGTGTAAAAAGAACGTAAGATGAAGACGAGTTCCCGTATAAGATGTAATTGATTAATTAGAGTTATGATTGTTTGCTTTGTAAATAGTCTTATGTAAATATCTTTTTTGTAAATATTAACGTTTAATATAAGTCATTTAAAAGTTTAAAAACGGTGTCAGAATTTAATTTACCTCCGAGTTTATTTACTTATGTGTTCAAAAGAACTTTTTAAAGAAGAATCTCCATAAATAATGGTCTCAGTAAGTGAGATACAGACGCACGCCCACAGAGATGGAAATATATATTTTTTAATATCTTGGAAGCCGATATTTTTTAGAACTGTGATGGAATGTCAAGCCTACAAAGCTATTTCAGAAGAGGTAAAATTTTGCGATGAAAGTGAAATCAAAGTGTGTGAAGCTGAGCATCTGATTATGAAGTGAGTTTATTATTTCATTTTTCTTTTCAATAATGGAAAAATTAGTTGATTTAAAGGAATTAGAGATTTCTTTGAAAACTGAAAAATCAGCTAGTATTAAGACATTGCACAAATTAATTTTTGGAGAAATCGGTGACAGAAATAATCGACGTAGAATTCGGAATTTTACTGGGTTTACGTTTGAAGTAGATTCCGATGAATATCAAACTAAATTCAAAGAAATTAAAGATAATTTTTCTGTTAACGACTTAATTACCATTTGCAATGTTTTGTGTATAAATAATTCAGGAACTTTTGATGAAATTGCTGCCAGAATAATTTCTAGTTTATGTGATTTTAATATTTTAAAAATTAATATGATAGCCGATGTAGGTACTCTTAGTGATGACGAAAGTGTCGATGAATTTAATGATGATTTACAAGATAAAACTAAAATATTTCAACTGTTTTTGAGAATAATATGAGAAATGATTCTGGTAGTTCGAATTGTGAAAGTAATGAAAATCAGAAAATTCTGATTCCTGATTATGTTATTAAACCAAGCATTTCTATTAATGATATTGAAAGTATGATTACAATGTTTGAAGGTACTCAAGTACAAAATATTAATAAATGGATTGCCGATTTTGAAGATATTGTTTTATTATTTAACGTTAGTGATTTGCACAAATTGATTTTGGCTAAACGCCGTATGACAGGCAAAGCAAAATTATTTCTTGAAAGTGAAACAAATATTAATTCGTGGTCTAAATTAAAAGCCCTACTCATATCTGAATTTGGTCAAACGTGCAATTCAGCTGAATTACACGAATTGCTGTCCAAAAGGAAAATTAGACCACATGAATCGTTAGATGAATATTTTTTAAATATGAAACAATTATGCTCAAAAGGCAATATTGAAGATTCTGCCCTTATTCAGTATGTAATAAATGGAATTAATGATCCCATTTCTAAAAAATCTTTTTTGTATGGTTGTCCCAATATTGCTGAATTTAAACAAAAATTAAAGATTTATGAAAAAATAAGATCGGAGTATGAAAATGCAAAATTTCATAAATATGAAGGAGCTAAGCCTAAAATTAAATCCGAAGTTGAAGTTAAGAACAAATTTAAGCCTGTAAAGCCAAATATGCGTTGTTTTAATTGTGGCGGGAATAATCATAAGAGTATTAACTGTGTAAATAAAGATAAAGGGCCGCTTTGTTTTGCTTGTAACGCTTATGGTCATAAATCATTTCAATGTAATAAATCTAAAGATACAATTGTTAAAAATGCTCAGTCACAAGTAAACAATATTACATCCCAAGATTTAATTCTGAAAGAGATAAAGCTTTATTCTTTGCGTTTAATCTCTTTAATAGATACTGGTAGCCAAAAGACTTTGTTAAAGAAAAGTATTTATGATAATTTGAAGAACTTTGTAGAATTAAAACCTACGAGTATCTCTTTGACCGGTCTAGGAAAAGCCTCAATTAAACCAGAAGGTTGTTTCAATTCAGAAATCGAAGTAGATGGTTCAAAATTTAAAGTTACTATTTTTGTCGTTAAGGACAGTTGCATTAATTTCGATTTAATTATTGGCACTGATGTTATTCATCAAGGTACATTAACTATTTCTGAGAATAAAGTGAAACTGTTTAAAGCTGAAGTTCAGTCTAATGACTTTTTAGTTAATATTGTAAATGTTTTGGATGAGCCTAAAATTGATTTAACTCACATTGCTGACAAAAAATTACGTTCAGAGCTATACTCTTTAATTGAAAATTATGTACCAATTAAAACTAGAACAGTAGATGTTAAAATGAAAATTAATTTAACTGACGAAATCCCAGTTTGTTCTTCTCCTCGAAAATTACCGCCATGCGAGAAAAAAATAGTCGAAAACCAAATTGAGGAGTGGCTAGCTCAGGGAATAATTCGAGAAAGTTCTTCTAATTTTTCTTCGCCGGTTGTTTTAGTCAAGAAAAAAATAACACAATGAGACTTTGTGTTGATTACAGATGTCTTAACAAAAAGACAGTACGCGAGCATTTCCCCTTGCCAGTTATTGATGATGTAATAGACCAATTACATTCTGCCGAAGTATTTACCACCATAGATTTGAAAAACGGTTTCTTTCTTGTAGATGTTGAAGAAGACTCGCGGAAATACACCTCGTTTGTTACTCATGAAGGACAATACGAATTTTTGAAATGTCCATTCGGGTTGACCAATAGCCCTAGTGTTTTTCAAAAATATATTTATAATGTATTTCGAAACCTATTAAAAGATCACATTGTTGTCATTTATATGGATGATTTAATAATACCTGCTAAAAACGAAGCTGAAGGTCTAGAAAAATTAAAACTTGTACTCAAAACTGCATCGGAATATAGATTAGAATTAAATCTTAAAAAATGCAATTTTTTGAAGCGTGAAATTGACTTCTTGGGGTATAGAATCATAAATGGTAAATTGTATCCCTGTCCACTGAAGACTAAAGCAGTAATAAATTTTCCCGAACCAAAGTGTACCAAAGATGTTCAAAGTTATTTAGGATTGACAGGATACTTTCGAAAATTTATAAGAAATTATTCGGTTATAGCTACACCGTTAAGTGACCTGCTAAGAAAAGATTCAAAATTTAAATTCGATATAGAAGAACAAAGAGCTTTTAATGAACTCAAACGTATTTTGTCGTCAGAACCAGTACTTTTAATTTACAATCCCAAAAGTGCGACCAAAATCCATTGTGATGCCAGTATTGATGGCTATGGAGCTGTTTTAATGCAACAATCTCCAGTAGATAATCAATTTCATCCAGTTTATTTCGCAAGTAAAAAAACCACCGAAGCTGAACGGAAGTACACTAGTTACGAATTAGAAGTTTTAGCTGTAATTGAAGCCCTGAAAAAGTTTAGAGTATATGTGCTAGGTATCCCATTTAAAATTGTAACCGATTGTAATGCATTTAAAATGACTATGGATAAAAAAGAAATGAGTACAAAAATAGCTAGATGGGCAATAATGTTATCCGATTTTGATTATGTTATTGAACATAGACAGGGTAGCAGTATGAGACATGTCGATGCATTAAGTAGGTATCCTATTTGTATGGTAATCCAAGATAGCTTAACTTTAAAAATTATCCAAGCTCAAGAAACCGATGACCATATTAAAACAATAAAAGAAATCCTAAAGGTGAAATCTTATGATGATTATCTAGTTAAAAATGATGTTCTTTATAAAGGTGTTAATGGTAATGATTTATTAGTTGTACCGGAAGACATGCAAATGAATATAATCAATGCCGCTCACGAAAAAGGTCATTACGCAGTTGCAAAAACAGAGAAAAGTTTAGAAAATGATTTTTACATCCCTAAAGTTAAACAAAAAATTGAGAAATGTATAGCAAATTGTGTTCCCTGTATTTTAGTTAATAGAAAATGTGGTAAACAAGAAGGCTTACTTCACCTAATAGAAAAAGAAGAAGCTCCATTACATACGTACCATGTTGATCACTTAGGTCCATTAGAAATCACTAATAAAAATTACAAATATATCCTTTCGGTCATTGACGCATTCACAAAATTTGTTTGGTTGTATCCCGCAAAATCTACCGATGCTGCCGAAGTAATTTCTAAATTAGAAATCCAAAAATCTATCTTTGGAAATCCAGTTCGAATTATATCAGATAAAGGTCCTGCATTTACCTCTAAAGCTTTTGAAGATTATTGCATCAATGAAAATATTAAACATATCCCGATTACCACTGGATTACCCAGGTCTAACGGCCAAGTTGAGCGTCTAAATTCTGTCATAATATCTGTTCTGTCTAAATTGTCTGTCGATAATCCTAAAAAATGGTATACACATGTAAGCAACGTCCAACAGGTGATAAATTCGACTTTTCAGAGAAGTATAAGCACAACTCCTTTTGAATTGATGTTTGGTATTAAAATGAAACTAAAAAATAACATTGAAATTACTAGTCTTCTGAATGCTGAGATACAATCTGATTTTACAAATAATCGCGAAGATATGAGAAAAAATGCTAAAAAACAGATTTTAAAAGTCCAAGAAGAGAACCGTAAAACTTACAACCTCAGACGAAAGAAAGCTAACAAATTTAAGATTAATGATGTGGTTGCTATAAAACGCACACAACAAGGTCCAGGTTTGAAGTTAAAACCAAAATATTTAGGTCCGTACAAAGTCATAAAAGTAAAAAATAATGACACCTACGATGTAAAGAAACTTGGATTCAACGAAGGACCCATGGTCACCAGTACATGTGCAGAGTACATGAAGCCGTGGACGGACGAAGCTTAAAAAAAAAAAGAATTTCACCGATTGTGACACTATACCAACTATGACAAACCTCTGGACTGACAACTAATAGAATTTTAACTTTATTCTCGAAAAGACGAAAAGACGTAAGGTAAAAGAAGATGAAAAGACGTATGAAAGAAGACGAAAAGACGTAAGATAAAAGAAGACGGAATACGTAAGAAAGAAAAGACGAAAAGACGTAAGGTAATAGAAGATGAAAAGACGTATGAAAGAAGAAGACGAAAAGACGTAAGATAAAAGAAGACGAAAGGACGTGAAAAGAAAAGAATACGAATTTATTTTGAACGAGATTATTTAAATGTTCATCATGATGATTTCTTTTTTTCAATTAAGACTTTGGATGCTGCTGTGTTTTTTTTTTCTTTATCTTTTCAGATGATCCAGCTGCTGTTTCCAGCCAACAAGAATACATTCGAGGACGAATGTCTCATCAGTATGGCCGAAATATGGGAAATCTCCTCCACTATTAGATCTGCATATTATTTTCTACGCATCGCAACTCTGATAAACAGGCTCTCAGTGAGGCAGACGATTTTGAAGAAACTATTAATTCCTAAGAAGCCAGACGATTTAAGCGGTAGAAAAAAGAACTGAACGGAAGAAAGGAGAATGGAATGTTTTTAGTTTTAAGTGGGTGTAAAAAGAACGTAAGATGAAGACGAGTTCCCGTATAAGATGTAATTGATTAATTAGAGTTATGATTGTTTGCTTTGTAAATAGTCTTATGTAAATATCTTTTTTGTAAATATTAACGTTTAATATAAGTCATTTAAAAGTTTAAAAACGGTGTCAGAATTTAATTTACCTCCGAGTTTATTTACTTATGTGTTCAAAAGAACTTTTTAAAGAAGAATCTCCATAAATATATATATATATTAATAGCCGACAACTTGTATTCTGTTCTTATTCGTTTGCGCGCGCAGTACCTGAGGATAAAAGCCGGGATAAAAGACAATTGTATCACATGAAAAGAAAGGGAAATACATTTGAAACATTCTGAGACCGCTACGATGGATCCCTCATTTCATGAGCGTTTTCTAGCGTTTTTCTCATGAGCGATGGTGCTAATTTTTTTTTTAAATTACAAAAATGATTTTAATACTGCCAAGTGCTTCGTTTGTACCCACGGCAGAAATCTTTGCGTACGTATCCAGTGACACCATGTGCTCAGACATATGGACAAACACTTTGAGGAAACTGGTAGCTTTGTAGTTCAGCAGGCAGAGGACCAAAAAAAGGTACCGCATGTGGTGGATCACTGCGCAACCGTTGTTGTTGAGCAGGCCAGTACAAACACAACTGGAGCATCAAGTGTTCGAGCTGTATCGAGGCAATTGGATATGCCGTATATTACCGCATGCAGGTGCATGCGTGTAGCACACAAGCCCTATAAGAGTAGATTCGTCGCTTTCAAGAATATACAGCGTAACATCCTATGGACTGATGAGGCTCAGTTTTACATGAGCGTAACAGCGAATATACAATACTATCGTGTCTGGTCTACTGATATCCCGCACCATATCAAACAAATGCCTTTGTATTCGCCGCATATTAATGTGGGGATCGGCTTCATTGCGATCTTTTTCATTGGCCGTTTTTCTTTATGGAAATCACTCCTCAGGGACAGAAACCCCGTTTCGTAACTGCAGTACGTTATTAGGACATTTTCCAAAGGGTGATCATTCCAGAACTCCAGCGACATTTGTGCCTCGCCACAACTATATTCCAACAAGATGGTGCATCATCTCATATTGGACGTGCAGCGCAAATATTGCTGTAATGCCATTAAAAGGAGGCTTGCCCTATTAGCCGTAAATTTCCTACAAAGTGACCTCCACGTTCACTTGATTTGACCTCGTATAATTTTTGGCTTTAGGGTTACCTCAAAGATAAAGTTGGAAACGGGGAAATCTGGCGGATTTGAAGAACCAAATACTGTTGCAAGTACACAACGTAGCACAGTGGATCAATCTTTAAGAAAATGTGAACATAGGGCAAACAAATAATCATTAAATCAGTAATTTTTTAGCATCAAATATTTTAAAAGAATATCTACAAAATACGAATATATTTCCATTTTTTAAATTATAAAAATTATATCTTATTTGTATCACTCGGAATCTACACTTTTCAGCATATGAAGTTTCCGCGAATTTTAGTGTTTTTTAAATGTGCTCAGAAATTAAACCAGAGTAACCACTAATAATAACTCGTTTAAAATATCATTATTAATTTCCTAAAATACATTTTAAAGCACTAATGATTCTATTTTGATTGAATTTTATATATCATTTTACATTACAAACAGCCTATATAAAAATAATTGTATTATAAACATAAACATTTCGTAATTTAAATTGCGTGACATTTAAAAGCCATGTTTTTGTTTTTAAAAGTCTGTATTTTAAATGTGTTATAAGCCAATTTTTGTGCAAATCTGTAGTAAATGGATTTGAAACACTTTTAGTGGCTGTCACATAGTTTTCCGTTTCCGGAAATCATAATAAAATGTCTGTAGACAAAAATCTTTTATAAATGTTATACAGTAAGAATTTTTTAAGATGAAATAATATATAAAAAATATTTTAGAATCAAACTTTAAAACTAAATTCAATATACATGTATCTTGGGTTATACAAATATTTACATGAAAATTCTGAAAAGCGCAAATACTCTCAGAAGGTTAAATATACTCTAATAAACGGATGCATGATGTGTGAGTCCTAAAGTGTTATTTAAAGTAAAAGTTCTAATGCTTCTGAAAAATTTTCGTCCTTTTGAATGTTTTTTACTTTGTGTCTAATGCTGGAGATCAACGGTCTGTAGACAATGTTATAAGTAAATGGTGCAACAAGTCTTCGTTACATTCTCTTCGATTTATTTTTCTTGTATACGACTACCGAAACTTTCTAAAGTCTTTTTTTTTTCGAGCTTCGTCAGCTTCTTCCAATAGTTGGCCAGTTGGAACAGAAAATTTGTAATTATATCTTTTAAATGAATTAATTACTTGTGAAAAGAAGCTGGCATATAATACCACCCGTACTTCAAAATATATTCTTTCGCTGTTTCCAGTGCAAATTCGCAAAATTTTTCGTCATTAATTACTTCGTCGCAAGTGATAACTTGCATTATAATTACAAAACATTTAATAAGTTCTTTATTCAATCCAGTTATCTCAGCTTTTTTTATACTCAGCAAAAAAATGGCCTTAGAATGTTTCCATTGTGTCTTTGCACCACAAATATAACATATTAAACAGGAAGATGTATTTGAAATTGCCATAATAATTTTTCCATCAATCATTGTTAAATTCATTTCGTGATCAATGATTATATTATTATACGCTGTAGGCTGTAGATCTTTTATTTATTTTTCCATTCGCTGATATTCCTTTTGACATTTCAGTATTCTCGCTGACAAATTCAAATCTAACAGGGCGAGAATATCTAGTGGATGATGGAATTTGATTTTGCCAAATAGTTTCAGCTTCAGATAACTATCTAACAGTTCAATTTTTATGATCAGAATAACATTATACCACAGAGGGCCTTGTTTGAACTAAAAAAATTGCATCAATAATTTTCCCATTCTCTGACATGCATATCTTTCAAATATGAAGACGTTACATGCACCACTTCTCTCTCTAGGGAGTCACAAACAGGGATACTTTAATTTGAACCACCCCATACATGGTAAATTAAACATACGATGACACATTCTTTTATATAAATATGAAATTAAAGCATTTTATCAAAAAAGTTATTAATATTAATGTTAAAGTAAAAAAAAAAAAAAAATTCTACATTTCTGATTGATTTTACATTTATATTAAAGTTTAATTTTAATATAGTATCATATTATACATAGGTTTTCCAAAGGTATATACATAATAATAATTTAGCGCCACATGGACATTTTAAAATTTACTTTGTTTTGCATTATTTGGTTTATGTCAATTTGAAACATTGTTGATAAATTTATAAATTTTTATCATGCAATGGTTTAGTTAATTTTATAATTTTATTTTATTTTGCTCTCATATTCCGTTAAAGATTTAAATTCTTTGAAGTATTTGTTTAACTATATATTACAAATTTAACAAGATAATGTTATTATCTTTGTTTATATGAAACAAAGACGCTAATATGCTAAAGCAAAATAAGAAACTAAATTTTAACTATGAGAAACAAATTCAAGCTCTTCAGTTATCGAAACATTTGAGTTATTATATGTTTGTTTTTCTTAGTCATCTTTTTGTGCTTAAAATAAACACAATTATACTTAGCAGGTAAAGAGAGTGGAATTTTACGAATTTCATGAATCCGCAACACCCCATGTTTTATTTCCTCTTGCCAGACAATTATTTTATTTACAATGTATGAATTAGCAATAAAATATGTATTATATTTATTTTTGTAAAACAAATCTATTTAATTAAAAATACTTGCATAATATATTTATTAGAAATTATTTTTAATATGTACAAATAACTCATAAAAATATTTCATATTAAGGTTAAAGGATTGGTTTGCGATGATAATAATAATAATAATAATAATAATAATAATAATAATAATAATAATAATAATAATAATAATAATAATAATAATAATAATAATAATAATAATAATAAAACCGTTAATCTGGTATTGTCATGTTAAAAGAAAGAGTGATCTTAGAAAGACTAACGAAAATCACATTTAATTTCCAACCAATTAAAAAAAGGAAAAGCGGAAGATTATAGAAGATCTGGATGGATGGGGGTGTAAAGTCAATGGGGGATAGAAGTCTGAAAGAAGAATGGACTCTTGAAAAAAAAAAAGAAAAAATAACTTTTGTTAATTCTTCATATAGCGGCATCTGGCACCATAAACCGAGTTTATGTATAAAATATCTAACTCTTTAATGTAGAATTTAAATGTACGTAGCCATACATAGCCGCAATTAATTTCAGAATCTTTTACCGTCGTTCTTAGAAAACTTAATATAAGATAATATTTTTAAAGAAACTTGTGAGGCTTAAAACGGGCTTCAAGCATTACAGAACGCAATTAAATGTATTTTTTTAATTTCAATATAACAACAGAAAAAAGCATTTTTATATTAAAAATATCAATCATGCATTCAAATAAAGTTATGAATTGCACTAGAATCTGTACTTTGATGTTTTCTGCAAGACAATAGTTAATGATCCAATGAAAACAATAATGATTAAGTACTTTCCGAAAAATTTTCTCTGTATTTTAAACTTTTGTTCCCACTTTGCTCTAAGTTACGTTACATGTTTGTTAGATAGGGTTTCTCATTTATATTGTTTTATTTATATATCTATGAAAGTTTTAGTTATTAATGGAATATTAGCTGTAATCAAATATTAAATAACTTGTTTTGCTTTAATGCAAAAGTTCCATGCTTCCATAATCGTGGTGTAGGCATTTTAAAGTAGATGAAAAAAAATTATTTAAAACTTTTATTTATAAATTTGCATTTATGAAAAAAAGATGTGTGCTAATGAGCATCAATGTTCGATTTTTTAAAATATCATTTAAGGAAAGAAATCAAAGTCTAAGAAATTTCTATATCTGTAAAAATGTATTACACGGCATGTAATTATTGACAAGTAGCAATGGTAGGCAGTTTCTATGAATAAATGTCATATAAAGATCTATCAGCAAGAAAAAAAAAGTCTAGTTGGATGTTTGAATTCTTAAACATTATTTCACACATCTGATTTTTTAAAACATAGTTACAAATGTTAATACTTCAATACTATTTTTAATACTATGTTAACTCTGATTTCAGCTTTCTTTCTGCTTCAATCAATTAATCGAGATTAAAAAAAAGAGTTAATCTAGTTCGGATATTTATTAAAATCAATAATGTTTCCTTACAATTACCTATAGAACTGCAAAAAATCGAGAAAATTTTAGGAAAATCTCTATATTGTAATTTATTAATTAAATTATAGTAATATCAATTGCAACGGTTTCGTCTATTAAATGTAAAAGAAACTATCATGTTTCAGAAAATCTGTAATGAGTGGACAATAAAATAGAGACACCCCGTAATAACGAGTTTACTCACCTTTAGCTCTGATCATAGTCGAAATTCTTCTTGGCGTAGTCTCAAGAAGTTGCTCATACCGTCACTGATGAATGTCACACGTTGTCATAATGGGAGCTGTAAGATGAATAATATTAGATTAATATGTTTCCAATCAATCTTGAGCTCTTTGCGACCTCGTAACACTTAATATGAATTAGATCATGCGGCTAAGCTAGCCATGGAGGCAGGTTGAACTTTATATGATGTTCATCAAACCATTTTAAGACCTATCGAGATCAGTGGAAATATGCATTGTCCTTTTGAAAGGGATAATTTACGCAAAGAGCATTGTAGCCATAAATGAGTTCACATGATTGACTGCGATGTTGATGCAAGCTCTACTGTTTAATGCTGTGTACATATATATATATAAAGGATTCAATATATTACAGAAAAACATTTCCGTTGCCGCAATTTCACATCGACCAAGTTAAATAGTTAACATTTGAGTGGGGATGTCATGTATTTGTGCTGTTATTACGCCATTGTCTTTGAACAAGAGTCACCGAATCTCTTAAAACGGCAAATTTTATTGTTACTTCGCTTAAAATTGGCAACTTTTCTTATTTTTCTGTGATAATAAGGCCACTATTGATAGCTTCTGCTGATTCTTTGAAAAATTTGTCTTTTTTGAGTTTGGATATGCTTTGTGATGCACTGGGATTCATCATATCTATAATTTGTCGTTGTTACCTTTCTGTTGCAGCTTATTATGCGTGCTACTTGCCTTTCACTTGTCATTTTCAACAATATGTTCGAGCAAATTAGTCATTATTTTTCGAATTTATTTTTATCTATTTGCACTCTCGCTTGAGGTCTTTTTGCTGCGATTATTTTCCCTAATTCGAATTCATTTAAAACTTACAATTTACCCATTTTTACAGTAATTGTCATGCTAACTATGTCTTACAAATCTGGGAGTTCCTTATACATGCAACTGTGAAATTTTGAGTGAGTACATAATTTAATGTAACTGTCGGATTAGTTTACTTTCAAATAAGAGTATTATCTAATTTTTTGGCCACTCAGTGTAAGTATGACTGTAACAAATTTCATTATTGATACATGCTATTTAAAAAGATATCTTTTATTTATAAGATCACAATAAGCAAACAATACTTAAGAAAAGGTACTTAAAAAATATAAATATATATTGGTTGTTAGTTTTTCCTGTGGGTATTTATTAATTGGAAATTGTCTCGTTTATCTACTTATTTCAAATAAAAATAAACTTTAATTTAAATCATATATCTGTATGATTTCATGACTTTTATTATTACAAAAAGTGTGAATCAAACGAAATAAAACAACTAATCAATTATTATCGCAGTAAAAAAAATATATATTTAAATGAAAAAATAAATAGAATATATTAGTTTAATGATGCCAGCAGAATGATGTTCCAAAAAGATATTTAAAAAACAAATTTAATTTATATTACTAAAAACTTTTTATTTCAAGCAGATTCCTTAAAATAATGGATAACGTATTACTCTTTTAGCTAAGGAATTTATTTAATTTTTAAAAAGATGGTAAAAGATAAAACTAAAAATATATTTTTTCATAAATACGTTGCTAGAATAAACAGATTCGAAAATTATGCTCGATTTCTGAATAGAAGAATGTTTCAGAAGGACACTTTTATATAAGAAAGTTATAATAAATCTATGAAAATGTAATTTCTCATTTATAAAATGCATTTACGAATTCATTTTAGAATTTTATCGATATGAAATAAATGCGTAAGTTTATTATTATAGTGATTAAAATAAAGTTCACGTTGCAAATAAAACGCGCAATTTTTATCTAAAGTATCCACTCATTTTTACGTAAAAAATGTATTGAAAATAACATTTTATATTATATAATTTTTTATAGAGGACTTTAGAATACCTTGAATAACGCTCTACAATATCAGTCTTTTTTCCAAAAAAACATTCAAAAAATAAATAAAAAATAATGCATATATTAGGTATACTATATTTTAGACAGATTAAATATCTAAGGCTGACAATTAAAATAATATCATTCCTCTGATAAATATGAGACTTTTTCGAAGCCTCGGAGTCTCCTAATATGCATATTTAGGAAAAGTGAAAGCTATGCTTTCTATGTAAACAAAATAAAACATATTATAATATATTGACACCACTAGATATTCAAACAAAACAGAATCGAAATTTTACAATAGTTTATTCCATGAAAAATCTACTTTTTTATTAAATCTGTTATTCGTTCATGCTCTGTACATTCGTTCATGCGTACATATGTTTTTAATGGCTTTTAGAAGGAAATCCGTCTAATATGTAATGGCCTTTTTTGTATTGCATCTCTCAATTCGACATATGAGCGGTGTAGTTGCTTTGAAAGTTCTTCTATAATGAGACCATTAAGCATGGAAGTCACAACAAGAAAGCCTTGGGCTATAATGAGGGTCATCTCATACTTTACACATAACATTTTTAAAAGTTTTCACTTTTTTCTTTTCTGTATGCCATCTCACATTGTTATTCCGGAACAAAGTGCTTTTCAACAGCTTAACTAGTCTTGATTATTAAGTAATTTTAAAAGCATCATTTTATGGTTCCATAATATGGTGATGCATAAATCGTGGTCACCTTCATATTGATCTCTGCATGCACAATTTATTCGCTGTCAAAACACAGCGTCAACTTTACCTATACTACACGTGGAACAGTTCAACACTTTTTTTTCCAAGTCGTGGAATAGGAATGTTTCCACTCAAGAGAGCTTCGTTTCGTTCAGGGGAAAAATAGTGAACCAAGTCTCATCACCAGTCATAATTCTTCATCTGTGTGAAATATACAAAATGAAGGCAATGGTATTCATTTGCAAATAAAGAAAGAAAGAAAGAAATAGAAAAAATGCGCTCACTGCCTCCCAAAAATGCGGCCCAGTTTAAACTCTTCCAGGGTACGTAATATTAATTAAAAGAGCCAAAGAGACGGCTTCATTTTTTAGTGAATGTGTTAGTTTATTATGATAGTTTACATTTAAAACGATTTTGTTGCGAAATCGAAAATGCAAAGTAATTACTAGTAAAAGTAAAGTAAAGTAGAAGTAAAAGTATGAAGTTAAAGTTCATCAGTTTTTCAGAATCGAAATTTTAATATTTATCGCTTCCAATTATTTTTTTCAACGTAATCTATTTTTTTGACCAAAGGGATTTTTGTGAGCTGAAAATTAATACTAGAGGTAAAAGAGAGCTTTTACTTTTACATAAAGCGTATTCAAAAACCTTTCTTTTGAATAGACAGAAGAAACAAAAATGATATTTTCTTTATCTTCTTCCAAAAATATTCCTCAAAGTTTTGCCCTATTTTTTAACAATAGACATTTACAATGTGAATAAGGTACTGATGTTGCATCCATAGAGAACATAAAAAATACAAATCCAGTTAGAGAAGTGTTATAAAACACTGCAAAATTTATATTTATAAAAATAAGGAATATAAAAAAGAAGAGATAATATTACTTATATAGTTTTTTTTACATATTAAATAAGTATTTTTTTTTTTAAATCTAGCGTAATTATCTGCTATATGTTTGATTTAAATATTTTTTTTTCAAAATCTTAAAAAAGCTATAAAACAGACATTGTAATTCTGTGTTCATGCTTTAGGAGAAAATAATTATGAAAATTGGAAAAACCATAATTGCTTATGAATTGTTACTAAACAACAAGTAATTTATGTATTTTTTGTTCTCCTCAGAAAGGTATTTTTTAAATAATACTGTAGTTTATAAATTTGATAACTGCAACAAGTTTTGAACAAGTAAATAGCTGAATGAAATGTAAGTCTGAAAAATAACTTACGAATTTTTACTTTACAAGTGTTAATATCGTGGATCAATTCTATATTTAAATTGAAACACTTTTCAAAGCTACAAAAATGAAAATGGCACAAAATTTGCATCAACGGTGCCCCTGCAGCTTGAATATTTCCAAATTGAAAGAAAACATGCAGGACATAGCCAAAACCATTCACAAGAATGTTGGTTCATATCTATGCACAACTTTATATAGTTTTTGATAGCACAATAACAACATATGGACATACAGATAAATTGTATGAACATGTTTATGGGGATATTTGACTCCTGGAATTTCTAAATCTGTGGAAAACGGAAAATAGAAAAAAATTCCATTACAATACTTTCTTTTATCTTCACTATAGAATGGATATTTTAGAACTTTATATTTTGAAAGGCGACTGAAAATTGATAAATTATGGAAGAAACAAACAGTCACAACTGAACAAGAAGTTTACGTTTATCAGGGTATCTATATATTTAAAATGCTAATTGTTTTCTTTCGACAGTCCATGAGCAGAAACTACAGTATCCAATTACACCATTCTGTTTTGAAATGAAAGATATATATCCACAGATTTTTTTTCATACATTCGTTTGATCAAAAATGTTAATAATTAGTTGTAATTATCAATAAAAATTTCATTTATGCGCATGCGTAATCTATAAGTACTAATTTGTGCCTTTGTGTGAAGCTCTATGCATCCGTATAAATGATGGCTCAGTTAAATTATCATAAGCGGTGGAAGCCGGTTGTGTTTTTATCGGCACTTGCGATTCTTTGGTTGTCGTTACTTCTGACTAACTACAATCTTTTTTCACGAGGTTGATATTATTTAGTTCTAAATCATTTTTTGAAATGGAAAACTTTGTTGTACCGATTCTAGGCGATGAAAATTGTGGGACGTTTTTTGTTCAGTCTGTACCCGGCAACTTCATTTTTTTTTTTTTTTTTTTTTTTTTTTTTTTTTTTTTTACGTATGTTTTTAGTTTTTAACTTTGTTTTTTACCGTAATACATGCATGAGTCCTGACACTTAGGAATGAAAATAAAAGAAAGCCTTTGCATGATTTTAATCTATTTTCGCCCAAAAGTTTCGAGACATAAGCATACATTATGGGAAAAAATGCGCGAAATAAAAAACATACCGTTTTGTCAATAAAAATAGATCGGACGAGAGGATTTGAACGCGCTTGCAAACTAGAAATGATGTCCTTTTTTCTTAGCTGAAAAATAAAGAAAGTAAGGAAAGAAAGAAAGAAAAAATAATTTTGTATGGTCACTAAAAACTTGATTTTTTTAAAAATAAATTAAAAAAAATCTTTTTCCTAATCGACTTAGTTTGAAATTATAAATATATATATTTTTTCTCAAATAGGAATATAGATTTCAGATGGGTGTCTTTCAAATTTACGAATTATTTTAAAGCTAGAAAAAAATAAGAAATATGTATTAACTAAAATTTCAAATTATGATAGTTATGACAGTTATCAAACTATGACATAAAACTAAGAAATTATAGATAAGTTTTGAAGTTTCGAGATTTTGATTTAAAAAAAGATCAAAACTTCAAACATCCAGGGGGAAAGAAACAAAAAAAATATTTTATAGTAAAATAAATAAAATAATTCATAACGATCTGTTAAATACTGTTTTTTTAAGCATAATTTAAAATTGTAAATTGAGATTTTTAATCATTTTAAAGAATTGTTTATTTTGGGCGGTGTCGTATCGTTGCACGTAATGATGCTTTTCTATGTATCTTATTACCTGGCGTTACTTTTTAAACTACATTATATGTCTGGCAGGCCTTTTGGAACTATTTGATGGGCCTAACATTTTTTTAAACTATCTTATATGATGGTGACTCTTACTACTCTCTTTTACATACCCTTTCAGATAATTTTTGCACAAAATGTGACAGTTGGCTGTAATGAAAAAAACTATATTATTAAAAAAAAACAGTTTGTCGAGAAAGATGTTGTCGATTGGCCAAGAAAAGATATAAAATTAGCTAACAGGTCATGGAGAAAAAAAATTAAGAAATTGGTTGATTGTCTACAAGAAAAAAAAAACTGTAAAATTTGTTGATTGCCTTCAATAAAAATTATCAAAATTAGTCTATCCATATTGAGAAAACTACTTTATGCGCCTAATGGCCCTTATCGCCCCTAAAGGTATTAAACAATGAAGAAGCTTATTAAACCAACATTCTAGTATTTTTTTTCCGTCAAGTTTTGACGGGTTCCGTCTAGTGTGGCATAAATTCACTAAATCGTCATTATATCTTTTATGTCTTGTTTCTTAAAGGTTTTTTTGCAATTTTAACGCTTTTGTAGCTGCATTAAAAGTAAAGAGCAATAGTTTTATGTTACATAAACAAACTGAGAAACTTCATTTATCTAACTTCTTACATTTACTTTTGTGGAGATATGTCACTTTTCTTGCGGGTGGAAAAATACTACCTCTGACAATAAAGTTCCGTTAATGAATTCAGAACTACCGATCTGGCAACACTGGGGAAACAAAACGCCGTACCTGCATAGAGGCAAGTATTGACCATCTTCCCCCACCGTTGTGCAGTTGGGCGTCATTTATGTTCGGTGTAAGACGTGCTTTACTAAGTGCTTGTTCAGTGTGTTGGTTCTTAAGTGAGAACAGGAAAATGAACGAACAAAAGTTCAGTTTGAAGTTTAGTTTTAAGCTTTGCAAGACACTGAAAGAAATTCATGAGGTGTGGTGCAAGCTGAACATCCACCATACTCGCCAGATCTCAATCCTCCAGATTTCTTCCTATTTTCACCACTCAAACTCTCTTTGAAAAAGATTTGACCATATTGCTGAAATCCAACGAAACGTGACGAAGTTTTTGAACTCGACCCGAAAAGAAGACTTCTTGCGAATTTCTCAGGACATGTAGAGCAGATCGAAGCGGTGCATAGTTATGGGAGATGACTATTTTGAAGAATAGTATGGTAATTTTCGTTAATATTTCATCTACATTAATGTTACAGGACTATTCACCGAACTTTATTGTCAAAGGTAGTATATTGAATGAGAATATGCATATATATATGTATTAATAACACCAATACTAATTGCTTTACCTTATCCGGAAAATATACTAAATTTTTAGCTGCTCAAGTGTATTAAAAAAATATTTTTTTTCTTTTCTCTTAAATGTTTATATATTGATTTCTGATGTAATTAAAAAAATGCAGCGACCTTTACTCATCAAAAGAATCTACCTATCTGCAGTTAAGTAATAACATAATTATCCAAATCTAACACATTTAGTTACATTCTTCTTAAATAAAAATCAATAGATTTAAAGAAAAAATATTATTAGTTATTTAATCCAACTTTTGTAAATATCTTCCGAAATATCAATAATAAAGGATTAATAATTTTGTTTTAGAGAAATTTTTTTAATTATATCCTTTATAAATCTTCAAAAGTCTATATTTTGATATCAAGTGAAAATTATTTCACTTATATTTTAAATACAGTTAAATAATTACAAAATTTAATAGTTTTCTTTCAGTATACTTCATACGACACAATCTTCTCAAGAGATTTCCTTTATAAATCCTGGTATAAATCAGATCTAATTTGCTCACATTCGACATTCATATAACAATTATCTGACATCTTAATACTTAGTCCGTTGTATCTGAGGAAATTAATTGCTAGCAGTTTCAGAATATTTGATAGCACAATGAATACCTTAATTGTATTTGACATATTTAAGACTATACATAGAATTCATCTAATGTTAACAAAACCTACGTACCGAGAGCTACTTTTCACTATATTATCTAATATACTGTCATGGATGTTACACAGAATCGAGGAAAGAAACAAATTTTGGCATTTTAGTATTAGTTGCATAATATTTTCACACTTTTTTATGATACATTTAAAAAGAGATAAATCTTTAAATAACATTTTATAATCGAAAAGTATTTATCGACAGGAGTCCCAAAAATTTTGGGACAAACTTTAAGTGGAGTAGGAGACATCTCAAACATTCAGATTTGTATAGCAACGCAAGGTCTAAAACTTTTTTCTGACACGATAGTGATTACATAAAACACGGGGAAGACAGTACACGAAAAAAAAGATAAAATACCTTTATTACCATTATTACAGCAGAAAACTAAGAAAAAAGATCAAGAAACAACGATCGTCAGCAAAATAGGTGTTCGAAATTAAGACCCTGGGCCGTGATGCATGAAGTCACATTGGAAGATCTAATGTTCCCTAGAAAATACCGAGACTGTCCCGAATTTCACAAGCAGCGTCCATGATCCGCATAACATATTTTGCAGAACTATCCAGTGTTGCCCCGGCATTTTTGAAGCACTAAGAACAAATAAGTATGGTTTGGCTCCTGCTCGTGTCCTTTCTTTATTGTGTTTTGTGTCGTTATTAATGTGCCAGGAAAGAGTTTCAGACAGTGCTTTTCCATGCTATTCTAAATCCTGGTGATGTCCCCTCTCCCCCCTTAAATTTTGTCCCAATAGTTATGGGACACTCTGTATATTTATTAATACTATACAAGGTGTCCATAAATGAAAGTTCCAGTTTGAAAGGTATGTTATAATAGTATAATTTAGATTATTTACAACGAATCCTACATCTAATTGTTGTTTAACCTATATCTAACCTTATGTCCAATTCTTCCCAACTTCAGTTAAAGTGAATGGAAAAATTGAAGAAATAGTCTCATTAATTTTGTACCTTTAGCTCTTGTAAATAATTTGGTAGCGGCAGAACATAGGCACGATTTTTTATAGAGCCACAAAAGAAACAAATCACATGGCTCTAACTGTCTTAAAATGTTCAGCCGAGCAATAAGCTTTATGGTCAAGTGTCACAATTTTGCGTATGGGGTACAATAAGGAAGTAAAATCCAAAGCAGTATTCACGCATGCACTTACCTAAAAGTATTTGAGTTACTCTTTATTGGGACCTAGAATCAAAACTCTACAACTATTGCAATTGATTATTTTAAAATTTATAAATGGACTTATTTTTATGGTTACCTTGTACTACAACTACATGAGTAATTCAAAATTAGACAGCCAAAATAGATTATCACTGAAAAGGCAAAATTAATATTTTGATTGAAAATATTAAGTGTGTAATTACGTTAGTTATTTAGTGACTTGCTTCAAAACAAGAAATTATAAATCATGACAGAAAATATTTTTTGCTAAAGAATTCTATACAAATATCTGCTGAAACAAGTTAAATACTTCTTCTAGTAGATATAATAGATCTAAATTACGACTTTTTTAAAAATATAAAATTATAATTTTTAAAAAGCCGTCATTATAAATCTAAAGAATTCTTTTTTTTTTATTTTACGAAACACGTTCTCTGCTATAAGGGTCATTTATTTTACAGTTATTTATCAAAATTTATAGAAATAAATTGATTTTTTTTAATGTAGAGCAATTTAATAGTAATAAATTAAAAGAATATTTGTAAATAATTAATTAATTTATTTATTTTCCAAGTAGTATTATTTGCATTTAACATTTGCACTAAAAAATAAAAAAAACTAAAACCGTGTTTTATCGATTTTAGAAACCCCCTGTATGGAAGTTATATAGAGAAGGGCATTTTTCAACATTTGACCATATCCCACAAGCAGTTTTTATAGGATCGTGGAACTCCAGAAAGTAAATCTACAAAAAAATAATTGTATTTAAGTTTGTTATTGTTCAGTTTGTTGTATTACAGAAAAATAATTGTATTTCAATTGTATTTTTAAATACCCTCCCCCACTCTTAGGGTATCGAAGGGGGGTCGTAAATATTGGATCTTCTGGCCATATTTCAAGAACAATTTTAATCAGCCGTAACTAACTTATATATGTATTTATGTGTGTGTGTGTGTGTATATTTCAGCGATGTTCGATATTCCCGCCTGAAGGTTTTTGGGTGTGGTCGAAAGTTTAACACATTTTGCAACATATTATCCGTATTTTCATGCAGAAATGGAATATTCATAGTACAAAAACTACTTTGTTTTTGGTATTTATATTTTTAAGAACATTTATGTTATTAAATATTTTTGAAATATTTCCAGCTTTTTTAATACGAATTAGGATTAAAATTTTCTAACAATAAATTTATAATAAATGTATGAGAAATAGAATTAATGCATTCTTTTCAATATTTTTCCTAGAAGAATTCCATTTATTTCATTTCTATTGAATCATAAATGAAAAACATTGCCAAGGAAAACTAATGGGCTGCCGATAACAGCTTCGGAATGAAGAATGAAAGCTTTGCCTATTGCCCATTCGATGCCACTTTCTTTTCGGAAATAACTTAAGATTTCTAGTGCGAAGATAAAAATAATTTCTCATATAAGTTCTCTGAGGGCAATATTTTACGCCTAATATATAAAGTTTGTTAAATTACCGTTCATTTCTTTTCATATTGATACATTTAAAAATATTTATTTTCATTTCATATTCAGTGGATATGAACAGTTTATTTATTCTTCCTTTATGATTAAAAAAATGCTTATAATATGGAATTTTAAGCTGTAAGAAATTTGAAGTACGAGTTTCAAAAGGGTAATAAATGTCGAAACCTATCTCAAACCCTTCGCGAAGAGTATCAATAATACGCGAAGTGTAGTGTACCCTCCCCCCCACACACACATACATTCACACTACCATCAACCAAAATGTTAGTTTTTTTTATCGCAGGATGTCTACGATTAATATAGACAAAATTTTCTGCTGGGAATTACTGGTGATAAAATACTAATAATTCTGAACAACAGGCTTGTCAAGAGAAATGGACAGTCTGTCTCAAAGTGTAATCTAAATATTTCACGAGAAGTCTAAAAATGTTTATGAATTAAATTTTCGATTGTAATCAAAATCTTATTTTAAAAATCTAATGTATATTTGCTTAATAAATAGATATTTAAATACAAGAAAAGAATGTTTTATACCTATAGATGTTTATGGATTAAAAAAGTGTACTTTTGTTGTTGATATTTATGTTGTTCACGATAGTATAAATCTGAAAATTTATGTACATTTTTTTTCTGATCAGTGAAAAACATTAACATAAGTTACAGCAAATAGAATATTTTCGTTTAGAATCACAATTATAATATGAAATTTATTAGGAAAAAAATCTGTGTATTCCTATCTATATATTTCTAATCTAATCTATATATTTCTAATTTAAATGCATTTCATAAATATTGCTTGTAAATTATCTTATAATTTATGACATTTAGTACTAGCCAAACACTATTATTATACCGCTGACTGGGCCCATTCCTGCCAGGCAATATGCCTAGCTTAGCCAGTGCTGTACCTGATCATAGGCCTGCCATTTGATCGACTCATGTGGAGATCTACCTTATTGCATCTTATCTTTTATGGCTGTATCGCTGTTTATTTTATCATATATATTAGTGGTGTACCGAGTAGTACTTTGACCGAGTAGCCGAGTACCGAGTACTCGGCCACTGACTACTCGGCCGAGTACCGAGTACCGAATGCCGAGTACCGAGTAGTTGTATAATAAGAAAATAAAACACTCATGTGTGCATAATGTGAGCTTAGGTGTACATATATATAAATATACATGTGTACACATATCTATAATATACATATATAGTATAAATAAATTAACTCATTAAATTTGAAATTTATTTGTGCACCTTTTAAAGACAATTTTTGACAGTTCAGAACTAATAAAAAAGGAGAATTGATACATGACAACTACAGTTATTAACTAATATAAAATTAAAACATTCTTTAACCCTCCAATTTATTCCAACTATTGAAATCTGTCTATCAAAAATAAAAATGTTTATTGGTTACTGTAACAATTCATTGAATAATGCAAACATTTCATATATATTTTGTAACTGTCTGTACCTTATTTTCTTTTGATTAAAAGAAATGTATTGGCTTTGCAGTTTCTTTTCATTTTTCATGTGTAAAGATTATATTATGTTATTTTAAATTTATTTTTTTTAAATATCTCAGTAAAAAAGTAACCTTTTTCAATGAAAATTATAAATGTGTAAATTAAGATTGCCTTAAAAAGCAAGCTCTAAAATTGATGAGTTTAGATGATCTAAAACTTGAAAATCCACTAAAGAAGCAAAAAAGAAGTATGAGAATGCTAATGTCGACGAACCAAAAGAGAAAATGCTAGCAAAAAGTTCATCTATTTTCTGGCAATGTTTTGAGGAAATTATGAATGAACAAAAAGATTGTGGCACTAGTACTAATTTAAAATCACCACATGAA
Organism: Maratus speculifer; assembly: GCA_964019185.1. Classification (NCBI taxonomy): domain Eukaryota; kingdom Metazoa; phylum Arthropoda; class Arachnida; order Araneae; family Salticidae; genus Maratus; species Maratus speculifer. Next base: position 177,332,420 of record OZ025297.1, on the reverse strand, counting down.
GAATTGGTACAAAAAGAGATACAGGCTTTCTAAACAGAAGACATGTAAAACTGACACTCCATTTGCATGGTGAGGGAAAAAAAAAACTTTTCCGATTATGCGCAACCTTGCAAAAAACTCTTATATGCACCTTCAACAACTGTTTATTCTGAACGTAATAGAGGCCGACCAAATTTATAGTAGTAAAAGAAATGCCCTGTCTACTGATAATGTAGAATGTTTGGTGTTTTTGCACGATAATTTGAAATATAATAAATTTAATTATTAATTTTTTATTGCGTTTATTGTATTTTCAGTTTCTTTATCCAAAATAAGTCTTTTCTGTTTTTCTATATATAAAAAAGTAGTTTTATTTGTATAAACGTGAAATTGTTTTAGGGATTTTGTTCTTTTTTTATATTTTGCAGACATATTGTTAAATACAGAGTAAATAGTTTCATGAATTACTACATATATTATACATTGATATTTGAATAACTTATTACAGATCAGTTATAAATTCATATACTTAAAAAATGAAATTCTTGCAACTACTCGGTATTGGCCGAGTACTCGGCCAAAATTTGGCCGAATACAAAGTACTCGGCAAATTGGCCGAGTAGGCCGAATACCGAGTATTTACCGAGTACTCGGTACGGCTCTAATATATATATACTTGTGTTGGCCAGTTCTATTTTGCTATTTTTCATGTTGTTTCGATTTGTTCGTACGTTGTTAAAAATGGAAATGGAAAATAAAAAGACGATGGAGGGATCCTCACACATCTAAATAACTCATATGAGTAGCTTATGAGGCAGACCATCGCTACTCAAGTTTAAACTCGTAATTTAGAGGAGTGATGTGCAAACTCTGTGTTGTTATGCCTCTCGGGGTCGCAAAAATTTTTGTAGCCGCCATATTGAAAAAATATATTCAACGATATAAAAATATAAGGCTTTTCTTCATTAAGTACTAAATACCAATAATAATAATAATAGTAAATTGAGGAAATAAAATAATATTAATTACAGAAGGAGAACCATTTTTTCTTACTAAAATTATTGTCTGAATCAATTTATAATGTCTTAATTGCGTCAACAGAAATAGTGTTAAAAGATATTTGCCAATTTATATTCTATTTTCTCCCTGTTTTTATCCCTATGTCAAATGGGTATTCTGCGTTTAAGTTAGGATCGTACAGTTTTTTAACTCTGTGACTCAGTAGGTGGTATATGCTGCATCTGACGTACATTCTTTAATATTTTTATGTACATTTTTTCTTAAATTCATGCTGTTATTTTAATTAACTAAATTAAAAACCATAATTTATATAGTTATCTCTATTCAATTCTCAGTAACAATATTGATTTGAAAGGTGGCATGGGGTGACTGTCCCTCGGGGATATTTGAAATTATGTGTTTTCAATGCTTAAAAATTGCAATTTCACAAAAGAGCCACAGAAATCCTTCCCAGATAAAAGTGTCTGAATTCATCTCTGCTCACACGTGGTTTCTACTATTTATGAAACATTACATACTGAAGTCAAATCGTTCTTACACAGTAAAGTACTGCGAAGAATTCTTTGACGAAGTTTAAACATCTTTGGTAGAAAAAATCATACGTTGGTAAGTTTATTCAATATTTAACAATACATAACAATTTATTTTTGAAAAATGCAACGGTTAAAAATTGAGGTTGCAAGGAGGTTTACAATAATTTTTTATTTGAACAGTAAAATAAAAGCTTTTAAGAAAAAAAAATAAACTTTCTCTTTGGCAAACGGAATCGATAAAAATGACATGTTTCCGTACTTTTCATAATTTAATAAGGAATCTAATCGCCCAATCCAAAGTTGCGGGTGTGACATTTACACAACTTAAATTAGTCACCAGCAAAAATATTTTTGAGCATTGGTTTCAATTTGTATGAATTTCAATGTAGACCACTTACACATACATTTATCCAATTCTGAAAATTGTCCGATGTATCATTTATTTATTTAAAAAAAATTATTCCCACCTGTTGCGGGCGTGACATAAAATGGACATGCATTTTCATCTTTCAGTGCAAAAATGCAAAACTCTGTGAATTATGACAACTGAGTGAATTGATTTTTTTAAATATTAGACAGTAATACTCCAATAATTATTCTATGAAAAAATTAAATTGCTTACTCAATTCCTGCTTTTGTAGAAAATATTCAAAATTTCCGTTGCGGGTGTGACGCCCTGTTGCGGGTGTGACTTGTCTGGCCAATAAAATAATGACATACACAAATATATTCAAGGCAGATTTTTTTAATTAAAGAATTAAGCAATATTACAATTATAATATCAGAGAGCAAAATATCAAACAAATTTCATTTCCAATCTTGAATTTAAAATTTCTGATGGTGGTAGCTTTTTTTACAAAAATGCTCTTTTTTTCCCTAGGATACATCTGACTGACTGGGCCAAATATACACGTTTTCTTAATTTTTTTTCAAACATTCTAATTCTATATCATCACAATCCATTTGTCTTATTTGTCCGTCAAAATTTTCACTTTTTTTAATGTCGAGAATAAAACAACTTCTACAAAATCTCCAACTGCACATTCATCGTTGGATATTATATCCTTGTCAAAGTATGAATACATCTGACTGACTAAGCCAAATATACACATTTTCTTAATTTTTTTTCAGATACTCTTATTTTATATCATCCCTATTTATTTGTCTTATTTGTCCATCAAAGTTTTCACGTTTATTTATTTATTTTTTTTTTAATGTGGAGAACAAAACAACTTCTACAAAATCTCCAACTGCACTCTTATCGTTGGATATTATATTTTTGCTAAAATATGGTAACAAAAAAATTTTCTTGTGACTTTTTGAAGTAATTTCTACATTAATTGTTCCTATGTCAATAGAAACAACATGTGTCCATTGAATGTTGAGCTCCAATTGCGCTTGGTGCCAGCATGCATGAAACATTTTCACAATATCTTCTGAAACTTCACATTCAGCAAAGTTCTTTTATATTTTTTAGGACTTTTTCTACTCACATGGCAAAATCTGAAGCTGAATTTATAGTTGCAAAGCATTGCTAACGTTAGCAATTTATTGGCAACTGCACCAACCCCGTCGACAACTCCTTTACCATAAGATGAAGTTCAAAAGGATTGCATCCTTTACCATGATTTTTTTAAATAGTCTCTTCTTTACTCTCCTTGCTTTGTCTCTTTCCTTCTCTTGGCAGATATTCTTCATATTTTCCGATGATATCGTGATTTTTCTGTAGTCTTCATTCTCTGCAAAAGAGAATAAATTAATGTGTAAACTGAATAAATATAGCACTTCAAATCCAGAAATATATGCTTAACAAATTGTTAATATTTATCCCTTGAAATTTCTAATCTTACATAAAATTAATTATGTTAAATTTTGGTTAATTTCAAACTGACTATATACATTGTATGCTAACTTAATAAACATTTTAACAGTTTCTATTATTCGTACTTCTAATTTTTATTTAATTTGAATTAAAAGAGAAAAAAAAATCTTCCCCTAATATTGCTTTACTTATTTTTAAAAACTAAATATATATATATTAGATAAATACTATCAAATAACAAATATATATATATATATATATATATATATATAATAAACAAAATAAAATAAAATAAAATAAAATAATAAAATAAAATTAACAAATTTAAAGATAATTGCTAAAATATTGTTTCCTAATTTTCTTTTTTTAATTTCTATAAAAATTTTAGCTTTTTAAATTAATTTCTTAATCATATATCACTAATAAAATGATTTTCTTATAATAAAGCAACAGTTTTATCAATCCAAACTGAATAAATCAACTGCACACAGTGTCACATGCTCAGATGATGCAAATTTTTATTTATTAACTGGAATTCACTCTATTAAATCAAAGGATATAGTTAAAGCTGCCAAGTACATGTTATCCAGCATATTATTCTTATATAAATTTACTTATAATTTGTTCAAATATACATTTGTATTCAATTTTAAAAGGCGTTGCGGGTGTGATTTTAATTAAATGTCACACCCGCAACAGGGACATGTCACGCCCGCAACACTCAATAATTATAATTAAAATATTAATTAATTTTTTTTGTGTCTGTAATTCAAAGTATCTTAATAAATTATTTTTGAATATAAAATGTCATAACTTTAAATCAAAAATATTTTTCTGTAGAGATATAAATGTAACTTTTTGTTGCGGGTGTGACACAATAATTAAGAGTAATTAAATATGCTTACCTTTTGTAATGAAGATTAGTATACACTTCTCTGCAGAAAAAAACTCTCAATAATAGCTTTCAGATCATATATATCCAAGTTTGGAGATTTTTAGAATGTTTGTTCAGCTGTACGAGACCATGAAATGTAAAGATTTTTGCCGCAGTCTACATTGCAAAGTCATAGCGTCACTTTATTAATTAAAATAAGTATGTTAATGACAAAAATTTAATTATTTTTTGATAAAATAGGAAATAGTACACTCTTAACTGTTAATATGCAAAATTTCAATCATATTTAAAGAAATTTAAATTTTCATCCTTATGTCCGTTTTTTTGTGGATTGGGCGTAATATGTATTTCTCGTTATTTAAAAACATTAATTCCCACCATTGGATAAAAATGGGAGAAGACTATCCGAAAAAATAAAAATAAAAATCCAAATGACGAAAAGTTGGATAAGATATTCCTATTTGTTTTATAATTTTAGATACATTATCTCATTAACTTAAAAAGAACAACTAATTGATGTTTCTAATGACGAAACACTGTGCATTGAATTGAAGTGTCTGACTAGCGAAAAATTATGAATGATGATTGGAAACGAATGTACATATTTGAAGAAATACACAATTACTATTTTGATTCCGTTGCATCTATCTACTTATGTAAAACCAGCTCTTCAAAGTTAGTTGCCTTAAAACAATATATCGATCTGGTTTGGATCAAGAGCGTGTTGTACTGCTTACAATTTCCATTAGAGATCAGAATTACGAAGCAAGCAAAATCTCTTTTTAAGAATACATTTAATATGTAAAGTTTTTTAAAAGTATTTTTTATTAAGAAAAATTATACCTATATGTATAAATAAAACCATAGCTTCACAAATTTAAATGCTTTACTGAGAGAAATAATGCCGAAACACAGACTGGAAAACCTAAAAAAATTTCAATCAAACTACGTTGACGACTAAAATAGTGTTTACATGCATCCACATGGCTAAAAATATCCAGATTTTCCCACAAAATTTACTTAAAATGAGGGGTCGGAAATGAAATTAGTTTGTGCACCATTGATTTAGATCCTTAATCTGGTGTCAATGTCTTAAGTATTGCAGGGCACTTCCAGATGTTTAATATATAGGGGAATGGGAGGATATGACACCACGACGGATTTTACATGCACCAGATTCCATTGGAGATTTTTAGCTAGAGGTTTTAGTTTAGTGAACCTCAAACTCGCTATCTTTCGGCTACGAGTATGATGCTCTACTAACTGTGCCACCGCTATTCGTATATTCTGATTTCTGTTGTTGCTAGCATTTTATGTTAACGTAAAATCCATTACTGTCGTTTGATTTTTAGTCATGTTTCTTAGTTTGTGCTCAGTAAAGATTTTCATTCACTTTTCTTGACAGTGGGTTCTCTTATCATGGCTAAAGATGAATTATTGATCTTGGTTACTGTGTTTTTCTTATGTTTTCATAATCCGATCTAGTTAAGAGTTTCATGAGATAACTGATTAATATTTTCACATGCCTACATACTTAATTGGTGTCATACATTTCTGTTTTTGTTGTCACAATAGTGTGTACTAGTTACAATTT